>CM037587.1:41036603-41366603 GCA_021018995.1 Chloranthus sessilifolius
AAGGTCAATCATCTCTTGAAGAGTTCGTGCTCTTCAAAGCTGGAGTTTTAGTTCTTTTCGCAGAGTTCGTGTTCTTTGAGCTTCAGTTCTTTAAAAGTACTACATGAGTGCATTTTTCGCTCAATTGCTCCATACTTCTTTTCTGGGTTGAGACCAGGTCTTTGCCTCTTCAATTCAGACCTTTTAACAGCTAGTGAGGTTGTCTCTTCTCTTTCTTCCTTTGGATTGACATGGATTGTAATCTTTTTGGCACTTTTAAGTTGCTTTTATGGTTAAGCTAGTGTTTATTGTTAGCTGCAACACAAGCACTTAAAATACTTATTTAGTTCTCTCAAAGGTCTATCAAGACTCAAGTTAAGGGGTGAAAAATGGTATTTTTCAGTTCTCAACACACCCCCAAACCTAAGCTTTGCTAGTCCCTGAGCAAAGACAAAATTAAAAACAAAGTAAGAAGCCACTTTTGTAGGGAGCACAGTTGCATTTAGCATATGCAACAAGCCTTTTAAACCCCTAGGTGATCCCTAGTGGAGGAGTGAAGTTTCCTGAGGGTTTTCAGTGAAGGTACCCACAAACTTCTTCAATAAATCAGTTAAGATCACTGCAGTTTTGTTACAACAAACTTTCCTCCAATCTGATTATTCACACCTGCATCAGTCATGTTGTAAGAAGATTTTCAAGAAAAACATCAGTTCAAAACTAAAATTCTGCTGTAATTCTTGTTACTACTCAGTCAATTTATGTTAAAGGTTATTTACAAGAAAAATTAATGAACAACTTGCCTTCTATTTAGGAATCCAGCTTCGATGTTACCCCAATGAGTTGATTTCAACATGAGCATAGGCATTGCTTTTAGTTCAGAATTCACTGCTCTTTTCACCATAGATTACACAAATTCTTATCTCCATGTGATAGCTCAATCCATCATTGATCAGTAAGGACTTTACTGGGGTTGTAATGTGGCTTATGGGTGAAATTTCTCAAGAATAAAGGGGTGGAATGGTGTTCAAATTTGAGAAGTCAGTGAAGGTAAGGAGGTGATATACAAACCTTCTTTACTTCAGCATATTTTCATTTTCTTCTTTGAATTTCCAGAGCCAAAGTGGCCATCTTTTTCTCTTTCTTTTTCAAACTTCCAATGAAATGCCTTCTCTCTTTTTGTTTTGCTCAAATATTTTTTTTTTTCAAATTAGCATTGACTGGAATGCCACATTTCCTCTGTTGTTACATCATTGCCTTCAACTTGTACCCTTCTTTTGTTATCAAATTGTTACTCAATTCTCCTTTCTTCAGCTTCCTTCCTTTTATCTTCTGACTTCTCGGAGTGAGGGTTAGGCTAAATGAAGTTGATGAGGTTATTGGATGAGGTTTCAAAGGAATCTTAGATTTGTACAGCTCAAATGGTGTGTATCAAGGGCAGTTTCAACAGGTGGGGCTTTGTAAGGTTCAAACTGTCCAAAAGGAGGCCTTACATCATGTCTTTAATATCACGAGTGCTATCAAATTATTTCAATTTGGATATGTGTAACTTCTAGTGCAAGTAAGCAGATTCAATCAGTCCCAAAAGCAAAAAAAATTGCCAATTCATACCTCCAAAGAATACATTTCAGGCCCAAACCTCACTGGGTGTGGTTTTTTTATCAAATTCCTGAGGTGTATCCTCACTGTTTTCCTTCTTTTTAGGTTTACTAAAACATCAATTTTCTTTTGGAAATTTCCTGACATTCACTTCATGAAAGTATTAGAATTACACTAGAAATTAATTTCAAAAGGTTTTTAACTTCTTCATATTTTTCTTTTTTTTTTTTTTTTTTTTTCAAAACAGCAGGTGTGAAATTACTTTATTTTCAAAAATTCCACTCATCATAAGCTGTACTGATGTTAACTCAATTATTGATTATTGACATTTCTGTCACACCCCCAAACCAAAGGGGAGCAAGGTCCACACTGGTCCAAAGCAGAGAAGATTTATAAGCAAGAAAAAAATTATGATGACAAGAGGACAGACAAAAATGCACATTAATTTCACAAGAAAAACCAAAATTTATATTACAAACTTATACCACAGATAAGTACAAAGTGGTTTAATAACTGGGGTCAAAATCTGTGTCATAAGTTGGTTCAATTGGCTCGACTGAGTCCTGTGAATCGTAACTAGAATCGATGTTAGTCCGAACTTGATTGAGCTTTCTCCTGGATTTTGTTTTGCAGCTCTGTGTATTCCTCTGATTTGATCTTTTTGGTGAGGCCAATGTACTTGCCAAGTCTAGTGGTCTTCGCTTTTCTGGTCAAAATTGTGTAACATGGTCACCTTGTCTTGCACTCCGAACCATCTGTAAGGTTTGACCCAACAAGTCCTTCATTTTCTCTCTCTCAAATTTCATAAATAACTCCAATTTTCGAATCTGGTTTTCATAAGGGGTTCGAATGTAGGCTTGTAAATCAGCTAACCCCTTTAGAACATCTCTACAGATATAAGGATTTTCTTCCATGGCTCTTCTGAGGGTGGCAAATCTGGGAAGGGGAATGGAATGGTAGGGGACCAAAGGGGTCCCAGCTGTGGGAGGGGGAGAAGAAGTGTCCAGAAGGAGGACTTCAGGGTCGGTCTGAGTGGCTTGCTCAGAGAAAGTGAGGAGTGGTGAAGGGGATGCAACCAGAGGGACCTCTGGGTCAGTTTGGGTAGCATGGGCAGTAGTGGTGGGGGTGGGCAGATCAACCAATACAACCTCTGGTTCAGTTTGGGTAGCATGGGAATCAACAGTAGGTACAGGGGTAATGGTGGTTGTGTGGGATGTGGAGCCTAAGGTTTGGAGAAGGTCATTGGTCACAGACTAGTTTTCTGTGTTGAGTTGTAGTTGGGCTTGGATGGATTGGAGGTAGGCAAGTATTTGGTTAATAGATGCGGTGGGGAGAGGTGGGCATAGCAGGACTGGTACAATCAAGTGGAGGTGGAGGTGCAATGGTCAGAAGGGAGAAGTAGGTAAGTGAGTGAAATGATGAGGGTCGGTATAGGGATAGGTTCAAGCCCCATGGTTTCAAAATAGAGCCCATTAAGGAGGAATAAGCCTCAGAGTGAAAGGCTCTGTGTTCGTGTATGGGATACTTGTGTGTGTGGGGCCGACCAGTGAATTTGAGGGGCTTTGGAGCAGAGGAGTGCAAGGAGATTGGGCAATAAAGTGTGCAGCCAAAACATAGGCATTGGTGGGAGAAATTGGTGGTGTGAGTATGGTTGGAGTGGTTGGTGTAGAGGGGGAATCTATAATTGGAATAATGGAGGGTATGGGAGATGGGACAGCTGGACTAGGGGAGGAGGGTGAAAGGCCAACTTCCTCAAGAATTGGTGCAGCTGAAGAGCTGGTCACCATGGGAAGGATAGTTTCTTCAAAAATGGGTGCAGCTAAAGAGCTGGTCACCACAGGGTCTGGCAGAGCTGCTTCAAGAAGTGGTGCGACTGAGTCACCACAGTTCGAAAAACGGTTCTAAGGGAAAGCAGGGCAGAGGCAGTTCATTAACGGTGCAGGTGCAGGTGCAGGTTTACCTTCCTCTCTCATTCTTCTCAGCATGGCTTGGCTTGTAGTCCAAGCCTTTTTCCCAAAATTGTGAGGAGCAATGACTTCAGATGGCTCCTCGTTATCAATGTCAAACTTGGCTCTAAGGAGGGCTGTGATCAATCTACCAAATGGGAGGCCAGCTAATTTCTGCTCCTTTTTCAACTTGGCACTAATATCAGCCATGGCTTCAAAAATTAACATAGGGGCATTGAAAAACTGCCCCTTAGAAAAATGAAAGAGAGCCTCCAGAATTGGTGTTCTCCTCTCTTGGTTGTGCTTGGTGACATAAAAACTTCCCCTCAAAATGGAATCCATCAATAGAAATTGGGGGGCTAGGTCTCTCCTCATGATGGACTGTCCAATGCCCACAATTCCTTGGGTTAAATGTGCAGCCATTTCTCTAAAGGAGGTTGTTTCTGGAGCAGCCAATGGACCAGAAGGATTAAATTGGAAGGGTATCCCTAAAGCATTCCCTATGTCTTCAAATGTGACAGTAAGATCGCAATCATCAATAAAGATAACCAGGGTAGGGACATCAACATCTCTTTCAGTGACCTTGACTAGGTTTTGGTACCATAACTTCACCATTCGTGGGTAAATTTTTTCTGGCAAGGGGGTAAGGATATTGCTTAGTGAGGCATCTCTTATGTATCTTAAAGATAACAGGCAATCCGGTTTGTTGACGAAAAAAGTTTAAATCCCACAATCATCGAATTAACCACGAGCTTCAATGAAAGATTTAGCGATTACCAAATGTATAGGCAGAGGAGGAAGCTCAGGCTCAGGACTAGCAGCAGCAGGGATGGGTTCCTCATGTCTCACTTTCTTCCCTTTCTCCACCCTTCCGCTTTATCCATAGATAGTTTTCTTTTGGCTGAAGTTTTGGTTTTTTCTTTTGGGGTAGGTTTGCTAACTTTCTTAGCAGAGGATTTTGGGAACATGGCAGCCAACGATTTCTTCGCTTTTCCCATTCTAAATTGATGTATGAAAATGCCCACAACAGATGCTGACACAAAATCAAATTTTCTAAATGATAAACAGAGAGAATGTGTAGAGAAATACCGAGATCTAGGGTTTTTGATTGAACGTGTTGTTTGCTTGCAGAAATCCCCCAGACTAGAAGCTAAAATCCTTCTCTGAAAACTCAAATGATCGAACAAAGGTGAAGAAAAGTGTAGCAAGATTCTCAAATCGCACAAGGAAAGAAAGAAATAGGGTTTCTGTGGAACAGGTCGCTCTTCAGAAAGCTTTCGAATATGAAACCCTTACTTCGAAAGGGTTTAAATATACTCAGAGTTAATTTCGCAAAGTCCTTTTAAGTTTTCGAAAAGTTCCAAAATAGACCTTTTGACAAGCTGAATGGCATCGAATTCATTGAAAAGGTAATAACCGAAACATCTTTTCAAAAGAAACTAGCTTGAAATATCTTTGAAAAGAAAATAGCTTCAGAACCAACTATTCAAAAGCAAATCCTTGCTTTAAAGCGATTCGTTACAAATCCAGTCTTTTGAAAAGTAAATTGAACTTTGCGAAAAGATAATTATTACTTATGACTTAACTTGGGGCATATTTAAACCATGCGAAAGAGACAAATCATGAAAAAATGTAAACAAAGAAACTAAGCAAAACTATGAAATAAAAACATAATGTACAGCTTATCTACCATCGATTTTGGAGGTTCGTGATGATGATGGGCAAAGACAGCCCTCGGGTATTTTCAATGCATGGTTTGAGCCTCCACCATTTACTTTCAAGATTCTTCCATTACTTGGATCAAGGATGTCAACAGCCCCAAGGAGCCGTCAATGACAGTATGGCCCTTCCCATCCGGATCTCGCTTTTCCGGAAAAATTTGAGTTTTGAGTTAAATAACCATACCTTAGAGCCACGTGAACTCTTTTCTCAATAAATTTTTATCATGGAAAGTTTTGACTTTTCTTTGTAAAATCTTGAATTTGTGTATGCATCCATTCTCCCCTCCAACTCAAAGAAGTTGCGCTTCTGTGATCACCAAGATCGTTAGATCCATGTTCAATGTTTTAATGGCCCAAAAGGCTTTATATTCTAACTCTATCGGTAAATGGCATGCTTTGCCATAGACCAACTGAATGGAGACATGCCAATTGGGGTTTTATAGGCTGTCCCGTATGCCCACAATGCATCATTCAAATTTTAAAGGACCAATCCTTTCTCATTCTTCTTCACAGTTTTTCTAGAATATGTTTGATTTCTCTATTGAAATTCCACTTGTCCACTAGTTTGTGGATGATATGGAGTGGCTACTCTATGAGTCACAGTAGTATTTTTTCAATAAAGTTTCAAAATGTTTATTACAAAATGGCTTCCCCATCACGATAATGGCTGGGAAAACCAAACTGGAAAAATGTGATCCTTAAGAAATTTAAGAACCACTTTGTGATCGTTTGTTTTAGTGGTTGTGGCTTCAATCCATTTGGATACATAATCCATACTACTAAAATGAAATTATTCCCATTGGAAGGAGGAAAGGGACCCATGAAGTCTATCTCCAAACATCAAACAACTCAACTACCAAAATAGGTCAGAAGGCATTGAGTTTCTCTTGGAAATGCCGCCCAATTTCTCGATAGATTTTGGCAAGACTTACAATGTCAGCAGTAGCATCTTTGAAAAGTGTAGGCCAATAAAATCCACACCGCAAAAACCTTTTGCAGCAGTTTTGTTTCCACTAAAATGACCTCCACAGCCTATTCATGACACATAGAAAGTATTCTATGAAATTCTTGATGGGGACACATTTTCTTATTATTTAGATGCACAACTCTTAAGCAGATGAGGATCTTCCCGGATGAAATGTTTAACCTTTGAAGAAAAGATCTTTATCCATTTTATTCCAATGTTGAGGAATTCTTCGATAGCCAAAAGTTGACTATGTTTGCAAACCAAGGAGTGTGTACACTAATGGCAAAAGTTGCTCATCGGGGAAAGATTCATTGATAGGCGGCCTATCAATCTCGTGATTAAAATTCTAGGCAATTGATCGTCCACCACATTCTCCACCCCCTTTTTATCTTTGATCTGTAAATCTAATTCCTGTAATAGGAGAATCCACCTGATTAATCTTGGTTTGGTGTCCTTCTTAGACAGAAGGTATTTCAAAGCAGAGTGGTCAGTGAACACCACTATTTGTGAACCCAAGACATATGACCTGAATTTCTCTAAAGGAAAAACAATTGCCAGCAGCTCTTTTCTTAGTTGTTGTGTAATTGAGTTGTGCATCAATCATTGATCTACTGGCATAAGCTATGACCTGAGGCAACTTTTCCTTTCTCTGTCCAAGGACAGCTCCCAAAGCATAATCTGATGCATCACACATCAATTCAAAAGGTAGTGAATAATCTGGAGACTGTAATATAGGAGTTGAAATCAAACAGTTTTTTAAAAATTCAAATGCCTTCATGCATTCATTATTGAAAACAAAAGGGACATCTTGGCACAGCAAATGACAAAGAGGTTTGGTTATTTTACTGAAGTCCTTAATGAACCTTCTGTAAAATCCAGCATGTCCCAGAAAACTTCTGATTTGTTTAACGGTTTTGGGAGGTGGTAAATGTGCAATTAAATCAATTTTTGCTCATCACCTCAATGCCCTTGTGAAACAACATGGCCAAGGACAATGCCTTGGGTGACCATGAAATGGCTCTTTTCCCGACTCAAAACTAGATTGGTTTCTTCACATCTCGTAATACCAATTTGAGATGATGTAAACCTTTGGGAAAAACTGTCTCCGTAGATTGAAAAATCATCTATAAAAATCTCCATAAATTGGTCAATCATATCAGAGAAAATGGAATACATGCATCTTTGAAAGGTAGCAGGAGCATTACAAAGACCAAAAGGCATTCTCCTATAGGCAAAAGTGCCAAAAGGGCAAGTGAATGTGGTCTTTTCCTGATCTTGTGGGTACACAGGAATCTGGATGTAACCAGAGTAACCATCAAGAAAACAGTAATAAGCTTTTCCTGCTAGCTTATCTAAAATCTGATCAATGAATGGGAGGGGGAAATGGTCTTTTCTGGTCATTGCATTTAATTTTCTGTAATCAATACAGACTCTCCACCCAATTGTTTGTCTAGTTGACATAAGCTCACCAGAGTCTGAGGTTACAACAGTGATCCCAGATTTCTTAGGTACCACCTATGTAGGTGCCACCTAAGCTGAATCTGAAATGGGGTAAATGACCCCTGCATCCAATAACTTAACAACCTCTTTCATGACCACTTCTTGCATATGTGGGTTCAGCCTCCTTTGCATTTCCCTAGAAGGCTTTGTATCTTCTTCCAAATAGATTTTGTGCATGCAAACAGCTGGACTGATTCCTCCCAAATCAGCAATAGTCCAACCAATTGCCCTTCTATGTTCTTTCAAAACAACCAACAGTTCTTCCTCTTGCTCCTTTGTGAGGGAGGAAGAAATAATTGCAGGCAATAATTTATGATTTCCTAAAAACACATATTTCAAATTTTCTGGCAGCTGCTTTAGTTCTAAATCAGGTGGGCTGAGAAAAGAAGGTAACAAAGGTACCTTAGCTATTTGTGGAAGGGGGAGAGTAACAGGTTTCCAAGAAGAGAAACTTGTTGATTGATTATGAGTTCCTTGCACAACATTTATTTCCTCAGAATTTGAGATACAAACTGTTTCTTCCTCATAATTTCCCCAAGCATTTTTAACATTTGTGGTGAAATCTTCACACTGCAGAAACTGTTGTAAAGTCCCTTCTACCAGTTCATCCAATAGATCAACATGAAAACATTCTTCAGAGCTGAATTGAAATTTGTGTGTGCATTATAAACATTTAATTTTACCTTCATGTTTCCAAAGAGACTTCCATAATACCATACACGCATTGAATGCAAGCATTTGTCAGAGCTGTGAATGGTCTTCCCAAAATGACAGGGATGGAAGTTTTGCTTTTGGTAGGTTCCATGTCCAAAACTAGAAAATCAGCAGGATAGAAAAATTTATCTACTCCCACCAATAGATCTTCAATCATCCCAATTGGCTTCCTTTCAGATCTGTCTGCTAGTTGTAACACCACATGAGTGGGTTTTAATTCTCCCAAACCTAGTTTCTCATATACAGAATATAGAAGTAGGTTGACACTAGCACCCAAATCTAATAAAGCCTTTTCAATGGTATGTTCCCCAATAATGCAAGGGATTGTGGGGATTCCAGGATCTTGAAGTTTAGGAGGTCTGGCAATGGATAACACCTGATTAATTCTTTCCACAGCAAAGACCTTCTTGGATAACTGTATCCTAGACTGTCTTTTATGAGTGCAAACATCTTTCAGAAATTTTGCATATGCTGGAATTTGTTTGATTGCCTCAAGCAAAGGTAGATTTATCTTGACTTGCTTGAAAGTCTCCATCATTTCATCTATTTTTGTGTTCCCTTTATCAAAACGCAATACAGATTTCATTGCATGAGGAAATTGTAAATGAGCAACTTGTCCTTCATCTCTGACTTTGGAAGCATTTTGAAACTTTTGGATTTTTGTTTTCATTTGTTTGATTTTTACGAGGTCCATCAAGACTTTAATGCTACTCTTGCTGCATATATTTATCATTTTCCTCATTGTTTTCTTCTTCAGTAGCCACTTTGTTATTTATAATTCTTCCACTTCTCAAAGCGGTGACAGTTTTTACTTCTTCATGTGAATTAGAAGCTTCTCCAACCATGAACTGTCCTTTGGGATTGTTCAAAGGTTGGCTGGGTAACTTTCCTTCCTCTCTTTTGGCCAAAGTATTTGAAAGCTGTCCCAATGTTTCTTCAATCTTCTTTATGCTCTGGCTGTGAAAATTCACAGTCTGAGTTAAAGATCCTAAATTCTGGAGTGAATTTAGGACTTGATCTTCAAAAGAAGGGGACCTGGAAGGGGTTTGAACTGGGGCAGATTGCTGCACAGGTTGTTGTGGAATGGGCTGCTGAAAATTTTGTTTGGCATAAAAATTCTGCTGATAAGGCTGTGCAGTTTTGAAAGGCATTTGGTTCTTTGGTTGTTGCTGCTGTTGTGATTGATAATTCCCTTGGTTCCACCTCAAATTGGGGTGTCCTCTCCATGGATATTCATTTGACTGCATCTGTCCAAATGATTGAGTAGCATGAGCTTGTTCCACCATTAAATCTGGGAAGCGTAGTGCGGCGGACATAATTGAATGAGTAGGGGACTGGCATATCAGACATGCCTCCTCTACTCTTGCAACATTTGGATTTTTAAGTGAGTCCATCAATCTATCAAACTTTGTGGTTAAATTGTCCATCTTTCTTTCCAACTCATTCACCTCATAAATCTTCCCTTTGGTGGGTTGCTGATTGTTCAACCTAGCAGGATTTTCAATATCTCTTGACAGAGATTCCTGTTGAGTTGAGTTTTCACCAATTACTTCAAATTAGTCCCAAACCTCCTCAACTATTTTTTGCAAGTAAGTGCCTTCACAGGAGGCATCCACCATATTTTTGCCTTTTTGATCAATTCCTTGATAGAAGCTTTGAACCAGCTGCCATCTAGGAATTTGATGATAAGGACATTGCCTTAAAAGTTCCTTAAATCGTTCCCATACTTCATGGAAAGTTTCAGTTGAGTTTTGTGAGAAAGAAATGATACTTTGTCTCAATTGGCTTGTTTTAGACATTGGGAAATATTTGGCTAAAAATTGACACTGCAAATCATTCTAAGAAGTGATACTATTTGGTGCTAACATAGATAACCATGCTCTAGCTTTATCCTTTAATGAAAAAGGAAAGAGCCTAAGCTTGGTTGCTTCTGGACCAAGTCCAGCTATGTTGAATGTGGTGCAAAGAGCCAAGAATTCATCCACATGTTTGTATGGATCTTCCTTACTCAACCCATGGAAGGCAGGAAGCATTTGGATAGTCGATGATTTGATCTCAGAATTTCCTTCAACAGTAGGAAATTGAATGCAAAAGGGAGAATTATAAGCACCAGGTGCAAAGTAATCCCTCAAAAGTCGAGGTTCTTCTCCGATAGTAGCAGAATTCTGTGTTGTTTGTTTGGTTCGTAGTAGCCTTTCAACTTCTAAATTCAGTGGGACAATCTCAGGGCTGAGAGTCCTCCTACCAAACATACAACTCAGAACAAAAAATTTGATTATTCACAGCAAACCTTCAGAATTCCTTTTTAAGTAGTTTCCCTTCTTCAAAAATTGGACATGAATAACTGCACAGGTATAAACAATAGAATAGTTTAGTAATGATATAAAAAATAAAAGTAAAAAATTATGTCTACCTATTTTAGAACAAATTCCCCAGCAGCGGCGCCAAAAACTTGTTGTTGCTTCTGTGTGTGCTTGATGTATTTGTGTTTTGAAAACAGGTTTGCAACTGCTAAGTTATAATGAATTTAAAATATTAAAAAGAGTAAAGAAATATCAGCACAGATAGAAGTGAATTAGCCTGCAAGATCAGGGCCAATTGTAGCAAGTTTTAAATGTAAGTGAGTAAAAGATCATCCACAGAGAATTTGTCTAAAATGCAAGATAAACCTTCAGATCTGAGCTACTAGATCTGACCTTTGATCCTATCTAGAAAGCACATAAGATGGGAGGTTGAATTTGTCACATTAACTAAATGATAAAAGTAAAAGTTAAACTAAATGGTCCAGATCCGAGTTGGGGGAATTTTGAGGTAAACTTATAAAAAATGGAGAAGTAATATCTAACTTTGATTTGGTCCTTGAAATACAATGAGAATGACTGTAAATCAACTGAGAGATGATTCAATCTTCATCTGACTACATGCACAGATGTAAGAGAAATAAATCTAACTCAAGGATTAGGTTTAGGCTTATGGCTATGGTCTGTCCACTTCAATGGCCACAGACCATCCAATAGTCTTAAATCCAAAGCCTTAATTTAGAACAGGAAGCATCACTACAAATGCCGTGAGAGATTAGGTTACAAACACTAATTCTCACAGGATTAATGAATCAAGGGAAATTGCATAAAAAATAGTAAATCTAAAGGAGTCTAATGCAATAAGGAGATCAGAGGGAACCCTTAACATGAGTCCAATTGAGAATGTACGATTTACAGCAACCTCAAATTCACCATTTCAATTACAAAGCACAGCTTAAACAGCTCTCAGATTTGTAGTCTTGAATACAACTCTCTTTTAAATTACTGAAGTATCTCACAACTCTCAATTGCAAGTAAAAGTGAGGCTATTACAGGGATTTCAGACAAACTATCTGGTTTGGAAATGGGGGAATAGGAATGAAACTCAAAATCTGGATGCCCAAATTGGGCAAATGGTTCATCTATTTATAGTTTTCCCTAAGTCCAGCTCAGATGTGTATCAACCAATCAGAATTGGATAGATCTGTATCAACCAATAGGAGTCGAGCACAAGGATCCAGATCTATTTTGGCCAATCAGAACTGCTTGATCTGGTTCAGCCAATCAGGTGATGGAAGCATCAATTCTGTTATGTAATTCAAAAATCTGTTTGAGCTTCTAGAAGTTCCCGCCAAGTAATTTCATCTTTGGGTGTTCACATGGGGTGGAATATGCCTTTGGTTCATGCTCGAAATCTTTCGGAATGTCCCTGGGCTTTTAAATGCATTAGGGCGCATGCAGAGATTACTGAATTGCCCTTGCAGATGCTGAGAATCTTCAAGATATCATTTCGCAAAGTTTGGAGAACTTTTCGCAAGGTACTGTGACTTCCGAAGCTCTTTTCGCACAGATTGTAGACCTTTTCGAAAAGAACTGTAACTTCTGGAGATCTATTCGCAAAGATTGGGGACCTTTTCGAAAAGAACTGTAACTTCTGGAGATCTATTCGCAAAGATTGGGGACCTTTACGAATAGCATTCTGTAGTGCATTCTTCTTTTCGAATAGCTCCAAACCTCTTTCCAGGTTGAAACCAGGCCTTTGTCCTCTTTATTTTAGGCATTTTGAAAGCCAGTGAGGTTGTCCTTTCTCCTTCTTCCTCCAGATCAAGATGAGTCATCATCTTTTTAGCACTTTTAAGCTACTTTTAAGGTTAAGCCTGCCTTTATTGTTAGCTGTAAAACAAGCACTTAAAATACTTATTTACTTCTCTCAAGGGTCTATCAAGGCCCAGATTAAGGGGTGAAAATGGTATTTTCCAGTTCTCAACACACCCCCAAACCTAAGCTTTGCTAGTCCCTGAGCAAACACAAAATTTAAAAATAGAATGAAAAGCCATTTTTGTAGGGAGCACAGTTGCATTTAGCATATGCAACAAGCCTTTTAAACCCCTAGGTGATCCCTAGTGGAGGAGTGAAGTCTCCTGAGGGTTTTCAGTGAAGGTACCCACAAACTTCTCCAATAAATCAGTTAATATCAATGCAGTTCTGTTAAAGCAGACTTTCAACCAATCAGATTATTCACACCTGCATCAGTCAGGCTGTAAGAGGAATCTCAAGAATCAATTAGTTCAAAACTAAAATTATGCTGTAATTCCTTTTACCATTCACTCCATTTGTGTCAAGGGGTGAAAAAAGCTATTTTCCAGTTCTCAACACCCCACACCCCAAGGCCATCTCCAAACCTTCCCCCATACCCAATGGCCCTATCAGGCCCTACCTCAAAACTAAATACCCATCACCCAACAAATCTTTCCTCACCCCTAATGGTCTCACCCAACCCCCACTCATGTCATTCTCATCCAACCCATGCAACAACAACAGGAGAATCCTGCCCTTGCTGCACACTAGGTCGACCAGCAGTATGAAGAGGATGAGATTAGGAACAATGGAGCCGATGTTGGGGCATTGACCAGTTGTTAAGTGGTGAAAAATGCCACTTTGCACCCTTTAACTTGACCTTTAATGGACCTGCAAGCACACTAATAAGCCTCTATTGAGTGCATTTTGTAGCTAGCAGAAAAATCTGGTAATAATGCAGCAAACCACTTAAAAATGCCCACAAAGAAGTCAGCTCTTTGCACCATGCAGACCCAGCAACAGAATAAGTTGAAGGAAGCGAGAATAGGTTGATAACATCCTATCGATTAGTCACCTGAAGGGTTCGACAGGATCAGAAAGCAACAAAAGGAAGAATTCGTGCAGAAGTGAAGAGTTCGACAGGATCCAAGACCCTATCGAGCAGTTGAAAGAGAAACAGAATTTAACCTATCGAAAGCTAGCTAAGAGAAAGAGGAACCTATCGAATTGTTCACTGAACCTATCGAAATAGAAATGCTGAGACAGCACCTATCGCAGAATGATCTGAACTTTTTGATAGGAGCAAAGATCATCCGATCGAAGCGATAGAATATAAATATTCAACCTATCGAATCACTCTTCCAAACTGTTGAAAGCCCCAGATCAAGTGCAGTGAAGCTAAAGCATCTAAACCCAACCTATCGGAACCTATCGAAGAGACCAGGGAACCTATGGAAAGGAACTACAAGCTTACTTTCAACCTGTCGGAAGCTTCTTCAACCTGTCGAAATCGTGTGCTGAACTTCTCAGAAACCATGCTATGCACATGTTGAGACATGGTGACCTATTGCACGCAAATTGAGGCACTTTGGTGATCGACGCGACATTCTAAAAGATGCCCTAGTAAACCCTAACTAACCCACGTACTCTAACTGAACTCTAACAAACTCCAACAACTTTCTAGAAGGGATTTTTGGCGGGAAAAATAGAGAAGGAAAGCTATATATTGGAACCCCCAATTACCATTGGGGAGGACCGAATTTTTGAGCAATTTTGCAGAGATAAGAGCTTGTAGCGAGATTCCTTTTTCCCTCCTTTAGCCTAACCATGGTTGGCTAAACCCCTTGGAGCAGCGAGGAGTGAGTTAGATCTGTAATTGGGTAAGGTTAAGAGTGTTGATGGGGTTAATTGTTGCATAGACTACAGATCTGAGAGCATTTCATTGTAAGAGTGACCTAGTTTGCAATGTCAATGTTGTTTTTAATGTTTTAATTAGATCTAAAGCTCTTTTGATTCCTCTTGGTGCTCGATCGGATTTGTGTAGAGGAGTTGCTTGATCAGCTCACCCACTTAACTGGTAGACCTCTTAGATATCATCTGAATTCCTTGGATCTGATATCCCTGTAATTTCCTGTATCTGTGACCTGTAAATTGCAGCATCTGTAGTGGTTTTAATTGTTCTAATTGAGGCCCTGGCTTTATAAGAGATCTCTAGCATGGTCTGTGACCATTAAAGTGGACAGATCATAACCTTAAGGTAAATCTGAGCTCAGGCCTCAATTGGATTTATCCACTGCAATCCATGGATTCGATAAAGCCTATAGGATGGTCTGTGACCATTAAAGTGGACAGATCATAACCTTAATGCCAGGTGGATCCTGTGATTTAAAGTGGAAGTTTGGCCCTGTAGCTGTGTTTGCGGACAGTGCCTGTGGCCAGCTGAGGGACTTATGTGCTTTTGAACCCCTGTGACATGCTTAGCTCAACCTGATTGTAGTGAAAACAATCTCCAAGCTGTTCTTCTCCATTTTTATGAGTTTTTAAACCTTCCGTCTGCAAGATCTGAAGCTCCAGATTCGATCCAAAACAATCTGCATTTTATTTGTAGTTTAGTTTAAGTGACAACTAATTTCAAAACGCTCCCCTGTCTTTTAACTAAAGCAGAGATAGCTAGGGTGCCAGATCTCTTATAGATCTGAAGATTAATCCTATTTCTAGACAGCCACCCTATGGGCATTCCCTTACTCACCATTCTTTTAAAGCTTGCTACAAAGGACCCTGTATCTTGCATGCCTAGGATCTTTTAGTTGTGCTGAATCCATCTCTGTTTTCTCTTAATTTTTACACCATAAATCAACACACTAGAACTCCACAACAAGTTTTTGGCGCCGTTGTCGGGGAGGCAGATTAGAAATTGATAGATCTAAGTTCTTATCATAGATTTGTAATTTTTGTTTGATTTTACTAACTGCATTTGTGAGTTTGGCTATTTTTCAGTATTCGTTGTATCCATTTTACCAGATCTATGTACAGAATGAGAGGAGAGGTGTGCTGAAAGCTGCTCTATAGTTTGCATCTCTTCTCTCCTTTTAATTTTTAGATCTATTGATTTTTAGATTAGTTAATCAATTGTGTGTTCCTATTTGTTGTGTGAAGATTTACTCTGATTTCAGTTGTGGGAGTTGTATGTTTGGTAGGAGAACTCTTCAACCTGAGATTATTCCACTAAATCAAGAGGTTGAAAAACTTCTCAGAGCCAAAACAACTACATCCACAGCTGTTGAATTTGAATATGTTGAAATGGGTGAGCAGCAGGAGCCTCGAACTCTCAAGGAATTCAATGCACCAGAGGTCTACAATTCCCCCATCTGCATTCAGTTCCCTGCTGCTCAAGGAAATTATGAAATTAAATCGTCTATCATTCAAATGTTGCCTTCATTTCATGGCCTGACCAAGGAGGATCCCTATGAGCATATAGATGAATTCTTAGGACTGTGCACCACCTTCAACATCACAGGTTTGGGGGAGGAGGCCACCAGGATGAGACTCTTTCCTTTTTCATTAAAGGACAGAGCTAGAACCTGGTTATCTCTGCTTCCACCTAACAACATACAGTCCTGGAGTGATCTCCAATGTCAGTTTTTGGCCAAATTCTTTCCTATGTCAAAGACCAGTCAGTTGAGGAAGGGTATTATCTCTTTTACCCAAGATCCAACTGAAGATTTTCATGAGTCCTGGGAGTGATTTAAAGAACTCCTCAAGAAATGCCCCCACCATCAAATCCCTGAATGGCAACTGGCTCAAAGCTTTTACCAGGGAATTGATTCAAAGAGCAGGGACATGATAGATGCCTCTTGTGGAGGCACTTATCTTCATAAAACTGTTGAGGAGGCATGGGAGCTCTTTGACATCATCAGTGAGAACTCTATGCAAAGGGAAACCTTAGCAAGAGATCTAGAGCCGTCTAAATTGGTGAAAGAGAACACCTCAAGAGAAAACATATATGAAGTGAGTGTGCCAAGTGAGTTGGAAAGGAAAGTGGACGTCTTAACTCTGAAGTTTGATAGGGTGATGGGACCAATACAGCCACCTATGGCTGCTAGAGTAGAGGAAGCATGTGCTATATGCCAGTCCCTTGCTCACTCCCTAGATGAATGCCCCTCAGCTGCCCAATTTCCTGAGTTCATAACAAAGCAGGTGGCTGCAACTCAAACCTATGGGCAGCAGCCTACTGCTGCGTATCAATGGAGAAACCACCCCAATTTGAGGTGGAGACAATATGGATACCCCAGTCAACAGCAGCAGCAGCCCCAGCAGCCCATGCCCTACAGAAATGCTCAGCCCTATCGAGATGGTTATGTCCCAAGACCTCAATATCAACAAACCATGGCCCAACCTGTAGCTCTTCCTGTGCAACAAGCTGCACCTACTTCAGTTGTGATAACACCATCTTTCGAGGAACAAGTTCTATCTTTATTACAGAACTTGAACACCTTGACCCAAACTGTGCATTGTCACAACCAGAGCATCAAAATGATAGAGGACCAGCTTGGTCAGTTGTTTGATGCTCTGACCAGGAGAGAAGGAGGAAGGTTACCTAGCCAACCACAAGATAATCCACGAAGATAGTTTGTAGTGGGTGAAGTTTCCTCCACATATGAGGAAGCCAAATCTGTTACAACTTTGAGAAGTGGTAGGCTAGAAGATAATCAAGTGGGCTGTGAGCCTGTGAAAAGTCTGAAGGAAGATAATGGAAGGAGTTTTTCGAGAACACAACAGAGGTCACCAGTGGTGGATCTGTAGGAACAACCCAGTGTCTATAAAGAGGATGACATGGATCCTCAAGAAAAAGAAAAAATCAAAAAGGAAGAAGCCCCATTGGCTAAGGCTACAAGTGAAGGAGCAACCCCACACTTGCCATTTCCCAAGGCATTGCAAGGATCCACCCCTTTTGACATAGAGCAGGGAAAAATTGAGGAAATGATGGAGACTTTCAAGCAAGTAAAGATTAATCGGCCTTTATTGGATGCCATTAAACAAGTCCCAGCCTACGCCAAATTTCTGAACGAGTTATGCACCCATAAAAGACAGTCTAGGACATACTTGTCCAAGAAAGTCTTTTCAGCAGAAAAGGTAAAACACATTCTATCCATTGCAACCCCCACCAAACATCAAGA
The DNA here is from genome assembly GCA_021018995.1 of Chloranthus sessilifolius. Classification (NCBI taxonomy): domain Eukaryota; kingdom Viridiplantae; phylum Streptophyta; class Magnoliopsida; order Chloranthales; family Chloranthaceae; genus Chloranthus; species Chloranthus sessilifolius. The sequence continues at coordinate 41,054,301 of CM037587.1, forward strand.
CCCTAGAGTGCCCACTATCCCCTACATCATTGGGGATCATAAAATTAAGAAGGCCCGGTTAGACTTAGGAGCCAGTGTGATCTTGCTGCCCCATGCAGTCTATGAAAAATTGGGCCTGGGAGACTTGAAGCCCACACCTGTAATCTTGCAATTGGCAGACAGGTCTGAAAGGAAACCTGTGGGAGTCATTGAAGATGTCTTGGTGGGTGTTGAAAATTTCTTTTATCCTGTTGACTTTGTGGTGTTAGATATGGAGCAAAGTAAAGGTAATTCCTCCATCCCTGTGATTCTAGGCAGGCCCTTCTTGGCCACTGCAAATGCCTGCATTCAATACCGATCTAGAATCATGGAGGTCTCCTCTGGCAACATGAAAGTAAAACTGCATGTGTACAACACCAGCTCTCAACCACCTTTTGACAAAACCTGTTTTTCCATTACAGGGCTGGAGGAGGCTCTGCATGATAATCCTCAACAGCTACTGCAAAACAATGATTGGCCCATAGAGATCAAATGGCAATCAGGGGTTGAACAATTGCTGAAGAATGGATCCAAGAAGGATGAAAAGTTCAAGGAACATGAAGAGGCCGTTAACCTTCCAGATCCTCCCGATTAGCACCCGCAGTTGAGTATGTATCATATGTACCATATTCTGCTTCTTTTGCTTTAAATTTGCTTTAACATTACAGTTTTAGTAGCATTCTTATGAAATAAATATGCCATGTTCTCTAGTGAATTATTTTTTCAAATTTGCCAGCTGCCCTAAGAAAAGGGGAGCTCATCCACATAAGAATCCAATCATAGGGCCGCACAGCAACTGAGCCTGATAAGTGTTGAAGCTAAGGGTGCCCACAAGGGAAGTTTTATCTGGGTTTTGAAACTTTTGATAGGCCTAATCTATATTTCGTTAGGTGTCATGTTGATCTTGACAGGATATCTAATGGTTTCGATAGGAACTGGATATTTCGACAGGTAAAACCAACTGCTCGATAGGTTAAATAAGGGCAAACAAGATTTCGATAGGTACTGAGTACATATCGGACACCTATCGAAATGATGCTGTCTCTGCCGTTTAAACCTATCGAAAGGTTGGTCTCACTTATGGAAATCCTAAAAAATCATCCCTTTTGAAAGCTTTGTTGTCTAAGCTTTCGATAGGACACCTTGACCTATCAAAACCATTCCAGTTATCCTATCGAAATTGCATTTGTACCTTTATATACCTGTCGATAGGTCATTTGTGCTGCACTTTTTCCCGCTGAAAAAACCCTAGCTTCCTTCCCCATTTATCGCATCCCTCTTTCTCTACTAAATCCCCACGAAACCCTCCTCACTAAGGATCGAAGACGACAGGCTGCTGAGGCTCTAGGACTGGACCCCATAGAGCTTTTCCCTTCCGATTCATATTCTGATCCTCCACCTGCAGTTGCTCCTAAAGGCAATAAGCCTGCTGCCCAGTCTGAGGAGGCACGCGCTAAGCATCCTAACCAATCCAAATCCAAGGGCAAAGCCCCTACATCTAGGCAGTACCTGGCACCAGGCTGTCTATGACTATGGCCATGTGTTGTTTCAGTTTTTTCTATTTCATTTATCTCTTGTATATATTAGACATTTTCGTTGTGATGGTCTATAGACAATTTTTCTTGTGATATTTCATTTTCATTTGTCTCCCACTTGATTGCATTGTCTTAAAACAGTGAGGACACTGTTCAGTTTAGGTTTGGGGGTGTGGCATGTATGCCAATAAACTAGTTAATTGTAGTGCAGCCAAGTTAAAAAGGAATAATCGAAAAAAGAATGAATTCATCTCATATTTGTTCTTAAGGAAACCTACAAAACCATTTGCATCTGAAACATGTTGAAGTTTTAACATTCTTCATGAAGAATATGTCAAGAATTTTTGCAGGAAGCCTTTAATGTGTGATAAACCAGCAATGAGAAGAAACTATGAAGATACTCTCCAGAAATTGGATGGAAGGCCATACCCCGTGAGAATTGGGCCTAAAAAAGTTTCTTTGAGGAGTGTCTTCGCAATTTTTTCTGCTCTAAGGATTGATGGGATCTAATTTTAATCACTAGAAGTTAGGCAAATCCAAATTGAAACAAGCTCGACAGCATCCATGACATTGAGGACATGAACTAAGGCCATCCCTTGGACAGGTTGAGCCTAAAATTTTCGCACCTTTAAACTGCCCTTGATACACACCATTTGAGCCCTGAAAGTCCCAATTTTCTTTGATGAGAACCAGGAAACTCAAACCCAGACCCCTTGACCTGTTTCAGTTCACCCTCAATCTGAGAAATCAAGAAAAAGAAGGAGAAGTGAGGTTCGAGGAGTAAGGTTCGATGTTTGGTTGAAAAGGAAGAAATACAGTCGATGGTGTTGTGGCATTCCAGCCCATATAAATAAATAAATAAATAAAATAAAAAATAAAAATAAATAAAAAACAAAGGAAGGAGAAGGAGAAGTCATTTCATTGAAAGATTGAAAGAAAGAGAAGAAGCTAGCTACTTTAGCTCTAAAAATTCAAGAAGTATATGAAATTGTGCTGACATGAAAAAGGTTGAGTTGCAAATCACCTCTTTACTTTTTACTGATTTCTCAAATTTTGAATCCCATTCCACCCTTTTCATTCTTTATAAAACTTACCCATAAGCCACATTACAACCCAATAAAAAGTCCTTACTGATCTGAAATAGATTGAGCTGTCATGTGGAGATGAGGATTTGTTTGATCTATGGTGCAAAGAATTAGAAAACATCAAAAATAAGAGCAATGCCAATGCTCTTGCTTGCAGTCCTATTTGATGGTTGTAACTGCTCTTGAGCTGAGTGATATGATTTACCCCTCTTCTCTGTACTAATGAGTGAACAGCCCTGGTGAGATTTGAGTCTGAAATCTAGTTGATGGGGGAAGTATCTAAGCAGGATCCTCAAATTGATGGTGAGCTATGCATGAAATTCCATAAGAAGTTCCTGGATACAAACTGAGTGATAATGGAGAGATTTCACTAGACTTTCACATGCCCAAATGGAAATATGAAATTCCCTTAATGAATGGACATGATTTGAATTAATTTGATTTGCTTCAATTCTGCTTTAACAGGCTGCACTACTATTAACTAAGTTGTATTGGAGAAGTTTGTGGGTACCTTCACTGAAAACCCTCAGGAGACTTCACTCCTCCACTAGGGATCACCTAGGGGTTTAAAAGGCTTGGTGCATGTGCTAAATGCATCCATGCTCCCTATGAAAGTGTCATTTTATTTTTCTTTTGAATTCTCCTTTGCTCAGGGACTAGCAAAGCTTAGGTTTGGGGGTGTGTTAAGTGGTGAAAAATGCCACTTTGCACTCTTTAACCTGACCTTTCGTGGACCTGCAAGCACACTAATAACCCTCTGTTGAGTGCATTTTCTAGCTAGCAGAAAAATCTGGTAATAATGCAGCAAACCACTTAAAAATGCCCACGAAGAAGTCAGCTCTCTGCACCATGCAGACCTAGCAACAGAATAAGGTGAGGGAAGTGAGAATAGATTGATAACGTCCTATCGATTAGTCACCTGAAGGGTTCGACAGGATCAGAAAGCAGCAAAAGGAAGAATTCATGCAGAAGTGAAGAGTTTGACAGGATTGAAGACCCTATTGAGCAGTTGAAAGAGAAGGAGAATTCAACCTATCGAAAGCTAGTTGAGAGAAAGAGGAACCTATCGAATGGTTCACTAAACCTATCGAAATAGAAATGCTGAGACAACACCTATCGTAGAATGATCTGAACTTTTCGATAGGAGCAAAGATCATTCGATCAAAGCGATAGAATGTAAATATTCAACCTATGGAATCAGTCTTCCAACCTGTCGAAAGCCCCAGATCAAGTGCAGTGAAGCTAAAGCATCTAAACCCAACCGATCGGAACCTATCGAAGAGACCAGGGAACCTATTGAAAGGAACTATAAGCTTACTTTCAACCTATCGGAAGCTTCTTCAACCTATCAAAATCGTGTCCTGAACTTCTCAGAAACCATGCTATGCACACGCTGAGACTTGGTGACCTGTTGCACGCAAACTGAGGCACTTTGGTGACCGGCACGATGTTCTAGAATATGCCCTAGGAAACCCTAACCAACCCACGTGCTCTAACTGAACTCTAACAAACTCTGACAACCTTCTAAAAGGTATTGTTGGTGGGAAAAATAGAGAAGGAAAGCTATATATTAGAACCCCCAATTACCATTGGGGAGGATCGAATTTCTGAGCAATTTTGCAAAGATCAGAGCTTGCAGCGAGATTCCTTTTTCCCTCCTTTAGCCCAACCACGGTTGGCTAAACCCCTTGGAGCAGTGAGGAGTGAGTTAGATCTCTAATTGGGTAAGGTTAAGAGTGTTGCTAGGGTTAATTATTGCATAGACTATAGATCTGAGAGCATTTCATTGTAAGAGTGACCTAGTTTGTAATGTAAATGTTGTTTTCAATGTTTTAATTAGATCTAAAGCTCTTTTGATTCCTCTTGGTGCTCGATCAGATTTGTGTAGAGGAGTTGCTTGATCAGCTCACCCACTTAACTGGTAGACCTCTTAGATATCATCTGAATTCCTTAGATGTAATATGACTGTAATTTCCTGTGTCTGTGACCTGAAAATTGCAACATCTGTAGTGGTTTTAATTGTTCTAATTGAGGCCTTCGCTTTATAGGAGATCTCTAGCATGGTCTGTGACCATTAAAGTGGACAGATCATAACCTTAAGGTCAATCTGAGCTCAGGCCTCAATTGGATTTATCTACTGCAATCCATGGATTCGATAAAGCCTATAGGATGGTCTGTGACCATTAAAGTGGACAGATCATAGCCTTAACGCCAGGTGGATCCTATGATATAAAGTGGACGTTTGGCCCTGCAGCTGTTATTGCGGACAGTGCCTGTGGCCAGCTGAGGGACTTATGTGCTTTTGAACCCCTGTGACATGCTTAGCTCAACCTGATTATAGTGAAAACAATCTCCAAGCTGTTCTTCTCAATTTTTATGAGTTTTTAAACCTTCTATCTGCAAGATCTGAAGCTCCAGATTCGATCCAAAACAATCTGCATTTTATTTGTAGTTTAGTTTAAGTGACAACTCATTTCAAAACTCTCCCCTCTCTTTTAACTAAAGTAGAGATAGCTTGGGTGTCAGATCTCTTATAGATCTAATGATTTATCCTATTTCTAAACAGCCTCCCTATGGACATTCCCTTACTCACCATTCTTTCAAAGCTTGCTACAAAGGACCCTGTATCTTGCAGCCCTACGAACTTTTAGTTGTGCTGAATCCATCTCTGTTTTCTCTTAATTTTTACACCATAAATCAGCACACTAGAACTCCACAACAAGTTTTTGGCACCGCTGCCGGGGAGGCAGATTAGAAATTGATAGATCTACGTTCTTATCATAGATTTATAGTTTTTGTCTGATTTTACTAACTGCATTTATGAGTTTTGCTATTTTTTAGTATTCGTTGTATCCATTTTACCAGATCTATGTACAGAATGAGAGGAGAGGCGTGTTGAAGGCTGCTCTATAGTTTGCATCTCTTCTCCCCTGTTTATTTTCAGATCTGTTGATTTTTAGATTAGTTAATCAATTGTGTGTTCCTATTTGTTATGTGAAGATTTACTCTGATTTCAGTTGTGGGAGTTGTATGTTTGGTAGGAGAACTCTTCAACCTGAGATTATTCCACTAAATCAAGAGGTTGAAAGACTTCTCAGAGCCAGAACAACTACATCCACAACTATTGAATTTGAATCTGTTGAAATGGGTGAGCAGCAGGAGCCTCGAACTCTCAAGGAATTCAATGCACCAGGGGTCTACAATTCCCCCTTCTGCATTCAGTTCCCTCCTGCTCAAGGAAATTATGAACTTAAACCATCTATCATTCAAATGTTGCCTTCATTTCATGGCCTGACCAAGGAGGATCCCTATAAGCATATAGATGAATTCTTAGGACTGTGCACCACCTTCAACATCACAGGTTTGGGGGAGGAGGCCACCAGGATGAGACTCTTTCCTTTTTCATTAAAGGATAGAGCCAAAACCTTGTTATCTCTGCTTCCACCTAACAACATACAGTCCTAGAGTGATCTCCAATGTCAGTTTTTGGCCAAATTCTTTCCTATGTCAAAGACCAGTCAGTTGAGGAAGGGTATTATCTCTTTTACCCAAGATCCAACTGAAGATTTTCATGAGTCCTGGGAGAGATTTAAAGAACTCCTCAAGAAATGCCCCCACCATCAAATCCCTGAATGGCAACTGGTTCAAAGCTTTTATCAGGGAATTGACTCAAAGAGCAGGGACATGATAGATGCCTCTTGTGGAGGCACTTCTCTTCATAAAACTGCTGAGGAGGCATGGGAGCTCTTTGACATCATCAGTGAGAACTTTATGCAAAGGGAAACAATGGCAAGAGATCTAGAGCTGTCTAAATTGGTGAAAGAGAACACCTCAAGAGAAAAGATATATGAAGTGAGTGTGCCAAGTGAGTTGGAAAGGAAAGTGGATGGCTTAACTCTGAAGTTTGATAGGCTGATGGGAGCAATACAGCCGCCTATGGCTGCTAGAATAGAGGAAGCATGTGCTATATGCCAGTCCCTTGCCCACTCCCTAGATGAATGCCCCTCACCTGCCCAATTTCTTGAGTTCATAACAGAGCAGGTGGCTGCAACTTAAACCTATGGGCAGCAGCCTGCTGCTGGGTATCAATGGAGAAACCACCCAAATTTGAGGTGGAGACAAGATGGATACCCCAGTCAACAACAGCAGCAGCCCCAGCAGCCCAAGCCCTACAGAAATGCTCAGCCCTATCGAGATGGTTATGTCCCAAGACCTCAATATCAACAAACCATGGCCCAACTCAGAGCTCTTCACATGCAGGCAAAGAAGTCGCACCTTCTAGCCAGAGAACACCATCTTTTGAGGAACAAGTTCTATATTTATTACAGAACTTGAACACCTTGACCCAAACTATGCATTGTCACAACCAGAGCATCAAAATGATAGAGGACCAGCTTGGAAAGCTGTCTGATGCTCTGACCAGGAAAGAAGGAGGAAGGTTACCTTGCCAACCACAAGATAATCCACGAAGACAGTTTATAGTGGGTGAAGTTTCCTCCACATATGAGGAAGCCAAATCTATTATAACTTTGAGAAGTGGTAGGCTAGTAGATAATCAAGTGGGCTGTGAGCCTGTGAAAAGTCTGAAGGAAGATAATGGAAGGAGTTTTCCGAGAACACAATAGAGGTCACCAGTGGTGGACCTGTAGGAACAACCCAGTGTCAATAAAGAGGATGACATGGATCCTCGAGAAAAAGAAAAAATCAAAAAGAAAGAAGCCCCATTGGCTAAGGCTGCAAGTAAGGAGCAACCCCACACTTGCCATTTCCCAAGGCATTGCAAGGACCCTCCCCTTTTGACATAGGGCAGGGAAAAATTGAGGAAATGATGGAGACTTTCAAGCAAGTAAAGATTAATCCACCTTTATTGGATGCCATTAAACAAGTCCCAGTCTACGCCAAATTTTTGAACGAGTTATGCACCCATAAAAGACAGTCTAGGACATACTTGTCCAAGAAAGTCTTTTCAGCAGAAAAGGTAAAACACATTCTATCCATTGCAACCCCCACCAAACTTCAAGACCCTGGAGTGCCCACTATCCCCTACATCATTGGGAATCATAAAATTAAGAAGGCCCTGTTAGACTTAGGAGCCAGTGTGAACATGGTGCCCCATGCAGTCTATGAAAAACTGGGCCTGGGAGACTTGAAGCCCACACCTGTAGTCTTGCAACTGGCTGATAGGTCTGAAAGGAAACCTGTGGGAGTCATTGAAGATGTCTTGGTGGGTGTTGAAAATTTCTTTTATCCTGCTGACTTTGTGGTGTTAGATATGGAGAAAAGTAAAGGTAATTCCTCCATCCCTGTGATTCTAGGCAGGCCCTTCTTGGCCACTGCAAATGCCTGCATTCAATACCGATCTAGAATCATGGAGGTCTCCTTTGGCAACATGAAAGTAAAACTGCATGTGTACAACACCAGCTCTCAACCCCCTTTTGACGAAACCTATTTTTCCATTACAGGGCTGGAGGAGGCTCTGCATGATAATCCTCAACAGCTGCTGCAAAACAATGATTGGCCCATAGAGATCAAATGGCAATCAGGGGTTGAACAATTGCTGAAGAATGGATCCAAGAAGGATGAAAAGTTCAAGGAACATGAAGAGGCCGTTAACCTTCCAGATCCTCCAGATTAGGACCCGCAGTTGAGTATGTATGATATGTACCATATTCTGCTTCTTTTGCTTTAAATTTGCCTTAAAATTGCATTTTTAGTAGCATTCTTTTGAAATAAATATGCCATGTTCAGTAGGGAATTATTTTTTCAAATTTGCCAGCTGCCCCAAGATAAGGGGAGCTCATCCACATAATAATCCAATCATAGGGCCGCACAGCAACTGAGCCTGATAAGTGTTGAAGCTAAGGGTGCCCACAAGGGAAGTTTTATCTGGGTTTTGAAACTTTCGATAGGCCTAATCTACATTTCGTTAGGTGTCATGTTGATCTCGACAGGATATCTAATGGTTTCGATAGGAACTGGATATTTCGACAGGTAAAACCAACTGCTCGATAGGTTAAATAAGGGCAAACAAAGATTTCGATAGGTACTGAGTACATATCAGACACCTATCGAAATGATGTTGTCTCTGCCGTTTAAACCTATCGACAGGATGGTCTCACTTTTCGAAATCCTCAAAAATCAACCCTTTTGAAAGCTTTGTTGTCTAAGCTTTCGATAAGACACCTTGACCTATCAAAACCATTTCAGTTGTCCTATCGAAATCGCATTTGTACCTTTATATACCTGACGATAGGTCATTTGTGCTTCTCTTTTTCCCGCTGAAAAAACCCTAGCTTCCTTCCCCATTTATCGCCTCCCTCTTTCTCTACTAAATCCCCACGGAACCCTCCTCATTAGGGATCGAAGACGACAGGCTGCTGAGGCTCTAGGACTGGACCCCATAGAGCTTTTCCCTTTCGATTCGGATTCTGATCCTCCACCTGCAGTTGCTCCTAAAGTCAATAAGCCTGCTGCCCAGTCTGAGGAGGCACGTGCTAAGCATCCTAAGCAATCCAAATCCAAGGGCAAAGCCCCTGCATCTAGGCAGTAGCTGGCACCAGGCTGTCTATGACTATGGCCATGTGTTGTTTCAATTTTTTTTGTTTCATTTATCTATTGTATATATTAGACATTTTTGTTGTGATGGTCTATAGACAATTTTTCTTTTGTGATATTTCATTTTCATTTCTCTCCCTCTTGATTGCATTGTCTTCAAACATTGAGGACACTGTTTAGTTTAGGTTTGGGGGTGTGGCATGTATGCCAATAAACTAATTAATTGTAGTGCAGCCAAGTTAAGAAGGAATAATCGAAAAGAGAATGAATTCATCTCATATTTGTTCTTAAGGAAACCTACAAAACCATTTGCATCTTAAACAAGCTAAAGTTTTAACATTATTCATGAAGAATATGTTAAGAATTTTTGCAGGAAGCCTTTAATGTGTGATAATCCAGCAATGAGAAGGAACTGTGAAGATACTCTCCAGAAATTGGATGGAAGGCCATACCCTGTGAGAATTGGGCCTAAAAAATTTTCTTTGAGGAGTGTCTTCGCAATTTTTTCTGCTCTAAGGACTGATGGGATCTAATTTTAATCACTAGAAGTTAGGCAAATCCAAATTGAAACAAGCTCGACAGCATCCATGACATTGAGGACATGAAGTAAGGCCATCCCTTGGACAGGTTGAGCCTAAAATTTTCCCACCTTTAAACTGCCCTTGATACACACAATTTGTGCCCTGAAAATCCCAATTTTCTTTGATGAAAACCAGGAAACTCAAACCCAGACCCCTTGACCTATTTCAGTTCACCCTCAATCTGAGAAATCAAGAAAAAGAAGGAGAAGTGAGGTTAGAGGAGTAAGGTTCGATGTTTGGTTGAAAAGGAAGAAATACAGTCGATGGTGTTGTGGCATTCCAGCCCATATAAAAAAATAAATAAAAAAAATAAAAAATAAAAAAAAATAAAAAATAAAGGAAGGAGAAGGAGAAGTGATTTCATTGAAAGATTGAATGAAAGAGAAGAAGCTAGCTACTTTAGCTCTGAAAATTCAAGAAGTATATGAAATTGTGCTGACATGAAAAAGGTTGAGTTGCAAATCACCTCTTTACTTTTTACTGATTCCTCAAATTTTGAATCCCATTCCACCCTTTTCATTCTTTATAAAACTGACCCATAAGCCACATTACAACCCAATAAAACGTCCTTAATGATCTGAAATAGATTGAGCTGTCATGTGGAGATGAGAATTTATTTGATCTATGGTGCAAAGAATTAGAAAACATCATAAATTAGAGCAATGCCTATGCTCTTGCTTACAGTCCTATTTGATGGCTATAACTGCTCTTGAGCTGAGTGATATGATTTACCCCTCTTCTCTGTACTAATGAGTGAACAGCCCTGGTGAGATTTGAGTCTGAAATCTAGCTGATGGGGGAAGTATCTAAGCAGGATCCTCAAATTGATGGTGAGATATGCATGAAATTCCATAAGAAGTTCCTAGATACAAACTGAGTGATAATGGAGAGATTTCAGTAGACTTTCACATGCCCAAATGGAAATATGAAATTCCCTTAATGAATGGACATGATTTGAATTAATTTGATTTGCTTCAATTCTGCTTTAACAGGCTACACTACTATTAACTAAATTGTATTGGAGAAGTTTGTGGGTACCTTCACTAAAAACCCTCAGGAGACTTCACTCCTCCACTAGGGATCACCTAGGGGTTTAAAAGGCTTGGTGCATGTGCTAAATGCATCCGTGCTCCCTACGAAAGTGGCATTTTATTTTTCTTTTGAATTCTCCTTTGCTCAGGGACTAGCAAAGCTTAGGTTTGGGGGTGTGTTAAGTGGTGACTTAGGTTTGCACTCTTTAACCTGACCTTTCATGGACCTGCAAGCACACTAATAAGCCTCTGTTGAGTGCATTTTGTAGCTAGCAGAAAAATCTGGTAATAATGCAGCAAACCACTTAAAAATGCCCACAAAAAAGTCAGCTCTCTGCACCATGCAGACCCAGCAACAGAATAAGATGAAGGAAGCGAGAATAGGTTGATAACGTCCTATCGATTAGTCACCTGAAGGGTTTGACAGGATCAGAAAGCAACAAAAGGAAGAAATCGTGCAAAAGTGAAGAGTTCGACAGGATCCAAGACCCTATCGAGCAGTTGAAAGAGAAAGAGAATTCAACCTATCGAAAGCTAGCGGAGAGAAAGAGGAACCTGTCGAATGGTTCACTAAACCTATCGAAATAGAAATGCTGAGACAGCACCTATCGTAGAATGATCTGAACTTTTTGATAGGAGCAAAGATCATTCGATCGAAGCGATAGAATGTAAATATTCAACCTATCGAATCACTCTTCCAACCTGTCGAAAGCCCCAGATCAAGTGTAGTGAAACTAAAGCATCTAAACCCAACCTATTGGAACCTATCGAAGAGACCAGGGAACCTATCGAAAGGAACTATAAGCTTACTTTCAACCTGTCGGAAGCTTCTTCAATTTATCAAAATCGTGTGCTGAACTTCTCAGAAGCCATGCTATGCACACGCTGAGACTTGGTGACCTATTGCACGCAAACTGAGGCACTTTGGTGACCAGCGCGATGTTCTAGAAGATGCCCTAGGAAACCCTAACCGACCCACGTGCTCTAACAGAACTCTAACAAACTCTGACAACCTTCTAGAAGGGATTTTTGGCGAAAAAAACAGAGAAGGAAAGCTATATATTGGAACCCCCAATTACCATTGGGGAGGATCGAATTTCTGAGCAATTTTGCAGAGATTAGAGCTTGCAACGAGATTCCTTTTTTCCTCCTTTAGCCCAACCATGGTTGGCTAAACCCCTTGGAGCAGCGAGGAGTGAGTTAGATCTGTAATTGGCTAAGGTTAAGAGTGTTGCTGGGGTTAATTGTTGCATAGACTATAGATCTGAGAGCATTCCATCGTAAGAGTGACCTAGTTTGTAATGTAAATGCTGTTTTCAATGTTTTAGTTAGATCTAAAGCTCTTTTGATTCCTCTTGGTGCTCGATCGGATTTGTGTAGAGGAGTTGCTTGATCATCTCACCCACTTAACTGGTAGACCTCTTGGATTCATCTAAATTCCCTGGATCTGATATCCCTGTAATTTCCTGTGTCTGTGACCTAGAAATTGCAGCATCTATAGTGGTTTTAATTGTTCTAATTGAGGCCCTGGCTTTATAGGAGATCTCTAGGATGGCCTGTGACCATTAAAGTAGACAGATCATAACCTTAAGGTAAATCTGAGCTCAGGCCTCTATTGGATTTATCTACTGCAATCCATGGATTCGATAAAGCCTATAGGATGGTCTGTGACCATTAAAGTGGACAGATCATAGCCTTAAGGCCAGGTGGATCCTATGATTTGAAGTGGATGTTTTGCCCTGCAGCTGTGTTAGCGGACAGTGCCTGTGACCCGCTGAGGGACTTATGTGCTTTTGAACCCCTGTCACATGCTTAGCTCAACCTGATTGTAGTGAAAACAATCTCCAAGTTGTTCTTCTCCATTTTTCTGAGTTTTTAAACCTTCCATCTGCAAGATCTAAAGCTCCATATTTGATCCAAAACAATCTGCATTTTATTTGTAGTTTAGTTTAAGTGACAACTCATTTCAAAACTCTCCCTTGTCTTTTAACTAAAGTAGAGATAGCTAGGGTATCAGATCTCTTATAGATCTGAAGATTTATCCTATTTCTAAACATCCTCCCTATGGACATTCCCTTACCATTCTTTTAAAGCTTGCTACAAAGGACCCTGTATCTTGCAGGCCTAGGATCTTTTAGCTGTGTTGAATCCATTTCTGTTTTCTCTTAATTTTTACACCATAAATCAGCACACTAGAACTCCACAACACCAGCCTAAACCCTCCTTCTTTAATTGCCCACCCCCTAATAGCCCAAAGTGAAGTCCAACCAACTGCCGAGAAAGCAGCTTCCGTATCAAAAAAGTCAGAACAGCTGAAAGAACAGTTAGAAAAAAATACAAAAGCAGCTGATGAAAATGGGTGGTGCTGAAATCCATGCCACGGACTTAACATACTTATGTCTGTTCACTGAGGTCCCCCTGCCCCCCAAATTTAAAATGCCAGCCTTGGACAAATAAAATGGCACTTGCAATCCTATCGCGCACCTGAAGTCCTACTGTGGGGACATGTGCCAATACGTGGAGGATGAAAGACTGCTAATAAAGTCTTTCAAAAGAGTCTGACCGGGCCAGCTTTAAGATGGTTCACATCTTTAGAACCATCTATGATGAAAACATGGAGGGACTTGATGCAGCTCTTTCAAGAACAGTATGTCTACAATATAGACATCGAGCCGCGTAAGTCCGACATGGCCCATTTAAAGCAGAACTAGAACGAGACCTTCTGCGACTACTTGGGGCGATGGAGTGCATTGGCAGCTCAGGTCAGGAAAAAAATACTTGATGATGAACAAATAGAGATGATTTCAAAGAACACTCTGCCTGTGATTTCAGACTTTTTGGTATATCAGCAGCAGACCAGCTTTACTGATTTGGTGAGAAATGCTAACCGATGTGAGGACGCCATCAGGGAGGGGCGTCTAAGTAAGAATATGCAGAGTGGACCCGACGAGGTTAGAAGATTTTCAGAGCAAAGGAATGAGAAAAGAATAGGGGGCGATGTCCAGAACATAGTCAATACCCGGCCTAATAACAATACAATCCCGTTTCAATTTCAGGCTGCCCCACCAGCACCTGTTAGGCCTGAGCAGACGCAAAGAATGGGGAATGGGCAAGGAATGCAAATGACCCCGAAACAGAGGATAGCCCGCTATGACCGAGTCTTCACACCTCTAGGGCAATCTTTGAGTGTACTTTTGCCCCTGTTAGTAGAAAAAGGATTAGTGGCTGCCCGTCAACCACAACCTCCTCCCCATCTGATCCCAAGGAACTATGACCCAAATACCCACTGCAATTTTCATCAGGGTCCAAGTCACCCTACTGATCGTTGCTTCCCATTGAAGCATGCCATCCAAAATTTGATCGATGCCAGGAAAATCATTCCCCCTGCACCCTCTCAGCATGCCAATATTCACCAAGTGCTACTACCCCCACATCCCACCGGAGGAGTAGGTGACAGACCCACTGTCGGAATGATAGAAGATGAGGAGGAGTTTGAATTTGACCCATCCGATTATATCAGTGATCGAGAGAAATATGTGGCACCATCACCGAGGAATGATGAAGAAAGGAATATTGGGGTAATTGAACCCCTAAATTTGTCTGAATATTTTCCCAACCCAACCCCGCAATTCTAACCCTTGGATCTCCGGGCATACTTTTCTTCAATCACACCCATCAATTATGTAAATATCAATGCATACCAACCATACACCACAACCCCCATCAACTACCCTATAAGCCCCCAGGCCCCCAATCCTGCACTTGCACCCGCCAGTTATCAATGGCCTGTGCCTGCCCTATTTCAACTACCACCATACACCACAACCCCCATCGATTACCCTATAAGCCCCCAGGCCCCCAATCCTACACCCACACCCATCAGTTATCAATGGCCTGCGCCCACTCCATCACCTCCAGTTCAGCCACCGACAAACTCCACCAGCCCGGTCAATTACCTAACGGCCCATCAGACCCCCCATATGTCACCAGCACCCACCGGCTACCAATGGCCTACTTTTACCCCCTTCCCTCCAATACCACCACCCTCAAGCTTTACCACCCCCATTTGGCCCAACCTTTCCACCCAACCCACTGCCATCGAGGTGAATCAAGTATTGCCCACACTGTTGAGAACTAGAAAATACCATTTTCCACCCCTTAATCTGGGCCTTGATAGACCCTTGAGAGAACTAAATAAGTGTTTTAAGTGTTTGTTTTACAGCTAATAATAAAGACGGGCTTAACCTTGAAAGTAACTTAAAAGTGCTAAAAAGATGATGACCCATTTGGATCTGGAGGAAGAAGGAGAAAGGACAACCTCACGAGCTGTCAAAATGCCTGAACTGAAGAGGCAAAGACCTGGTCTTAACCTAGAAAAGAAGTGTGGAGCAATTCGAATAGAAGAAAGTAATACAGAGAACTTTTCGTAAAGAATTTGAACTATTTGAAAAGTTTCTGAACTTGTCGAAAAGAAGCTTAACTTTGCGAAAAGAACCAAAAGCTCCAGGTTTAGCTTTCGAAAAGTAGTTGAATTCTTCGAAAGGATTTCAGACCTATTCGAAAAGAAGAGAACTCCTAGCGAACAACATCAGAGCTTTGCGAAATGAACTTCAGAAGGCACAGAACTCTACAAAAAGTCCCCCAGACTTTGCGAAATGATTTTCTGAAGATTCTTAGCATCTGCAAGGGTAATTCAGTAATCTTTTGCATGCACCCCAATGCAGATACAAACAAGGAACATTCTAGAAGATTTTGAGCATGAACCAAAGGCATATTCCACCCCATGTGAACACCCAAAGAAGAAATCACTTGGCGGGAACTTCTAGAAGCTCTAACAGATTTTCAAATTGCATAACAGAATTGATGCTTCTTTCACCTGATTGGCTAAACCAGATCGAGCAATTCTGATTGGCCAGAATAGATCTGGATCCTTGTGCTCGACTCCTATTGGCTAATATGGATCTAACCAATTCTGATTGGTTGATGCACATTTGAAATAGACTTAGGGAAAACTATAAACAGAAGAACGATTTGCCCAATTTGGGTATCCAGATTTTGAGTTTCATTTCTATTCCCCCATTTCCAAATCAGCTAGCTTGTCTGAAACCTCTGTAATTCAAAAGAGAATTGTATTCAAGACTACAAATCTGAGAGCTGTTTAAGCTGTGCTCTGTAATTGTAATGGTGAATTTGAAAAGGTTGTTGTAAACCGTACGCTCTCAATTGGATTCGTGTTAAGGGTTCCCTCTGATCTCCTTATTGCACTAGACTCCTTTAGATTTACTGTTTTTCATGCAATTTCCCTTGATTCATTAACCCTGTGGGAATTAGTGTTTGTAACCTAATCTCTCACAGCATTTGTAGTGATATTTCTTGTTCTGAATTAAGGGTTTAGATTAAAGACTATTAGATGGTCTATGGCCATTGAAGTGAACATACCATAGCCATAGGCCTAAATCTAATCCTTGATTTAGATTTATTTCTCTTACATCTGTGCTTGTAGCCAAATGAAGATTGGATCATCTCTCATTTGATCTGCAGTCATTCTCATTGTGTTTCAAGGACCAAATCAAAGTTAGATATTATTTCTCAATTTTTATAAGTTTACATCAAAATCCCCCCAACTCAGATCTGGATCATTTAGTTTAACTTTTACTTTTATCATTTAGTTAATGTGACAAATTCAACCTCCCATCTTATGTTCTTTGTAGATAGGATAAGAGGCCAGATCAGGTAGCCCAGATCTGGAGGTTTATCTTGCATTTTAAAATCAATTCCCTGTGGACGATCTTTTACTCACTTATATTTTAAAACTTGGTACAATTGGCCCTGATCTTGCAGGCTAATTGAGGTCTCTCTATGCTGATATTTTTGTATTCTTTTAGTAAATTCATCCTCTGTAAGTCTGTTTTCAAAAACACAAATAAATCATGCACACTAGAGTCAGCAACACACACCTCCTGAGCTGACAGTACAAGTGCCTCAAGTATCGGCAGCCATACCTTTCCAGCTCTCGGGACCCACATTTGATCCTCATCAGGTCCCGCTAAGCTACGAACAAACAAATGTCAATGCCGACAGCAGCAGCAGACGAGTAGTAGATTTTGTTATCAGGTCAGGGAAGATATCAATGCAGCCAGAAGCACCAGCAGTAGCACAGGCCCAACCCGAAGGAAAGAAAGATAGCACGGTGAACCCCTTCAAGAAGATGAGTCGAGAACATATACTGGAGACTCAGCTGAGAAGAATGCCTACCCATATCCCTATATGGGATCTGCTGATGACGTCCCCACTCCATTTCCAAGCATTAATGGGAGCGTTAAAAAATGCGCATGTATCACTTCAAGTTAGCCCGGATGAAGTCGGGCAGATAATTGGTCAAGTAATGGCTCCAAATGCCATTTCATTTTCTGATGTCGATTTACCTGAGGAAGGAGGTAGTCACTCAAAATCTTTAAATATAACCGTTGAGTCTGAAAATATGATTATCCCCTTAGTACTAATTGATAATGGGTCTGCATTGAATATATGCCCATTTAGAATCGCCACAAAGACCGAGGTTGATCCGTGCATGTTAAGGCCCACCAAAACTAGTTGTAGAGGGTTTGACAATATCAGGAGAGAAATAATGGGAGAAGTTGATCTTGAGCTGTTGATAGGGCCAGCGACCTTTTCCATCTTATTTGAAGTCATGGATATCAAATCCTCATTTAATCTGTTATTGGGGCGCCCGTGGCTACATGAAGATGGAGCCATACCTTCCACATTCCACCAGAAACTCAAATTTACATCTGGGCATAAGATTATCACAATCATCGGAGCGGGGCACAGTGAGAAAGAAAAGGCCGCCTATAGCATTGAAAAACCCAATATGCTGGATATACCGTACACCGCTGAGGACGTCGACCTCCATAGTTTCGAGTACGAGGTGTCGGCAATACTCCCGGAGCCCATCGAGGGCATCATGCCTAAAACAGTAGGAGGTATGGTAGCAGCGGTGGCTATGCTCCAAAGATTGGGCTACCAGAAAGGTCGAGGACTTGGGCCCAGATTACAAGGAAGAAAAGAGCCAGTTGTTGCCAAGGGGCGAAAAGTAAGATTCGGGCTAGGATATAAGCCCACAGAAGAAGAGGTCCGAGAGGCCAAAGAGAAAGCCAGGGTCGCCGCAACTACAAGAGCTCTAGGAATCAACATAGAAGAGAAACCTCACCCTAGGCCGCACATCAAGGATTCCTTTGTCAGCGCAGGGGTCGTAAAGATCGATTGAAATGGGGAAACCCAATTGACCCCACACAAACCCACAGCCCCAGTCCATCCCACCAATCCCCAGATCTCCCTTCCCAGCTTGGAGATAGATTTGGCCGCATTGTCCCTTTTCGAGGAACGACGGTCAGTACCTGAACAAACCCCCCCGTGGTGAATCACCACAAAATTGAGTTATCGTTTGAGGCCATGATCTCAGACGAAATTGGGATCAATATGATAGAGGCTGACTCTAATGAGCCATATCAGTCAGCACCCTCCATCCCAACATGTAAAGAAGCGGCCCCTCAGGTATGCAACTGGGCATCTTTGCCCCAAACCCTGGAAGCAGGCAGTGGCCTAAAGTTTGGCACCCGTTTCCCAAAAAAAAACAACTTATAAAAAGTGAGAGAAGCCCTTGGCAAACAATACCTTGTGTATATAGCAACCCGCCTTGCCAAGGGTCCGTCTCCAAAGAAAATAAAAATCTCAAAAACATGGAAAAAATACAAAACCTCAAAATCATGAAAAAAACACAGTCCTAAAAACATTAAAAAAATCCAATGTCCAAAAATATTGTCATTTAAAATTATAGAAAATGTCCCACAAAAGGATGCCTTAATCAAAATGCTCGTCCCACGTGAAATCGACCCCTTCCTTGTAGAAATACAAGAAAAGGTAAGGATCACGAGTCTGGACGAGGATGTCCCCTTCGAGGAGCTCCCCAATGAGCTCCTTGACCGATTTTCCGATCATGACTATGGCCCTACCCCCATTGTCGAAGAGACCGAAGACATCAATCTAGAAACTAAGGAGGTTCTCAGGATAACCAAAATCAAAACGTCACTGTCTCCTGAGGAAAGAAAAAGCATGATCGACTTCCTTCGGTCATACCAAGATGTTTTTGCTTGGCATACGAGGACATGCCTGGTCTGGATACCGATTTGGTCGAGCATGAGTGGCCCCTCTACCCTGATATGAAGCCATTCATGCAGAAGCTGAGACGTCTCTGACCCGAGTGGATGTTGAAAGTCAAAGACGAGGTCATCAAGCAGTATGATGCGGGGTTTCTCATGGCATCCAAATACTCATAATGGCTAGCTAATATCGTACCTATGCCAAAGAAGGACGGAAAGGTCCGCATGTGCATCGATTTCTACAATTTGAACAGAGCGAGCCCGAAGGACGATTTCCCACTACCACACATTGACATCTTGGTAGACAACACAGCTAAGCACAAGATGCTTTCTTTAATGGATGGATTCTCAGGCTACAATCAGATCAAAATGCCAGAGGTTTATCGCGAGAAGACAGTGTTCATTACCCCTTGGGGAACCTTTTGCTATCGAGTCATGCCATTCGGGCTAAAGAATGTCGGTGCAACATACCAGAGAGCTATGACTGCACTATTTCATGACATGATGCATTGAGAAATTGAGGTATATGTTGATGACACGATAGCCAAATCACCGGAGTGAAGCGACCATCTGGTAAACCTTCAGAAGCTGTTTGAAAGGCTGAGGAAGTATCGGCTATTACTGAATCCACAGAAGTGCACATTTGGTGCCATGTCAGGGAAACTATTAGGATTCATCGTCAGCAGGAGGGGGATCGAGTTCGACCCAATCAAAGTCAAAGCCATCACTGAAATGCCACCGCCGTCTACCAAGAAAGAGGTTAGAGGGTTTCTGGGCAGAATACAGTATATCAGTTGGTTCATTGCACAGCTAACTCCAATCTGCACGCCGATCTTCAAGTTACTAAGGAAGAATTTGCCCATTGAATGGAACGACGATTGTCAGGCAGCGTTCAAAAAAATCAAAAGCTACCTCCTTAATCCACTTGTTTTGGTACCACCTATGCCAGGGAGACCACTCTTGATGTATCTCTCCACGATGGAAGTTTCGATGGGATGTGTCTTAGGGTAGCACGATGAAATGGGAAGAAGAGAGCAGGCCATTTACTATCTGAGCAAGAAGCTTACTGATTATGAAGCACGCTACTCTCATCTTAAGAAAGCATGCCTGGCTCTTGTATGGGCTACTCAAAGGCTCCGCCACTACTTGCTATCTCAGGCAGTTATGCTTTTAGCGCGAATGGACCCATTGAAATACCTATTTGAAAAGTCAGCTCTCACTGGAGGAACCGCATGATGGCAACTTTTATTATCTAAATTCGACATCACGTACGTCACTCAGAAATCAATCAAGGGACAAGCGCTTGCTGATCATCTTTCCGACAATCCTTTACCTGATTATGAGCCATTGAGAACTGAGTTCCCCGATGAGGACATCCTATTCATGACAGAAGATGATATAGAAGAAGTAGAAGAATAATGGGTAATGCACTTTGACGGGGCAGCAAATCTAAAGGGCCAAGGAGTTGGCACCATCTTGATTTCACCAAAAGGATCTCACGTACCTTCTCTATCAAGCTCAACTTCCCTTACACTAACAATATGGCTAAGTATGAAGCTTGCGCCGCTGGCCTGCAAGCGGCTCTTGATCTGAATGTAACTCACCTTCGAGTATTTGGTGATTCACATTTAAGCATATGTCAGACGAATGGTGACTGAAAGATGAAAGATGAGAAACTGATCCCCTATCATGAACACCTCAAGCATATGATAGCTTGCTTCCAAGATGTGACTTTCTCATACATCCCTGGATAAGGAATCGCTTTGCCGACGCATTAGCAACTTTGGCATCAATGATTGAAATCTCCTTTGGTGTTGAGATGAAGTTGATCATGATCGAGTAGAGGAATGAGCTGGCCTTCTGCCTCTAGATTGATGAACCTATAAAGCCTGATGATGAGCCACCTTGGTTCTCAGATATCAAAAATTTTCTCGAGACCCTAACTTTCCCAGAGGGTACATCCAAGACAGACCGACGAATCATTTAATGTTTAGCGGTAGGTTACGTCATTTGCGGGGAATGCCTCTATAAGTGATCATGCAATAACATCTTACTTAGGTGCCTCACTGAAAGTGAAGCGGTCAATATTATGAAAGAAATCCATGAGGGAGTATGCGGATCCCACGTCAGCGGTCACATGCTCGCTAAGAAAATCCTACGGTAGGGATACTTTTGGACCACCATGGAATCGGATTATTGCAAACATGTTCAAAAATGCTACAAGTGTCAAGAACACTCCAGTCTGATACACGCTCTTGCCATTGATCTTCACTGCATGACCACTCCTTGGCCATTTGCTACCTGGGGCCTTGATGTTGTCGAAATGATTATTCCGAAAGCATCAAATGGACATCTGTTCATCCTCGTCGACATTGAATACTTTACCAAGTGGGTAGAAGTGGCATCATATGCCAATATCACGGCCAGTCACGTTGAGAGGTTTCTTAAGAATAATATTGTGTGCCGATTTGGAGTACCCAAAGATATCATCATGGACAACGGCACAAACTTTGCGAATAAATGCATCCGGGACTTCTTTGAGCAATACAAAATCAAACATCATCGCTCATCCCCTTATCGGCCTCAAACTAATGGAGCTATGGAAGCCGTAAACAAGACAGTCATCCGCATCCTTGAAAAAATGGTCATCACTTATCGAGATTGGAGCGAAATGCTGCCATTTGCTTTGTGGGCCTATCGAACGTCGATCCGTACCGCTACATGGGCAACACCATTCTCCCTTGTGTATGGAATTGAAGCCGTCCGCTCGGTAGAGGTTGAAGTACCCTCGCTCTGAATCCTCATAGAATTAGGCTTACCCGAAGTAGAAAGAGAGAGATCACTCTTTGATCAGCTTAACTTACTGGATGAGAAAAGACTCCTAGCCTTATGCCATACCCAAGTTTACTAGGGGAAAATTGCACGTGCTTACAATGAACGTGTCTGTGGTCGAGATCTAAAGGTAGGAGACACTATGCTGAAAAAGATCTTCCCATCCCTCCATGCCGATCCGAGAGGAAAGTTCAAGCCAAACTGGGAAGGACCTTACGCCATCCAAGAAGTGCTACCGGGATACGCCATCCGCCTCACCACCATGGACGGGGATCATCTTCCTGAGCCCATCAATGCTGGATACATCCGACAGTTCAACTCTTAGTCCATCACGACAAGGTAAGTGTTGATGAAACAGATACATGACTGCTTAACAATCACCCAAAAGAGGCATCATTCCAAGCACAGTAGCCAAAAAACGGGGGGAAGCATCCCTAAAAATGATAATATCCTTTACTACCCCATTTGAGCCTGGGCCTTTCTTTCAATAAACCCCTTCCCCAAAATATATATATATATATATATATATAGATATATACGTGTACATATACCAAAAAAAAAGAGAGAAAAGATGCATGTGTGTAAAGCTACTATCAAATCCAAAAAAATCAAAAAAAGTAAAACCTCAAAAAGAGATTGCCTGAGAAGAAAGCATGTTGAGAAAACCCTCAAAGAAGAAAGCATGTTGAGAAAACTGAAGTCGAATCAAGGAAACCCTTTTAGCCCAGCATACCTTCAAATCCTAACCTAACCCATGGCCAAGCTACACCCTGAAGGAATCCCTCTTTATAGGTTCACAAGCAGTCATAATATCTGTTAAGTCAAACATGAGCCGAGTCGTGAGACAACACCAGAGCCCCATCTAGCCACCTATGACGGAATTGACGTCTATGTCGTGGCTTTTGAAAAAAGGAGAAAAAAATAATAATAATAAATAAAATAATAAAATAAAATAAAAATACAAGCTCAAAGCAAGATGTGCGTGGTGAAAACCTGAAAAGGCATTACAGGTAAAAACAACAAGCTTGGGCAAACCAGGTGAAAACTCAAAAGGGTGCTTGGGGTAAGAGAGCTAAACCCATGGACGTGGTGAAAACCCAAAAGGGCGCCACGGGTAAAAAAAGGGGGAGATGATAAAAAAAAAAGAGAAAAGAGAAAAAAGAATTTTTTTTTGAAAAAAGAAGGGTTGGAATGATTGATTAAATGTTTAAGGAGACCTCTTGGTTACTCTCCCTGATCACTTTTTAGGGGCCGATCATGCTTGTTCGAATTAGGTCCCGACCAGAATTGTCCTTATGAAACCTGCACCGTCAAACGTATGACCCGAGGCAAGGAGAGAGATTTGACTCAATCCAAAGGGGTCAACGTTTCGGCCTTGGTAAAATCTGGAAACTCACTCATGACCGACTGCAAAAAAGGGTTCGACCATGCTCAAAGGCGGACCCAGGGTTTCCCAAAGTTTCACCCAATGATTAAGGCACCAAAAAAAATAAAAAAAAAATATATATATATATATAAACCAAAAATAGATTTGTATAGATGTATATAATAAACTGCTTGCTGCATCACTTACACCACGTCCAAAAAAAATATATATGGTCGGTGCGATGACTAACGTGTTTTCCTTTTTACAAGTATAAGCCAAAAACAACCAAAACATAAAGAAAATATGTATACCAAAAAATATGTGTATATCTATAAAGGGGTTTTTTATGCCCCTTTTCTATATATTTGATCTGTGCAAAAAGTTCGGTGTGCAGGAAGGAGTTAGCGACCCAGCTCACGCTTCAAAGCGCTAATCTCAGCATGAAGGTCATCCTCCCGAACATTCCGTTCAGTCAGCCAACGACCATGTAGGCTCTTGAACCTCTTCCGAGAAGAATCAACGGCTTCAAAAGCGATGCTCAGAGATCCCTTCAAATGGATCTGTTGTTTCTGCTCTAACCTTTTCATATGCCAAAAGTTCTCGCAGAATCCTCTTCTCATCCACCAGTAACTCAATGCGGGCTCGGACGGCCATCTCTTTCTTTAACGAGGGGCCTCCAGTGTCAATAATCTCTGACAAATCTGGACCATCGGCAGCAGACCGCTAAATCAATAGCCAGGCCTCGTACTCAGGAGAAGCCCTAACCAAGTCTCCCTGCTCAATATCACACATTAGCGTCGACTGACGCGTCTCCCAAAGAGCAACAATCCGATCTATGTCCCTAGAGGACCACCTAGAAAAGATCAAATCACATAAAAGGGGTCTGGCGTCACAAGCCACCTGCTGAGGGCAGCCGAACTAATGCAACACCCGGAATGGGAAGTAAAAGGTGCTACCCGTCAATCCTTGGAGGTTGATGCCCTCGTGATCTCTACTACGAATTATCGGGAAGGTCTGGTCCAGCCAAGGAAGCCTTCATGTCAGCTCGGTATCGATCAACCAAAGTTTCAGAGTTGACATATCGCCCTGGGGGAGCAAGTGGCATCTACCCAGAAAACATTGGACCACCTCGCCTCGGACAATATAAAAATGGGGCACGGGCCCCAAAACAGCAAAGTGCTCACCCAGCCAGACATGAAGCAACAAGGGGCATCCCCGAAGGCCCTCCACCTTACCCGAAGCAAAGGAATCAAGGCATCGGTATAGCTCAGCAAGCACAAAATGCATCATGGACCGGCCCGCCTCCAGCTCTGCCAAAATATCACAAACTGCCAATGAGAAGCTCTCTCCCCCGGTGAAGAAAAGAATTTTACAGATGAGACCAAGGGCTAGAGCTTTCACTTTAAAAATATTCCTAGCCAGAAATTTTCGGAGGCTTTCATCACCAAAAAGTTCTTTGAGGAATTTTAGCGAACACCTTGTGGGCCCCCCGATGAGACTTTTCTCATACTCGGATTTCTTCAAATCGAGAGTAAGGTGAACAGATTTGGAATAGCCCGGCCAAGGCATGACTCTTGCAAGGCCCCTGTGAAGCTTCAGGCCAGACAAATTGGATAGCTCCTCAAGGGTTGGGGTTAGCTTCCGCTTCCCAAAACGAAATATGTGGAGTTTCACATCCCAAAAAGAAGCGGCAACATGAAGAAGTTCCCACCGAAGGGGAACCTCTAGGAAGGAAGGAAGGCTGGATAGCCCAAGGCGCTCCAAGTAGGCGAGCTCACTCTCATTCAAGCTCCCAAACCAGGCCGTTAAAAACTTAGGCCCCAAACCCAACTAGGGGGGCAAATTGGCTTCGGGTCCTCCGCGTAAGGGAAGGCTGGAAGGCGGGTCCATGAATGTACAAGGATCTTTTGGGGAGATAAAAATCGGTGTATGATAATGGTCCCGCCTTGAAAAAGCAAGGGCAAAAAAAAAACCAGTCAAAGAGACCAAGTCAAAACAAAAAGAGCTAACTTTTGGATTGCCCCGGGTATATAAGGACCCACTGCTCCCCAGGTTAAACCTGGCGCCACTATTAGTTGCACCAGTGCATTTCAGTCCCCTGTCTTGCCAGGCGCAACTATTAGTTGCGCCAGCACAAATCAGCCATGAGTTTGACCTGGCGCAACTAATAGTTGCGCCACACTCTGAGCTCCCCCTCCTTAGCCATTTAGAGACCTAACTAGGGGACTTACACCCCTTTTTGTTTATTTCACACACCATGCTCTTTTAACAACTGGGCATTTGTTCTGTTTATTTATATGCAGGACCAATCCTACATCAAGGCATGCAACCCAAGGGGTCACTTTCCAAAATTTTTTGGGCCAACACATCCTGCAGAGAAATGGATCCAATACCAAGAAATCGGGGCATAAAATCAAAGCAAAACTATCTTTCAAAAAATGATAAACATAAAAATTTGTTTCCAAAGTACCACATCAACCATCCTCCAAATTGTTTAAACATATCCAAATAAAAAAGTACTGAATTTTTTTTAAAAAGGGAAGGAAACTAAAAGTGTATTCCTGGCTGGCGCCCTTTGACTTCTTGCGACGACGAGAAGAACTCTGAAAAGTCCGCATGTCCCCCACCCTAGACCACGCTTGCGAGATCCTGCTGAGCAAGGAGCATGATTCCTTACCACGAGCACACTGCAAAGCACAAACCAAAGTCAATAGTTGTTGCGACCCCAGTGTGCTTACTTTATTTGTTGGTGGTAAAAGCAATTTAAAATCAAAGTAAAACAGGGGATGGAATCAGCACAACTGAGAAATCCTAGACCTGCAAGATACAGGGTCCATTGTAGCAAGTTTTGATAAGTAAGAGTTTGTCCCACAGGGAAAAGGTGATCTACAGCTCCAAGGGAGCCATCTCTAGTAGTCCCTCCAGATCTGACTACAGATCTGGCAGTTCTAAAAGGAAGGGAGTTTAGGGTTACTTATTCTAAATATCCTAAGGTAGCCTAATGAATTAACTACAAAAAGGGTTGAGAAGATGGATGGAGTGTGGGAAAATAAATATAAAAGGGTGAGAAGTATGCTATTGGGTTCAGATCTATTAGAATTTATGACTCAGATCCAGGTCTGCTATTATAGAAATCCTGTCCAATGGCTACATTATCACCAAATAGGAGAAAGAATCTAACTCATCCCTGTGCCATGATCCAATCCCTTAAGGTTATAACCTGTCCACTTAAATGGTCATAGACTATCCCATAAGGGAACCACAATCCAGAGATGGGTCAAAACAAGTTAATCATTGTAGGCACTACTTCATCCAGGCTACAAGCTCAGGAATCCATAGGGAACCTCAACCTCTAAAGCTCTATGTGTGGGGCTAAGGCTGTATAGGACCATGATAGCCAAGACACATAGAACCAGCAAGGGATTGAGTACAACCTTAGATCTAGCTGTCCATTGCTTGAGTGGGACTACAATGGCCTAGTCACAAGCCTACAATCTCCATAACCAGATCAGATCTAACATCTGATGGTGGGTCTATACAAATATAGGGGAGTCTGCCTCTGTACAATCTCCCACAAGGCTACAAGCACATGTGCAGAGAAGAAGAATCCATCTTGGATCCTACGAATTGGCTTCACCCTAAGGCTATAGCCTGTCCACTTGAATGGTCACAGACTATCCCAGAGGCTATCCTCCTCATAGAGTCCAAAACAGAACAGTAATATTGCTGCCACCACCATAGTCACAAGGCTACCAGCTTAGGCTCCCATGGGGATTTCAGATCTAGTGGATCCTCTGGTGGGGCTAAGGCTGTATCGGACCATGATAGCCCAGACACACTGGTCACATGGATCTGAATGGATCCTTTGAATCAGTCCTCCATTGCTTTGAATCACAGCCAAAGCAATGGCGGATCACAAGGCAGCAGCCTTGCACAAAGCAACTCACAAACACACGAATCCCATAAAAGTACAACACCCAATCACAAATTCCGTTAATCAAATCTCAATAAACATAGATAGGCATGGCCAGCAAGTGCTGGGCCATGGAGAGAAGAAAAAGAAAAAGGAAAACTACTTATAACTACAGAAGAACAGAAAAGAAAATGATCTCAGATCTCGTATCAGTGATCAAGTCTGGACTCCTAAACCTAAACCAAGTTTGGGTTTATATAGCAGTGGTGTGGCGGTGCATTAGGGTTAGAAAACCCTAATTTTAGCGATGCCACGTGGCCTATTAATGATCCTTGGATGCCTCGAGGCACGTGCACGGAGATTCAAGCGTGGGAGTGTGTGCCCTAATCCTTGGAAATTCCTAAAAAGTCCTCTACTGAAGCGATGGAAGGTTAAAGTTCAGAGCTTCGCTAGGTAGCCATCGTTTCCCTGACTTGTTGCGTGGTAGCTATATTCTTTGCATGGTTAAGCTTGCATTAAAACTTCAGACGTCGCGGGGTTGCAGCTTCTTGATGCTTTGAGCAGTCGCGAGGTAGGTAGTTAAGCTCTCACTGGATTGGGCTTCGCGCAGTTGGATTGCTACTTGTGAATAGCACGGGAATTGTGTGAGCATTCCATTTCACAATAGATCTTTGCGAGGCTAACTCTGGCTTCGTGAGGCTGCTTTCTTCCTGAACAGTGAGAGAACTGCGCGAGAAGTTCACTTCTTAATGGAACTTCACGAGGATCCTCGCGAGGCTTTGATAGTTTCTAAGCTACGCGAGAGTCCATTTCTTGATAGATCTTCGCAAGGATCCTCGCGATAGCTTTGAGGCTTTTCTGAACTGTGCGACAGTTTCTCTTGACATTTACATCCCGCGGCTACTACGCGAGGCAGGATTTTGAAGCTAGTATGTCACTCAACTGCGTGAGAAGTTGTTATGAAGTCTTGGGAATTTGCGAGGACTGCGCGAAGCCTAAATTCCTGAATCCTTTGGAGCTTTGGGAAGCTGCGCGAGGCTCTTCTCAGGTCTGGATTCAGTTCTCATTCTTCTGAGGGACTTCTGGGGTCAAAACAGGCTACTTAGCAGGATTTATGGCCTTATTACACTGCTGTTTATTACCTACAGAAAACACTTAACAAACCTTTATTAGATGGCTAAGGGCTAATCAAAGGATAAGTTAAGGGTGAAAAGTGGTACTTTTCAGGTCTTAACACACCCCCAAACCTAATCTTTGCTAGTCCCTTAGCAAAGCTACATTAATCACTACAGAAATTAAATGTCACTTTCGTAGGGAGCACGGATACATTTAGCATATGTACCAAGCCTTTTAAACCCCTAGGTGATCCCTAGTGGAGGAGTGAAGTTTCCTGAGGGTTTTTAGTGAAGACACCCACAAACTTCTCAATGAGACAGTTGAAAAAAGTGCATTATTATCAAGTGAGCAGTCAAGAAACAGAGTTAGTTCACCCTTGAATCAGTAAAAATATAAGAAATTCAAACACATTGGCTGCACAGAAATTTAAGCAATATAAGCTTCTCATGAAAGCACAACATTTCCAATTAGTGTACAGCAGAGACACTACACAGGTGTGTCATCATTGAGCTCATCGCTGGATCAAAAATTAGGTTGTAGATCATACTTAAGGCATTCAATATCAGACCCAAAACTCTCCAGGGCATACTCTCATAAAGAACTGTTGAGGGTTTCATTGTCTCTCAAGATCAAGAGCAGTTACATCCCCCAAATGGGTCTATAAGCATGAGCATAGGCATAGCTCTGAAGTTCTGGCATCATTGACAGATCCTCACCATAGATTGGATAACTCTTTATCTCCACATGACAGGTCACTCAACTTTAGATCACAAGGGCTTTAACTGGGCTATAATGTGGGTTATGGAGTGAGGTTAAAAATAGAATGGAAGGTTGAAAAGGGGTGCAAAATTGAGAAATCAGTAGGTGCAGGAGGTGATTCATGACTTCACCTTCTTTAATTCAGCTCCTTTCATCTTCTTTGAGGTTTTCAGATTTGAAGTGATCAGTTTCTCTTCTTGATTTTGATTTTTCCAATGAAAGTTCCCTCTTGACTCCTCTCTTACTCCTCTTCATTATTGTTTTTGTTTCTTTTTTATGCATTTTTCTTCTTTTTATTTTGTTTTTGCTTTTCTGAAATGCCACCATTTTCATAGTTACCATACTGCCAAAATTTGAGGTACTTCTTCTTTATTCACCTAATGTTGACCATAGCTAGTCCATCTTCAACTCTTGTTCCTTTACCTTCTGAATTCTCAGAGTGAGGGTGAGGTTAAATCAGATATATAGGTTAAGGTGCAAGTACTCAAGTGTATTTTTGAAGAAAATTAGGATTTAAGGCCCAAAGGGGGTATGGACAAGGGCAGTTGCTTAAGGTTTGTCTGTTTAGGCTCAAACTGTCCAAAAGAAGACCTTGATCCTTTCCTAAGTCTAATGAGTGCTGCCAGTTGTTTCAATTTGGAGTTGCCTAACTTCTAGTGAGCACAGTGACTCAGCCAGTCCTTAGAGCTAGAAGAAATTGCCTTAGTCACTCTTCAAATAAATTTTTTTTTGTATAGGCCCAAATCTCACTGGTTATGGTCTTCCTTTGAATTCTTCAGTATGTCCTTACCTTTTTCTCTCTCTAATGATTCACTAAGTGCTGATACAAGTGAGTTTCCTTGGTGATCTCATCATGGAAATGTGAAATTTTAAAAACTTTAAATTTCATTATATTTCTGATTCTCCAGTGAACATGACCCATTTCCATCATACTCACATGATTCTGCTGCACTTAGGTTAACTATTCCATTGGCAGGATCTGCCTGCCACACCCCCAAACCTAGGAGGAGCAGTGTCCTCACTGATTCAAAGGTGGGTGTGCAGCAGATTTATTAATGGCAAAATAAAAGAAAATAACATGGAGCAAAACAGACACAAGACAAAGAAAAATAGCAACGACAAAAGAAGAAGATCGATTATAAGAGAGAAATGTACAAAATGAAAAACAACAGGAGAAAAAGAAAATGTAGAACAGAAAAATCCTAGGTACAAGCTAATCGGAGCCTGAATCAAACCCAGTCCCAACCCATCTTCTTGGCATGCTCTCGAAGGAGAGCCTCTTCCTCTTTTTTCTTTCGTTCCCTCTCTTCCTTTCTTAGGGCTGCAGTTTTGAGCATGGTTGGAGCTTTTGGTGCCCTCACCCTCATTTTAGGGGCCTTCGGTGTAGGAGGGATCACTGGGGATTTTCCTTTGGGACTCTTCCCTTTTGGGCCCTTCCCTAGCTGAGTCTGAGGGGGAATAAGAGGAGATTTTGCTTTTTCTGGATCAGGAAGGACAACCGAGCTCTTGCCTTTATCTTGCTGGTGCAGTGGTGGTGCCTCCTCAGACTGGGCAGATTGTTCTTTTCCAATTTTTATAGATGCAGCTTAGTGAGTAGTCCTCTTAGCTGTAACTTTCCTTCTCTGAGGATAAGTATGCCCAGCAGGGTCTGATGAAGGAGGAGCAACAGGACATTTAGCGCTTGGATCCACAGGTGGTGCAGAGTCAGAATCAGAATCAGAGGGAAAGAGAGCAATGGGCTATGCTGCGTTCATCTTTTGAAAGTAACCGACCATGGGGGTCATCCTGAGCAAAAGCTCTGGTGGCCTTTGGTGGTGGGGATGGCGGTGCAGGCTTTTTCCCTTTTTGGGCAGCAGTGGCTCTTTTGGAGGGAGAAGGTTTCTTGAAAGCAACCCTTTTTCTCTTGGGTGTAGGAGATTTAGCAGGGGGAGGCACTGGAGCAGGAGGTGGTGGAGGTACTTGAGTAGGAGGTGGAGGAGGAGGAGATGTAGATGTAGGAGCAGGGGGAATGGAAGAAGATGGCCCGAGGTGTGTGGAAGGTGGGGCCTCAGGGGGTTCGGTAGCAAGAGGGGTGGCCTGAATTGGTTGGCCTAACAGCGATGCAATCCTTTTTGGCAAAATTTCAATCTGCTTTTCAGCATAAAGGAGTTTGGCATCAGAAAGCCCCTTAGTGAGCCTGTGGATCTCCTTAGCATTGTTTAGTTTCTTTTCATACATTCGGGCTCTTGTTTGCTCCCGCTGGGCATTGGCTTTCTCCATCTCCGCATTCAGTTTATAGTAAGTTGCGTCAGTCTTTTTCTCATTAAGGGTCTCCAAAATTGTCTCCCACCCCTTTGAAATATCTCTCAGCTGCTGTCTGTGAGCAAGCTTCAAGTCACTCAATTTCTGCAGCAAAGGAGATTCAATGGATTGTCGAAGTTGTGCCATTCCCCTAAGAACATCCCTCTTGATGTAGGCATTGTCCCTCATGGCATGGAGGAGGGTGAAGTAAGGAGGGGTGTAATAGGAATGTCTTGGTAAGATTGGTAGAAAGGGAGTGGAAGAAGTAGAAGGTGATTGATCCTGTGGGGGTAAAGTGGTAGAAGGACATTCACATGTGGGGCCTGGGCAAAAAGTTCTGGGTCTGTTTGAGTCGAGGTGTAAGTGAATCTAGGAGGAGGTAAGATGAGAGGTGGAATGGAGGGCATGGGTGGAAAAGAAAATGAGGTGGGGTCACTGAAGGTGGGTGGTGCTGGGTAAGGGTAAAATGGAATGGTGAAGGGTCTGAATGGTAAAGGTGGGGTTAAAAATGTGTGGGGGTTAATGGGAAAGGAGGATGGGAAGGGAATGGGGTCTGTTTGGGTGGAAGTGTTGGTAAATTGTGGTGGAGGTAATATGAGTGGGGGAAGGATAGGTAGAGTGGGGAAGGAGTGGTGGGGTATGGTGTCTTGGAGGGTGAGGGTTGTAGTTAAGTCAATGGGGGGAAAATCTGGTTGCACTGTGGAGTCAGAGGTGGAAGGGGACTGGATTTGTGGTGTAGGAGGTGTTTGTGCAGAGATGGGTGGTTTTGTCAATGTTTGAAGGGTGGATTTGATGTTGGTGATGTCAGTCTGCATTTGGTCTTGGGTATGTGTTGTGGTTGATAGTTGGGTCTGAATGTCATGTATTAGGGAAAGGATATGGGTAAGTGTGTCTGAGTTTGGTTGGGGTGGAGTATGAGAAGAAGAGGGAACAGGTTGGAAAGGGGAAGTAGGGGCATGATGGAAGGTTGTAGGAGGAGGAGATGGAGGGTCTGGTGAGTGATGTGGGGAAAGAAGTGGGGAATCTGGGAGAGGGATATCATGGGTTGGCATTATGTCAAGCAATGTAGTCATGAAGGCCTGATATCCGGAAGTAGTGGCGAGGTTAAAGTCAAGGTCTGTAAGCGGAGGTGAAGTAGGGATGGCTGGGTCAATATGTGGGGTTTCTGTGGGAATGATAGGGGTGGTTGGTGTAGGTAAGGATATGGCAGGGGTTGTGTGAGAGGTTTTCATTTTAATATAGGATATCAGGGGAGGCCTGTCAGGGTTCTGTTCAGATGATGGGGGAATTAGGGGTGTGTACTGAGGTAATGTAGGTGAAGGGAAAGGGCTGTCATGGGGGTCAATGTCCTCAACAGTACTAATCACAGGGAAACGTGAGGGTATGGATAAGGGGGATAAAAGAGGAAAAGGGAAAGATGGAATAGGCAAAGAAACTGATGGAGGGGTAGGTGTGGTGGATGGAGGTATTGCTGCAGAATCAGTAGTGACAGGAGCTTGCACCACCTTCTTGGGAGCAGGAGCTTTAGCCACCTTTTTGGGAGCAGGGGTGGCCTTTGCAACAGCAGTCACCTCTCCTTTCTCGGAAACAACCTGAGCCTTCTTTTTCTTTTTGGGATCCATCAGGCTCCTGCTGTTCCCCCATTGCCTCTTTGCAAATGTTGTAGGGGTGAGGTTAATGGCTAACTCCCCCACTGGACCAGACCTTCCCGATAAGTCCCCTAGTTAGGTCTCCCCTATGCAAGACTCATTACATATCAGCCATGAGTTTGACCTGGCGCAACTAATAGTTGCGCCACACTCTGAGCTCCCCCTCCTTAGCCATTTAGAGACCTAACTAGGGGACTTACACCCCTTTTTGTTTATTTCACACACCGTGCTCTTTTAACAACTGGGCATTTGTTCTGTTTATTTATATGCAGGACCAATCCTACATCAAGGCATGCAACCCAAGGGGTCACTTTCCAAAATTTTTTGGGCCAACACATCCTGCAGAGAAATGGATCCAATACCAAGAAATCGGGGCATAAAATCAAAGCAAAACTATCTTTCAAAAAATGATAAACATAAAAATTTGTTTCCAAAGTACCACATCAACCATCCTCCAAATTGTTTAAACATATCCAAATAAAAAAGTACTGAATTTTTTTTAAAAAGGGAAGGAAACTAAAAGTGTATTCCTGGCTGGCGCCCTTTGACTTCTTGCGACGACGAGAAGAACTCTGAAAAGTCCGCATGTCCCCCACCCTAGACCACGCTTGCGAGATCCTGCTGAGCAAGGAGCATGATTCCTTAGCACGAGCACACTGCAAAGCACAAACCAAAGTCAATAGTTGTTGCGACCCCAGTGTGCTTACTTTATTTGTTGGTGGTAAAAGCAATTTAAAATCAAAGTAAAACAGGGGATGGAATCAGCACAACTGAGAAATCCTAGACCTGCAAGATACAGGGTCCATTGTAGCAAGTTTTGATAAGTAAGAGTTTGTCCCACGTGAAGGTGATCTCTGACTCCAAGGAGCCATCTCTAGTAGTCCCTCCGGATCGACAGATCCGGCATTCTAAAAGGAAGGGAGTTTAGGTTACTTATTCTAAATATCCTAAGGTAGCCTAATGAATTAACTACAAAAGGGTTGAGAAGATGGATGGAGGGAAAATAAATATAAAAGGGTGAGAAGTATGCTATTGGGTTCAGATCTGTTGGAATTTATGACTCAGATCCAGGTCTGCTATTATAGAAATCCTGTCCAATGGCTACATTATCACCAAATAGGAGAAAGAATCTAAATCATCCCTGTGCCATGATCCAATCCCTTAAGGTTATAACCTGTCCACTTAAATGGTCATAGACTATCCCATAAGGGAACCACAATCCAGAGATGGGTCAAAACAAGTTAATCATTGTAGGCACTACTTCATCCAGGCTACAAGCTCAGGAATCCATAGGGAACCTCAACCTCTAAAGCTCTATGTGTGGGGCTAAGGCTGTATAGGACCATGATAGCCCAGACACATAGAACCAGCAAGGGATTGAGTACAACCTTCGATCTAGCTGTCCATTGCTTGAGTGGGACTACAATGGTCCAGTCACAAGCCTACAATCTCCATAACCAGATCAGATCTAACATCTGATGGTGGGTCTATACAAATATAGGGGAGTCTGCCTCTGTACAATCTCCCACAAGGCTACAAGCACATGTGCAGAGAAGAAGAATCCATCTTGGATCCTACGGATTGGCTTCACCCTAAGGCTATAGCCTGTCCACTTGAATGGTCACAGACTATCCCAGAGGCTATCCTCCTCATAGAGTCCAAAACAGAACAGTAATATTACTGCCACCACCATAGTCACAAGGCTACCAGCTTAGGCTCCCATGGGGATTTCAGATCTAGTGGATCCTCTGGTGGGGCTAAGGCTGTATCCGACCATGATAGCCCAGACACACAGGTCACTTGGATCTAAATGGATCCTTAGAATCAGTCCTCCATTGCTTTGAATCACAGCCAAAGCAATGGCGGATCACAAGGCAGCAGCCTTGCACAAAGCAACTCACAAACACACGAATCCCATAAAAGTACAACACCCAATCACAAATTCCGTTAATCTAATCTCAATAAACATAGATAGGCA
The DNA here is from genome assembly GCA_021018995.1 of Chloranthus sessilifolius. Taxonomy (NCBI): domain Eukaryota; kingdom Viridiplantae; phylum Streptophyta; class Magnoliopsida; order Chloranthales; family Chloranthaceae; genus Chloranthus; species Chloranthus sessilifolius. The sequence goes on from CM037587.1 coordinate 41,089,158, forward strand.
TGGCCAGCAAGTGCTGGGCCATGGAGAGAAGAAAAAGAAAAAGGAAAACTACTTATAACTACAGAAGAACAGAAAAGAAAATAATCTCAGATCTCGTATCAGTGATCAAGTCTGGACTCCTAAACCTAAACCAAGTTTGGGTTTATATAGCAGTGGTGTGGAGGTGCATTAGGGTTAGAAAACCCTAATTTTAGCGATGTCACGTGGCCTATTAATGATCCTTAGATGCCTCGGGGCACGTGCACAGAGATTCGAGCGTGGGAGTGTGTGCCCTAATCCTTGGAAATTCTCAGAAAGTCATCTGCTGAAGCGATGGAAGGTTAAAGTTCAGAGCTTCGCTAGGTAGCCATCGTTTCCCAGACTCGTCACGTGGTAGCTATGTTCTTCGCGTGGTTAAGTTTGCATTAGAACTTCAGACGTCACGGGGTTGCAGCTTCCTGATGCTTTGAGCAGTCGCGAGGTAGGTAGTTAAGCTCTCGCTAGATTGGGCTTCGCGTAGTTGGATTGCTATCTGTGAATAGCGTGGGAACTGCCCGAGCATTCCAATTCACAATAGATCTTAGCGAGGCTAACTCTAGCTTCGCGAGGCTGCTTTCTTCCTGAACATTGCGAGAACTGCACGAGAAGTTCACTTCTTAATGGAACTTCGTGGGGATCCTCGCGAGGCTTTGATAGTTTTTGAGCTGCGCAAGAGTCCATTTCTTGATAGATCTTTGATAGGATCCTCGCGATAGCTTTGAGGCTTTTTTGAACTACACGATAGTTTCTCTTGATATTTGCATCCCGCGGCTACTGCGCGAGGCAGGATTTTGAAGCTACTCTGTCACTCAACTGCGCGAGAAGTTGTTGTGAAGTCTTGGGAATTCGCGAGGAGTGCGTGAAGCCTAAATTCTTGAATCCTTTGGAGCTTTGGGAAGCTGTGCGAGGCTCTTCTAAGGTCTGGATTCAGTTCTCATTCTTCTGAGGGACTTCTGGGGTCAAAATAGGCTCCTTAGCAGGATTTATGGCCTTATTGCACTGTTGTTTATTACCTACAGAAAACACTTAACAAACCTTTATTAGATGGCTAAGGCTAATCAAAGGCTAAGTTAAGGGGTGAAAAGTGGTACTTTTCAAGTCTTAATAGAAATCCGGGTCAATTAAAGGGCACATGATGATAAAATGAATAAAGAGGAATATAATAGCAAGGCACTCACCATCTCCACCTCCCTAAGCTCCTCCAAGTGACGATGGTATGACGCATACTCCATGACCGAGTTGAAGTCCTATATTCAGAACAATGCAACATCAAAGGTCAGGACAACCCTGAAAGCATGTGTAGAAAGAAATCGAAATGAAAGGAGATTGGGCCATCAAAGGACTTACCCTTGGGACCACCTCAGGAGGGGGAACGCGAGCCGCATCAGCAGAGAGTCATGCCTGTCGATCTACATCAGCGCAGAGGCTCGAAAGGAAGCTATCATCAAGGTGCTAGAAGGTCACATAGACTACGGAGGGGTTACCAACAGGGATACCAGCATGAGAAGTCCTCGACGGACCAGCACCCGACGAGCCCTCACCCGAGGGACCTGCACCAGAGGGACCAGCACCAGAGGGATCCACCCCCGACGTATCAGCCGCACTGGGTTCACCATCACCATCTGAATCATCCCCTGGAGTGAACAGTGAACAAAATAAGGATCCACCTAGAGGGGGGCAAAAGCCAACAAAAAAAGAAGCAGAAAAGGAGCTAATCCAAGCCGAGACAAATTACCTGACCCAACGGGCTTCCAAATGTAAGAAAATTGGCGCTGGGAACAAAGCGCGGTAAGATGAACCAATGGGGCAGACACTCATACCAAAGGTGATAGTTCCCGGGCACGTGTAGGGCATGGATAGGGAGCCCATTATTGAAGAAGGCCACTGTGAGCTCCTCGATACTGTCGATAGGATACCAGACATCCGCCGGAGGGTGCACGAGTATGGCATCATAGCCCTGAAACTGATGCACCACTCGCTCTCCTAAATAATAAAATTTGGCCCACGCTCCGTAGAAGAACACGACGCGACGATTATTGAATAAGCGGGGGGCACCTACAGCTGCCCGATCCCAGAAGGGGGATGCATGGTACGGATCAGGGAGGATCTGCTCAAATAAAAAAAGGAGAGAAACCAAGCAAGCAACATCTTAGTCAAAGAAAATGTCCAAGTTAAAAATGAACAAAGGTTAAGAAAAGATAGGAGAGTTGTTACCTACTCGGGGACCATCAAATCAAGTTGGTACCGTAGGCTCATTTCTAGATGCTTTAGGCCCATGTCACGGTGTCGGGCCTGATGCCAGTTGCTGAGCAGGGGATAGGTGTGCGCCTCCGAAAAAAGGAGCGGGCGCCCGAGGTGGAAGTGGTGGTATCCCCAAACCTAAAGAGACAAGCACATAAGAGAAGGTCAATAGAACATACAGGTCATGTAAAATATATATATATATATATATATATATATATATGATGTGGACGAGGGCAAAGAGATGCGGAATTACCTCTAGGGCGGCCCAAAAACCCACAGCGGACTTCAAATCCCCGGTCGTAACCCGAGATAAATTCTACATCAGCCACGCATACCCTGCTCCTTCCCAGCCATGCCTGGGGACGTCACCCTCATTGTCCATCACGCTCAATAGGGCAAAGTTGACTCGGCCCCCGCTGGCATTTGTGAAAAGGGTCTTGCCCAGCTGGAGTAGGAGCGTGATGCGAGCTAAGACGAGTGCTTACTCTGGCGTGATGTAGAACACCCTATCTAGCTGACCTAAGTCCACCAACTCATCAGCAGAAAAAATGGAGGTCAGCCAAGACATCTTGACCTCTGTGCCATGGGTCTGCCCGCGAGGAGGATAGGCCCCAATCAGTCGAATAATATCCTCCCGTCTCAGTACCGCGAGATCAGATATCGGGATCCCCCCAATCCTAATATCGGTAATCATGGCCCAATCGACGGGCGTCAACATCATCTCGGCGTACGGCATGTGGAATGTCATGGTCTCAGGGCGAAACCTCTCAATCAGGGCCTTCAGGTAGGCAGCATCAGCCCTCATGGTGGGACAAGACAGGAACTCCCCAAAGCCCACCTACTGCAACAAGACCTTCACTACGGGGGGGACGTAGAGGCAGAACTCGTGAAAGTCGAGCCATCCCCTGCAAAACACAATATTGGGCAGGTCCTACACCCAAAGAATATGCACATCAGATCCAGAGGCAAAAAGAGAGTGCATAACGGAAATAAATTGAACCTTTCGTTTACATTGCTCGCTATCCCAAAGTTAGAAATATGAGTGTGCTACTAGTGAAGGAGGCCGACTCGGGCTGCCTCACCTTGCATCTCGAGCCATGGGCCCGCTCTCCGTTCCACTCAAACAAACTCCTCCCCCCGCGGGCCACGAATGAACTCGGGTCCCTCCTCGAGAATATGCTCATCACCGCCTGACATACTGGGGAAACAAGACAATCACAGTTGGTCAAGTACAGAGATACACGTACAACTTTGTTCTTTCAAAAACAAAAAAAGAAACCCTTTTACTTTTCTTCGTTCTTTCAAAAACAAAAAAAAAGAAGCTTTTTAACTTTGCTTTGTTCTTTCAAAAACAAAAAAAAGGAAAGAAACCCTTTGACTTTGCTTTGTTCTTTCAAAAATAAAAAAGAAAAGAAACCCTTTTACTTTGCTTCGTTCTTTCAAAAACAAAAAAAAGAAACCCTTTTATTTTGCTTCGTTCTTTCAAAAACAAAAAAAAGAAGCTTTTTCACTCCGCTTTGTTCTTTCAAAAACAACAAAAAAGAAACCCTTTTACTTTGCTTTGCTCTTTCAAAAAAAAAAAAAAAAAAAAAAAAAAGAAGAAACTTTTTACTTTGCTCGAACAAAAAGGGGAAGAAGAAATTAGAAAAAAAAAACCCTTATGCTTCAAAACAAAAAAAGTCCCTTTCTTTTATGATCCTAAAAGTAAAAAAATAAAAAAATAAAAAAAACAGCCTTTCTTTTACAAACAAAACCACAAAAAATCCTTACCATTAGAAAAAAAAAAAAAAACAAATCAACAAAAAATAATAAAAATGCCTTAGATGTTTTTCCCAAACAAATAAAATCTCTTAATTTCAAGAGAAGTCATAAATCATTTCCTTAATTTTCAAAAAAAAGAAACCGAAAATCCCTTCTTCCTTCTAATTTAGTGTTCAAAAAAAAAAGAAAAAAAAAAAGAAGAAAAAGACCAAAAATTTAATATATGCAAAATAAAAAACATATAAATAAAAAAGAAAAAAATATAATAACAAAAATAAAAGTCCATTCTATAAACACAAATAAAAATAAACACAAAATATACATTAGGCACCAACAAATTCCATAAAATAACAAAAATAGGGCATCATTCACAAAAAATTGCCAACATATCATCAATAAACAAACATGTAATGAAGATAAACTATTATTCATCAAAGAATGCAAGATCATAACAAGAAAAAGCAAGAGAAATCAAAGGAAGTAAGTTTTAATGGTTACCTATTGAAAGAAGATGGGTCTCTGACCTAGCATAAGCCGACACTCCATCCACACAAGCAGGGCAACAACAATGAGGCACACAAAGAGGCAATGAAAGAAAACCCTAGGAAGAGGCAGTTTTCGGTTTCGAAGGAGAGGGAGAAAATTTTGACATAAAGCCCCCCAGCCCGAACTCGGGCTATTTAAATTCCCCCAGCCAAGCCTGGCGCAACTATTAGTTGCACCAGGCTATTTTGAGGCCCCTAGTGGCCTAGCACAACTATTAGTTGCACCAGGTGTTTAGGCCTGGTCTTGGGCCTGTAACGGGTCAGATTGGAAGACCAGTCCCCCCCCCCCGCTATTTTTGTTAGTTTTATTGCTCCCGGCAGATGCACGCGCCCCCAAGACGGCATTTCGATCATCCATCGACTTACCGAGGAAGCCGTGCTAAAATGAAGGCGGACTGAGGTCAATAAGCACTCCGGTCCTACACAAGAAAATATGAGGGAAAACCCAACAAAAGATAAAAGCAACAAAAAAGAAAAAAAACAACAAAAACAAAAAAAAAAACAAATCCCCACAGAGAAGCCGGAAGTATATTTTTTTAAAAAATAAAATGAAATATATATAATATAATAATCACTTAAAATAAAAACTTGAAAAAAAAAGAAGAAATCCAAAAAAATCACATAAAATAATAGCTTTAAAAAAAAAATCCAAAAAAATAATAGCTTCAAAAAAAAAAAAAAAAATCAAATCACATAAAATATTAGTTTCAAAAACCAAAAAAATCACATAAAATATGAGTTTCAAAAAAATCCAAAAAATCACATGAAATAATAAAATTCCAAAAAATCCCATAAAATTGTTTGAAATTCCAAAAAATATATATCGGAAGCAAATCTGTTTTCCCCACAGTTACGGACATGAATGTTCCGATGCGGTAAAATGTTGATATTTTATCAGCAACACCACTGTGCTATAATAACATCCTGAATCTAAGGCACGCCTTGGATTCTGGATCCTACTTCAAGGAAGGAGCAATGGTGTCGGTCCTGGTCAAACAGTCAATGTTTCGATTGAGTCGACTCCACAGCTAAATCTTTGCAATGAGCGCTCTGTTTTGGATTCATATGAACTTAAGTGTCTTAAGCTTCAGATTCTCCGTTAGAAAAGGTCAATCATTGGTTGAGACCAACCTGTTGAGGATCAGATTATGTGTCAATCAAACTATGTGCAACCATACATTCAGAAGGGAACTTATTTTTTACAGGCTTAAAACCTGTATGGGCAGCAGTATCCCTGTAAAGTGTACGCCATGCGTCTGGGTATCCGTATGATGGTCGTTTGTCCTCGTAAATTGTACTCGGATGGGTCTGGGTCGGGGCTTCCATCGCCTTTGTTGTTGCTTATTGCCCCTAATGGGTGCATGGTTATGCATAGTTAATTGATTATTATGATCATTGTCAACAGAGACCAGGATTGGATGCCCCCTTTTGGGAGACACCCAATGTTCGGTTGGATCTGTTCAAGGTAGTTAAAGCTGGATGCCTTAGGTCATGTTGATCCAGGGCACATTTTGAAAAAATGACACGTACTCCTAAAAAGCGTTGTGACATCTATTCACTTCGCTGGGTAGTCATGCTAAATAAACTTTGGGATCGATGGGTTCGCCCAAAGATCTCGAACCCTGCTTTTAGCAGGGGCACCTGTGAATAGTTCGATGGGGTCATCAAATGCCTCGTAGGACTGGACGCAAACTGTGGAGCCTTGCGTGTGTTTACTTCACGCCTATCTTTGAATGTGGGTCGATCACCCCTCTTTCTTATGAAGCTATTACTGTCAGAATGAATCTCGAACATCAATCACCTTCAAATCATCTCGCGAAGTGGACATTTTTTCTCGACTAACGGGCTTTCGCAACTCGAGAGGCGAGCATTTTTCCCAGCTATTAAGCTTTCGCAATTCATTCCACCTCGGTTATGCCTAGTAATGTCGCTAAGAGCTTGGGAACCGATTACCTCGAGAAACTAATGATTAGCCTGGCATCTCAGGGCTTTCGTTTTCTCACTGTGTTACTCACTCGATGTTTGAAGTTCGTTCTGAATACAACGGGCCCGTCAGTAATGCCTTGGGCCTTTTCGGATGTCTCTTTTCTTTGGCATACGATCACTAGTGATCGGATACCAAAGAGGGGCATCTGTAGACACCCAAATTTGGCCCAAGGCCCGATAGAAACACATTTTGAGAGAGGCACATTTTTAAGCTTCTGATGACATGTATGGAACCCTTAGAATCCATTTCAAACCCTAAACCTAACCTTACCAAGCTATGGATGAAGAGTGGTGCATCAGAATTGGCTACAACCCTCTGCTGCAATCGAGTCTCATAACATTGAGAAGTAGAGATCATCAGCTTTCCAACGGTCTAAGGATCACCCCAATCGAAGGTATACATCAAAAGATATGGCAAACCGAGCCCCGAGGGCATGAATGTAAAGTCATGTGGGCCCCTTAGGGACGTGGCGCAACTAATAGTTACGCCAGTAATAAACTTTGCCTGGCACAACTAATAGTTGCGCTAGGCCAATTTTCCCTCACTTTAAGCCTAGCGCAACTAATAGTTGAGCCAGAATCAAAAGTGGGCCCCATCCTCGCAAGCTGACTTCCAAGCACTGTTTTACTGTACATTTGCCTGGTGCAACTATTAGTTGCGCCAGGCATATGAACAGTAATTGTTGGTTTTTGCCCCGAAATTCATGATTGGGGTTTGACTTGTTGACCACCTCGATGTTTGGGGTCTGTTTAGCTAGTTCTGTTGCACCCTTTTGAAGCCTATTTGCACCCCTTTAAGTGGCTTAAGGCCTCCCCCCATCATCCACCATTGGAGGACCTTCTCACACATTTCAAGGCTTCAAAAACCCTAGGAAACCTTAGATTTCCCATTACCTAATTGGTAATCCAATTAGGACTTTAACCCCTCACTAATACTCCCTTTCTCTATAAATAGAGAGCCACCCCTCTTGCTTAAGGGTTGAGAATTGTGCTTAAGAGAGAAAGAGCTCTAAGTGAGAAGTTCTTCCTCCCTTTGGTGCACTATTTTCATCTAAAATCCAGAACTTGAAACCCCCTTCCAAGCTTGCTCTTACACCCAAAACCCTTAGCCTAGGTGTGTGTGATCCCCTAGCCTCTCTTCTCCATCTCCTAGCTAGTAGGCCTTAGTGGTTAGAACCCTTTTTTCAACCATTCAAGCCTCCAAAGGCTCATCAAAAGCAAGCCAAGCAAGGCTCCTCTACAGTGCTACAAGGGCCTGAGGGCTCCGGCTCTCCCCTTTCTTCTCCTATCTCTTTCTAGCTCCCTCCATCCTCCCATTTGTGCCGTTACGCCGCCAATTTTTTCGGTAGGAACGAAGGGGCACAAATAGGATTCTAAGCCCTTTTGGGCAAGAGGAAGCTATTTTCTTTTTTTTTTTACTTCATAGTATTTTTGGGCATTAGTAGAAACCGCGTTAAGCAGGTTGATCGGGTGCCTAACACCTTCCCGATCGATAACCGAAGCCCCTACTCAAGAGCCTTTGGTGTGGACCAGATTCAGAGTCATATTTTTAGCACTTTGGTGGTCATAAAAATGAACTAGGTTTCCTAGGACACCGAAAGCTCTGGGTGGCGACTCTATATTTTTCATTAGAGAGCGCATCATCGTGACGGGATCGTCAAAACTCCCACGGTTGCACACCTACTTCTCTGAAATGGTCTCTGTATGACCACTTCTTCTACGGGATTACTGAAAAAGCCAATGTACAAAAAAGGAAAGAAATACCCCTTACCAAATTACAGGAAGCCAAGATTGACCAAATGGCTAGGGCATTCGCAAATCTGACAAAACTAAATGACGACGTCGACAAACCACTCGAGGGAGTCAGACCTCTGTTCAACACTAAGCAATCTATGGAAGAAAAAATGGAAGAAACTCTGGAGCTTAGGCCACACACAGAAGACTCGGGGTCAATCAACAAGGAAGACTTCCAAATCGCAACTCTAGAGAATGAGGAAGAACCAGAACTGCACGCCCCCAATCTCTCCAATTACCCCAGCCTCATCTATCTGCAGAAGAGGACTGGCTCTCGATGTTGAGCGAACAAGAATACCACTGGAGGAACCTTACTGACATTGAATTAGAAGATCACCTGAGGGCAGAACGCTTGAAATTGCTTGAGAAAATTAATCGATCCTGAGACAAAGATTCAAGATCTGACGATGAATTCAACTATCGACCCGTACTTCATCATTGGCGGTGCCCACGCCATTGTCCCTACCCGAAATCCCTGTAATGTAATTTGTGCGCATCCGTCCTGACCTGATGTTAAAGGGTCATCCTGCAAAAAAATCAGTGAACAACCACAGAAGAAGAAACTCACATTGCCCTCATAGAGAGGAGGAACTCGAGCTAGACACTGCCCAATCTTGGGATGCACCGCAACTTCAGATATTTTGGAAATCTCTCGAGGAAGAATGGCAACTGCCACCAAGTGATGATGAAGACTATTGGATAGATCTCCTCGCGCTCGAATTAGTAGAATAAATTGACCAAGGCCTTCAGGCACTATCAGACCATAAAGATGAACTCATCGCCAATTCTGACCCCAATCCAGAGGGATGGGAATGCCCTTGGGAGTCTCCCTACATCTATAACCTATACAAGCCCCCCTGTCGTGCATGTGCTCTTATCCTAACATACTATGAAGATCAGGGAAGAGAATTTGCTAGCCCCGGGGATGATCAAGAAGACGACCCTCGACAGGAAGGATAATTTCACTCTAGCTCAGAGGACGAAGGCCTAACCGATTATGGTCTCCAAAGCCTTTTTAAAGAAGATGCGGTCAACATGCTAGAAGGAGTGAGGATATTAGCAATGCCACCACTAGCGTCACTCATTCAGAGGATTGCACCTGATGAGGAATACAAAAAAAATGCCAAATTCAGAACGAGTCCGCATTACTAGAAGAATCGCACGAACGGCTCCAGCAGCCGTCTTGCCCCCTCAACTAGAGAAAACAACTTTATCAGTTCCTTTTAAGGAAACCAACCCTATACCATACTTATTATAAAAGAAAAAAAAAAAAGAGAAAATCTAAAAGACCATAAAAAATATAAAAATATAAAAGCCTAAAAAAGTAGAAAATTTTGAAAAAGAGAGGGAGCCTTTCATCTCAAGACCATCCAATGACTGACCAAGGGACCTTTCCCTAAGGCAATAGGCGTCGGTCACACTGGTAAGGGAGTAATAGCAGATATATAAGATCACCCTATGGAACCTCACCCCGACTCCGACTAGCGCGACCCTACTACCTCATCCTCATGAAGCCGTCGAGCTTCCCGATGAAGCTGTAAGCTGGTAATCATACCCGACGAGATACTCCACGACTTCGATATGAGAATCAATAGCCTCGATTTACACTTGACTAAGGATGTTGCGGTCATTAGTTGCCCCGATGAAGGGTTACCTCTCACAAAACTAACTCCCCAGTGTAGCCATTTTGCAGTCTATGAACTCACAGATGATGAAGAAGGAGCGTCAGCCACTGAGGAAACACAAGACTTCCAACGGGTCATCAAGCGCTTCGACGAGCAAACCCAAGCTGCCGTGGAACCCACTAAAGAAATTAACTTCGGCACCGAGGAGAAACCCAAGAAGCTGCTAATCAGTGCAACACTCAACCCCTAAGAAATGACAATCGATTATCCAAGTCCAACAAGACCACCTCAGCTCTTTTGCATGGTCATATGAGGACATGCCTGGCCTAGATCCAAGCCTAGTAGAACACCATCTGGTCCTAGAACCTGATGCGAAACCTATTGAGCAGAAACTCAGAAGGATGCACCCACAAGTAACACTTTAAGTCAAAGAGGAAGCTGACAAATCACACAAAGCAAAATTCATCCGAGTTGTCCTCTATCCCAACTAGGTCGCCAACATAGTACCAATCACCAAGAAAGACGGCAAAGGCTGGGTATGCATCGACTTTCAAAACCTCAACTAGGCATGCCCAAAAGAAGACTTCCCACTTTCGCACATTGATACTCTAGTCGATAACACTATTGGACATGAGATGCTATCCTTTATGGATGGCTTCTCTGGGTATAATCAGATTAGATTAGCAGAGACCGATTAAGAGAAGACTTCTTTCCCCACTTCATGGGAAACTTATTGCGATGTCGTCATGCCTTTTGGCCTCAAGAACGCAGGAGCCACCTGTCAAAGAGCCATGACGACTATCTTTCATGATATGATGGACAAATGTGTAGAAGTCTACGTCGATGGCATATTAGTGAAGTCCCAAACACGGGTAGGATATGTTGAAGCACTCTGCCTCGTGCTACAAAGATCCGAGCAATATCAACCAAAGATGAACCCAAACAAATGCGTGTTCGAAGTCACTTTCGAAAAACTACTTGACTTCATAGTCAGCAAATGAGGAATCAAAGTCGACCCTGTAAAAGTCAGAGCCATCCTTGAGATGCCACCTCCCAGCAATATCAAAGAATTACGAGGCCTGATAGGAAGATTGCAATTCATTAGAAGATTTATCTCCCAACACTCAGACATATGCGACCCTTTCTACAGACTACTCAAAGGAGGAGCTGAATACAAGTGGGATGACTAATGTTAGTAAGCCTTCGATAGTATCAAGACATATGTCCTCCATCCACTGGTACTATCACTGTCAATTCGTAGAAGACCCCTGATCCTCTGCATGTCGGCTAATGAGAAAGTGATGGGGGTAATATTAGGATAATATGAAGAAAATGACAAGAAAGAGAAGGCCATTTACTACCTCAATAGGATGATGGTTGAATACGAAATAGAAATACACTCCAATGGAGAAGACATGCCTCACACTGGTATGGGCCTCGACGAAACTACGACATTACTTCAGAGCGCGTAGGATATTAGTGTTAGTACGCATGGACCCGCTAAAGTACATATTCGAAAAGCCCGCCACATTCAAAAAAATCGCTTGCTGGCATATTCTACTATAAGAATTTGACATCACCTATGTTACACAGGCAATTGCCAATTACCTCACAGATCTCTTCCTCCAAGGCAGCGAGCCCATACACGCAGATTTCCCCAATAAAGACCTACTCACGATTTACCACGAAGAGCCCGACAAGACCTTATGGATACTCTACTTCGATGACGCTCTCATCCACAAAGCAAAAGGTATCAAAATAGTTCTACTAAGCCTAGAAGGAGTTGCCATACCCAAAGCTTTTCAACTAGACTTCCCTGTCACTAATAACGTCGTAGAATATGAAGCCTTCATAGCTGGACTACGAGCAGCGTTGCAATTGGGCGTCAAGCAGCTAAAAACCATCGGCGACTCCAAGCTCGTAATATCACAAGTCATCGGAGAATGGAAAACCAAAGAAAGAAGACTAATGGTGTACTTGGAAATAGCTCAATACCAGATAAAGAAGTTCGAGAAAATATCTTTCACACACATCCCTAGATCATAAAATGAGCTCGCGGATTCCCTCACCACATTAGCCTTAGTCATTCAGATACCAATCGGATAAAGCACAAAATCCTTTTCCATCGAAAAGCTGACAGTACCCGTGTACAAGGTAGCATGGATAGTTAAGTAGGAGCTACCAGCCCTCTTCGAGACATAAGAATGAAACGAAGTAATCATGCCAGAAGACCCTACCAAAATAGAAACCAACATCGCAACCTTCAGATTCGAGAAATCACCCACCGACGATGGACAACCATGGTACTTCGACATATGGAATTTTGTGAAACATCAACATGTCCCTCCATATGCCATAAAGATTGAACAAAAGACTAAGAAATCGATGCACAAGATTCAGCATTTTAGACGAGATACTGTATAAGGAAGCCTTCACCAAAGGAGTACTACTGTGATGTGTCATGATAGGCAAAGGACAATATATCATCCAAAAGGCACACGCCAGTGCTTGCGACGCCCACACTGATAGACAGAGACTCACAGATCAAATTGTACGACAAAGCTATTTTCGGCCAATAATTTTTGAAACTATTATCTAAATTCTATAATTTAAAGCAATGTATAGTTTCAAACAGTCAGTTATGATACAGTGTACAAGAGAACTATATATGAATATTAACTGCTTTATATCATTAATGTTTGAACTTATACTGTGATGATGGTTGTGTGGATGGAATCTAGTTTCATTAATCATAATTCACATGCTATGGTTAATTGAAACAAAAATTTAAAACAAAACTAACCTAAAGAGAAATTCTAAAAATAAAATTATAAATTTATTTATTTTTATGTAAAATGCAAAAGTAATTATATAGGGAGTGTGTACCCTCCCCCCCCAAACTTAAATAGGACAATGTCCTCATTGTTCTCAAAATAGGGGATACTTAAAAAAATTACCATTGGTGTTGCGAGTGTACCGGGCGTATAATTTGCAAAGAAAATCAGAGATGTCTCTGAAACTTAGGGGAAATCACTTCCGGCATAAACAAACAGAAAGAACACCATAAAGAAAAATAATTAAACACAATAAAAATATCCAAAAGAATTTTCATATATCGAAAGAAATATTTACAGAGTACATGAAAAGGAGAAGTAATTTCATAAAAGATTAAACCTAGAAAAAAAAATCTAGACATAGACTAAATATGATACTGACAACAACGTTTGAGGTAGAAGATTTCTTCGATAAAGATCCGCCCTCGGCTTCTAAACAAAATTATCCTGCCAAAAAGAAGGTCCGCCCTCCCGGCACCGGGATATACTCAACTTGCTGCATTTGGAAGAGGAACTGCAAGCCAGGAAGGGGAATAATAGGGATTAGGATGGAGGATGCTGAGCAGGTGGTGGATGGAAGGAAGAAGAGGAAGAAGGGGGCAAAGGGGGATGAGGTGGACGAGGTGGGGATGAGTCGGACGGTTTTGTCTTCCTCATCTTTTTATTTTTCTTATTCTTCTCCTCTTTGGCCAATATTTGTTGCACTCCTCGTACTCGTCTCATAGAAACTGCAGAGAATCTTGTTCTTTTTGTGGCGGCGGATCCCCCCAAATTGGAAAGAATTTGATTAGCATATTATTGGGTTTGTCGTCAGCCACGGATATGAGTGGAGATGGTATGGTAGGGTCGAGAAGGTATAAAAATGTTGTAAAGGAAATACCCTGATATTAAAAACACTTGGATGGTGGGAGAGAGAACGACGTACTTAATTTACCTGATCTTTCACACCATCTTGCCATAATGATATTTAAGGAGAATTGGTTGACAGTACTCAAGGCGTCAGCTAGATGGAATATGGAACATCGTACAATTTTGAGAATTTTAGAATTTAGAAAGAAGAACAAGTTCTGAAAAAATTTCAGAAGCTGTCAAATTCGCTCACACGAATTAAAATTTGCTCACACGAATTGTCTTCAGAAAACACTGAAAATCTGCCTAGAAAATTCACTCGCGTGATTTTCCTCAAGTTCCAGGTAAATTTTCTTGGGTTAAATTCGCTCGCGCGAATTCTTGTGTGCCACAAGGGAACTGACAAATCCGTTGGTGCGAAGTTGGAAATCATGCGAGCGAATTTCCTTGCTTCTGTTTGCCTCAATCTTTCTTTGAAAGAACTTGTGAGGCTTAGAAGCGCTCATTGCCTATGTCATTAATGCCTATGGACCTATTGTGATCCTAATGATAATCATAATTGTGATAGTCCAGATTTTCCCAACCTAAATTTTCTGAGATATATGTTTTTCCTTTAACTTTACACAAAACCAACTGGAAAAACTCGGACTGCCAGATCGTAGATCATAATCTGATACACAAAATACTTGGTACATCCACACACATGCAGAAATCAAAGCAGACTATACATGGCATAATTAAATCTCCAGTTCTAATATCCAACATGAATAGTAACTAAAACAAACCACTGGTGATGGCCAACCATCCCTTAAGAGTGGTCTACCATACATGTATAATAACATGAACGTACCAAGTCTGAACTTACCAAAATCCATAATGTACTAAATCTACAATCCCAGAAATCTTACCAATCCTCAAGTCCTCAATCCTCAAGTCCGGTGTCCTGACAAGTGTTACACCTGTGACGTATAGTCAGGGTGAGCTAACAGTCTAAGCTCAATGGAGAAAACTGATTCCAATATACATCTCATCAGTTATGCATAGATTCAAAGACTGATAAAAATATTTTCATATTCAAAATAGAAACTGAATTCAAAGGCATTTTTCATATCAAAATCGAAACTGATGTCAAAGGCATTTTCTTATCAAAAGTAAACTTCGTATCAAAACAAGGTGTCTTGTTCATGTCGAAATGAAAAATAATTTACTGAGCACACTCACTTATATGTCTTATCTTTGATTACTGAGTTCTATTTTTATTTACTTGCATGTCTTATCTTGGCTTTACTGATTTGATTTTCGCCCTAGCGGCCCCTAGGGTACTTATAATCCTCCCATAGTGGTCCACCGATGCACATAATCCGCCCATAATGGTTCACAGATACCCATAATCCACCCTAGCGGTCCACTTAAATTTTATTGACTTATAGTTCAATTCATGGAGACTGCATTCAAAGGCGTACGTAAATCCCGCCAGAGAGGTCCAAGGGGGAACATAGATCCCGCATGAGTGGTCCAAGGGTGTACGAAGATATGAGGATGTCAAAAGGAGTACATAAATCCTGCCAGAGTGGTCCAAAGGTGTACATAGATATGAAGATGTCCAAAGGAGTACAAAAATCCCACCCAAGCGGTCCAAGGGCGCACATAGATACCGTCATAGCGGTCTACATAATAACAAGACTTATCACTTGATTTAAATCTAACTTTCGAATTTAATTCAATGTTTCTATTCGATTTATGTTCAGATTCGTATACATATTCAACTTTGTGCATTGTGCTTAGTTCATCGCAATTGTCATAAGTCAGGTATCAAACGAAATAGAAGTTTTCAAAATCATATAAATAAAGCTCATCATTCGAATTTAAAATTCAAGTTCACTAATCATTTTTCAAATGCGAATTCAGATTTTGATTATCAACAAGTTCAAATACTAATTCATGTTCAAATCAAAACTTATCACATTTCATTCGATCATATCAAGCATCTATGAAATTATATCAAAATGCAATTGTGTAAGAAGTTTTTCCCCACCTTAACTTGAAGCCAAAACAAAAATTTCCTTATCGAGGCGACATTCCCATTACGTCCCCTTGATCACAACCTAGAACACACCAAATTACCTCTTATAAATCAAAAGCACCAAATTACCTCTTATAAGTAAAAAGCAACGAAAATGGGAAACCCTAAAGTCTCCCCGAGTTATTTTCCTCAAAATAAAAATATGCCAGAAACTAGCCAAAACGATCGATCAAATCCTAATTCGATCGATCAGTTTCCAAAATCGATCGATCGAATCCCAGTTCGATCAATCGGTTTCCTCAAACAAACGCACATATCTCTGTTTACCTAATCGAGCGATCAGTTCCCAAATTGACCGATCAGTTTCCAAATCGATCGATCAAATCCCATTTTGATCTATCGGTTTCTTCAGAAAACTCACATATCTCTGTTCATATAATCAGTCCCACACTCGATCGATCAGTTTCTAAATCGATCGATTGATTCTAAATCGAACGATCAATTTACTCAGAAACCAATCTATCTTCACATAACAGCCTGTCGACCTTACACAGAGGCTGTCGACCTTGAACAGAGCCTACCTTAGGGATTTTAATTTAGTAGCTTATTCACAATGACCAATGAGCTTACACAGTTACAATGACGTAGCCCCTTGATAATAAGATTTCAGTTTGTGATATTCTTTGCCTCCCGTGCATGGTATCAGAATGGATTAGATCATGTTCAATTTTCCTTTTTACTTCTTTAGTTACCATCTGTGCATTTTTCCTCCATAGGCGATTAATCGATCAATCAAATTTAATTTTGATCGATCAGTTTCCTTCGAAAAACCAACCTATCTTCTGTTCTGCCAAAATTGAATGATCGATTCTAAATTCGATCGATCAGTTTTGATAGACACTCAGCCACATGGCTTCTTCTTCCTTGGTCCAAATCACTCAAAATCAAAGGATCTTCATTCCTTTCACACTCAACCCAACACTAAACTAATTCTAACCAAATAAACACACATCTTACCTTTCTCATTCGTAAGGTCGGCGCACAAAATGGATGGCACTGACAATGTCGAAACCCACGCTCCTCTTGAATCAAATGATTTTGAAACCCAAACTTCTTGCAATCTCAACAGGATGAAACCCAAGGTCAATCTCCACAGATTCTGCCCTATGAACTCACTAAATCCTTGCGAGATGAGGATCATTCAAACGAGGGTTTCAAATACGGGTTTCTAACCAAAATGAAGGAGGGTTTGGGAAAAATGGGTTCTCGCACTCTAGAATTATCACCACATTGATGATCGGCGTTCTCTCGCAGCAATCGATCAACGAAGAAGAATAAAACCTGATGAGAAATCGACCAAAAATCCATGGGATTGCTCCTGTCTCTAGCTCCCTCTCTTTTTGTCTCTTGAAACCCAAAACTCCAACGTTTGCAAACGGTTAATAGCTTCTTAAGGAAACTTTGCCTTTTATAACTTAAAGGGACTAGTTCCCTAGGAAACACATACACCCTTTTTTTGGGTGTTAAACTTTATCTATTTGACTTGTTCTGATGTGGAACCAATACATCTAAACAAAGTATTTCTTATTATACAAAAGGATCTTTGGTTTGGTGTGGAGCTTGCACACCCTAACCACTAATCACACTAGATACAGCATTAAGCCAATACAGCTGCGTAGTGTACAAGCTTTGGTCCAAAAGTCTTACATGATGCTAAAACGGACCCAAGATGATTTTATCTGGAAAATCCAAAATGGTGACGCTTTTCTCAACGGACACGCACCTAATCAGGAACTACGATTTCTGGATTTTTCGGGATGTTACAGTAATCATGTTCATGAGAAATAAAACCAGAATTGTTAAATATTTTGGCATTGCATGGTAAATCCATTGTATCATTTATTCACATTGATCCTCCGATCTATGTATGTGTAAATGAACTCTAACTCATATAAGTGTGTGAATCTTTGTATCTTTGTATCTTTTTATAATTCATATTCCATTGCGAATTTGCCTCTGTGATCAAGTGGGTGAGAGGAGTAGAGGCTCCAAATAGGGGTAGAGGCCTCAGGGTTTTTGCCCTGTTCCCATGATGGGATACTCTCTTTCCGCTTATGGAATGCTTAAGCACCACTATGATGGCAGATTTCGTTCTGACTTTAGTTCATCTAAGTGACCACTTCGTAGCATATGTCATGTTTTAGAATTGTGCTTTTGAACTAATGTTTTGAATTATGAACTTGCTTTGAAAATGCTTTTGCCTTTCATCATTGAATCTATGCTTTGTATGAAAAAATGCAAATTTGTATTTGAACTCTTCATACTGAGCTTGGACTATAGCTCATCTTGGCATTATGTCACAAGGGTAAACATCGAGAGGGATCCTGAGCTCGAGGGGGACCCAGGCTACATTCTAGAGGAAGAAGCAGATATTTCGCTAGATGAGTTCTACCCATAGTCGGGTTTTGATTATCTTTGATTGGGTACAGTGTGAGATGATTGTACAAAAAATATAATTTGCATTTTGGATATACACCACTGTTTAGGTGACGGTCAGCCGTCACCGGTGTTTGATATTTTTGAGTTTTGTTCCATGTACAAATACATATAGGGTCTGCTGTTAGTCACTGTTTTATGCCATTTTATACCCCTTTAAACTTGGCTTTCAATAGGACTTAGAGTATTTAATACTTGTTTTTAGCGTTATTTTGCAGGAAGGAGGTAATTGTGTCCTTAGCACAGTTTTCAGTTAAAAAGTGCCAAAAAGAAGAGTTTTAGAGTCATCCAATATAGCTGAATTGAAGCATGCAACTGGACACCATAGGAAGCTACATCAGAGCCTCAGTTACAATAGCTACACCTTCAGCTTTGTGCACAAAAGATGTTGCCATCAAATGGTGCAGTGCTGAGGAAGAGCACCTATCAAACAAGCCATGCAATTACAACTGCACATTCAATACTACTGCAGCCATCTTCTTGAGCAGATAAAGCTGGCATGATGAACAATAGCTGCACCTTGTGGATTGGTGCTGAAATAGAAGCACACTTGACTTGTTTAGAAGTTGGGTTCAGCACACCTAGTAAATGGAAGTGCACTTGGTTTCAGCATCGGAAGCTGCCTGCCAAGTTGCACCAGCTGGCCATCGACCTCTTGAGTGGATACTCTTCAGCTCCAACACCCTTCTAGTCCTCTTGTCAAGCAGTTGCAGTGCATGTCGGCAACAACTTCTCAACCAAGCGAGAGGATTAGTGCACCTTTCAGAACCTATCGAGTAAAAGTGATGCTAGAAGAGAACCTGTCGACAGCTTTACAGCCAAACCTATCGAGAAGGTAGTGAAGTAAGATATTAAACCTGACAACTAGTTGCTGGAGCTCCAACATTTTAACATGTCGAAGAGTTCAGCTCAAGTGCACCAACCTCTTGACTGCAAGAACCCTCAAACCTATCGAGGTCTTGCACTCCCAGCTCCCAAACCTCTCGAATGGTGTGTATAGGACCTGTCGACAGGTACACCAACGGATCCTATCGACATGGAAGCTGCAGCCACCTTTCAAACCTCTCGAGTAGTATGTGCACCAACCTGAGGATTAGTGCACCTTTCAGAACCTATCGAGTAAAAGTGATGCTAGAAGAGAACCTGTCGACAGCTTTACAGCCAAACCTATCGAGAAGGTAGTGAAGTAAGATATTAAACCTGACAACTAGTTGCTGGAGCTCCAACATTTTAACATGTCGAAGAGTTCAGCTCAAGTGCACCAACCTCTTGACTGCAAGAACCCTCAAACCTATCGAGGTCTTGCACTCCCAGCTCCCAAACCTCTCGAATGGTGTGTATAGGACCTGTCGACAGGTACACCAACGGATCCTATCGACATGGAAGCTGCAGCCACCTTTCAAACCTCTCGAGTAGTATGTGCACCAACCTGTCGACAGCTCCATTTAGCTTGCTCCTAAATCCTGTTGAAGTGTAGCCCACAAATTTGCAAAACCTGTCGACTGGTTCAACAAACTCCAAATCCAAACCTCTCGAGAATACTCAATACATATTGAGCAGCAGCCCTTCATTATAGAACCTGTCGACTACACACATTCCACCTTCAGCCATCCTCTCGAGTTTCATCTCCTCCACTGCAATGCTGGAGCTGCAGAGTTTAAGAGCCATTAATTTCAAACAACAACGAGGCTATTTTGGGGAACTAGGCAGCCAATAGGATGGGGAAGTTATGAATATTCTCAGCAGTTCGACCAAGTATTTTAGGTGTGCAACTGAAGCTATTGTTGGGTTTCATTGGTAAAATATCAAAAGGATGGAAGGGGTATTTTGGGGCAGCTAGAGTTATTATTTTATGGGCATTCTCAGCATTTTAGGTGCAATCACTTAAGGTGTGCATCTGGAAAGAATAATGGACAGTAGGGGTAGCTTGGGTTCATTTTGTTAACATAAATTATAAAGAGGTGCAGTTGGGTATTTTTAGTTGGCAAGGATAGTTTTGGGAACTCCAAAGCATTAAATCCTCTCTTCTGATTGGCTGCAATTCAAAGCATACGGATCACTGCACTTGTATAAATAGAACTCCTTGCTGCTGTAATTTCTCAGCAAGGAATCCCATAGAATAGCTTTGGTTCTCCTTAGCTCATTTAGGTTTAGTTTTAGGTTTTATTTTTCTCTTTTCTTTTCCCCCTTCTCTCCCTAATCCAGCCTATTGGATTAGATCTAGATAGCAGTTCATATCTAGTTTTTATTGTAATTTGGCATGAAGGTCTTATGGATTGATGCACAGACTACAGATCTGAGAACAATATCATTGTAAGTAATTTTGATTCAATGAATTATTGATTTTATTGCTTAGTTAGATCTATAGATCATCTTATTTCACTTGATTCTCGATCGGATTTGTGTAGATGGGATCAGCCCACCCACTTAACTGGTAGATCTCTTGAATACCATTTAATCTTCCTAGATCTGATACTCTTGTGGATGCTTGTACCTGTGGCCTAGCATTCACAGCATTTGTAGTCATTCTAATGTTCTAATTGAAACCTCTGATTTGGAGGAAATCCCTAGGATGGTCTGTGACCATTAAAGTGGACAGATCATAGCCTTAAGATCAATTCAAACCTCTGGTCTAAATTGGAATCTTCTACCTTAAACCTTTGATTTGGAGGAAATCCCTAGGATGGTCTGTGATCATTAAAGTGGACAAATCATAGCCTTAAGATTAGTTCAAGCCTTTGGTTTAGAGTGGATTCTTCTACCTTGCACTTGAGCTTGTAGCCAAGTGAAGGATTGTTGCAAATTCACATGCCTTGATCTGATTTACAATGAAAACCAGGTCCTAGCTGTCTATTTCCCATCCATCTTCCTCCATCTTTGAGACCTAGTTTTAGATTTTTATTTTATAGATTAATTAGATTAGGTGACACCCATAAAACTCTCGTTCTTCTTAGAATTACTAGATCTGTAGCCAGATCTGGAGGTCTACTATACACCTTCTAGGTTTAGATCACTACTCCCTGTAGAACAAAATATTACTTATCAAAACTTGTTACAAATGGACCCTGTATCTTGTAGGTCTAGGATTATTTTAGTTGTGATGAATCCATTCTTTTATTTTACTTCAATTTTATTTTATTTTTATCATTACACAATAGATCAGCATGTACGTAAATGCACCAAGTACATCGGACGACCCGATAGTCCTCAAATTCCGCACGTGGAAAGTCGAGTCATCACAATTGGTATCAAAGCTTGTGGATTAGTATGCATCGAATGGTCTAGCTTTCCCAGAATTTTGTGTGGGGAAAGTCGGGCTGTCAAAGTTAGTATCAGAGATGTTCATAGGAGCATCTGATGATCCAGTTTTCCTAGAATTTAGGGTAAGGGGAAAGTTGGGTCATCATAGGTGGTATTAGAGGGCATTGATGCCGATAGGTATTTCTATATTCAGATTGTGATCTATGATCCCACGATCTAGTTTTTCCTAGAAATCCATGTTGGGAAAGTCGGGCTGCCACATAATGTTTCTAGATCAAGTACGATGTATAACCAGAAAGATATAAATATTTTTGTGATTTTAGTTTTATCTTATTTTTATTTTAGAAAGTAGGGAGAGAAAACAAATCTGAGCCACTAACTTCTATTGTTAGAAGAAGTGTCGAAACCTTTGATTTTCTCCTCTAAATAAATCTGCAAAAGATTAAGAAGTGAATAAAGAAAATATAGGTTATTGGCTTTCAGAAAAAATATTTGCTTCCCCGGCAATCGCGCCAAAAACATGATGTGGCTATTATTGTACTTAGCCTTAACCTATTGCAAGCACACAACGGAAATTATAGCACTAGTATAAGATCGTTCCCATAGGGAAGGCCAAAATTTTTTATGTGAAAACTTTTATTTGTCTTTTAAAGATCTAATATACTGGAGAAATAAGAATGAAACAATGGGTATTTAAACTAAAATTGCAGAAAGTAAATCTATTCTAATCCTCCGCCATCAAAATCATAGACAACCTTTGGATGTAATGTTACACCGTATATCATGTTTTCAAGACTTTGGTCGTCAATCAACTTCTAGATTCCTCTCTATACATAGTTATTCTAATTTACAACTCTCTAATGTTTTGGGCATCAATAAAAAACTAGAAGAATTGAAGATGGAAATTAAAATACCGTTACACTATTCTCCAAATTCAAGACTTTAGGCATCAATTAAAATCAAGAGCTTTTATATGTTTACAAAGTAGGAAAATGCAATCAAATAAATTTAAACTAGAAAGCAAAGTAAAACCATCCAAAGGGACAATCTATCCGAATCTTTGGTCTTGGTTGTCAGGCAAGACTTTAAGAAATTTGTGGACGATTTTACTTGATAAAAACTACTCTAAGGTGATATTCCAGAATTCCAACCTTAGTTGTCAATTGATGCTGAAAATCCCTTGGATAAGTTTTCTCCTATGCCGAGCCCTCTTATTTTTAGATCATAAGGGGCTGGTTTACATTATTAGAATTCTAACAAGAGAAAACTACTAAGAATAAAAGATTACAAATATAACTAAAACTTCTAATCCTACTCTTCCTTGCTTTGGTTGGTAGATGCGCGCAAGTCTTTTCTCCTTATTTTCTATCGCAGAGATCTTTAGGAGTCTTTCTCAAGTCTTCTCCAATCCGTGGGTTGCCAAATTTCTAACTCAAGTGATCTTCTAATTCTGTGCATGGCGGTGTAGTTCTCATGTGATCAACCACAGCAAGAGCTTTAATTTTATACAATCGTAATTATGATTTCTCCTTCTTTTGTTCTTATGCACGATCGTGTCTCTGTTTTGTATCCTCCAGTCTTCAAGCATTTTCTAAAGAATTGTAAATATGATTTCATCTTTTTTTTTGTTTCGTTCGTTCGTGATTATGATTTCTCTTTTTCTTTCAGCTTACAGACTGACGTCTTAATATGATTGGTCGTATCTTTGTACGATCAACATCTCATTAGTAGCAAATTGGGGTCTAGCATCACTAAGTTAAGGGTGATAAAATGGTTAATTATGTGACTGATCAGGAACCCTCTTGGATTCAAAAAAATGGCCTAATGTGGTCACTTGGGACCTCATTTGTAAAGTGGATGAAGGTACAATAGTAACTAATAGACTAGCTAGAGGGGTGAAGGTACAACAAACAGACTTGTCGAAAGGAGTGTTAGTACCAAATAGACTTACTAATACTCAAATTATGGGTAATGCAACATATAGGCCTGCAAAACCAATAATAGTGACAAACAGACTGACATTGGCATAAATATGAATAAAGGTGAATTAGCAACAAACATACTTGTTAATAAACCTTCAAATAGAGATGTTAGTGACAAATAGACTCCCTAATATCCTGCAAAAAAGGCGTTAGTGACAAACATACTCACTAACGAATTTGAAGGAGTTAAGCATCAAACAGACATGCGAAGCGAAGTGTTATTTACTAATAGGCTCACTAAGAAAATAAAGTATTTAAAAAAAAGGTAGTGGAAAATAAACCTATTAACCTGATTTGTGATTGCCACCTACAGATATTTATCGATGTTGTAGAACACCACTGATCTCATGATTGGGGGATTGTGGGTTGGACTCCTATACTAAACACCGGCCTGCCATTTTTAGCTGCTAAGGTTGCCTAATTTTAGCTAATTCATAAATCTAACCTAAAGTTTTAAGCTAAAAGAGGTGTGTTGGCCTGTTATGCGCAAGAGGATTGAAGTCATTCCTTAGTACCCTCCGTTGGCTCCCTTGGGCAAAGTAGTTTAGAGGCTATGATGTTTTGAAAAATATGCATGAGGAGTATCAACCTAATTGGATCTAAGTTTAAGATTTTCAGAGGTGGTGTCCTAAGGGAAAGATCTAGGGCTATTTTATTTCTCTTTGGAATACGTGAGAAATGAAGTAGAAGAGCCAATCCCAACTAGAATGAATACTCAGTGAAATTTCTAGAAGAAAGTCAAGGTTCTAAACCCAGATGTTTGGAGTTCAACTTTTTCTAGTTGGAAATTTCGAAGTTGTTGTTGGATTTATCGGTGTGCTGATTTGTTGTGTGGTGATAACAAATTAAAAATCAAAGTAAAATAAAAGATGGAAACAATACAATTGAAATAATCCTAAGCTTGCAAGATACAGGGCTATTGTAGCAAGTTTTGATAAGTAAGAGTTTGTTCTACAAAGAAATTGATCTAGAACCCAAAATGGGCTATAATAGTAGGCCTCCAGATCTGGCTACAGATTTGACAATCCTAAAGAAAGGGAGTTGGGTGTCACAACTACACTAAATTACTTACTAAAAAAAAAAAAATAGAAATAAAGTACAGTCCTATCCTAAGAAAAGGTTGTGAAGAAGGTGGTGGTGGTGTGTTAAAATAAAGATAAAAGGATGAGAAGTAAGCAGTCTAGGTTAAAGTTCATTCAGTTATGTAACTCAGATTTAGGGCTCTCTCTGTAGCACATCCTTACTGAAGTGCTATCAATAACCTCAGCAAGGTAGAAGAATCCAACTGAATCCATGCCATTTGGGGCGCTCTTAAGGCTATTGTCTGTCCACTCAAATGGCCACAGTCTATACAAAAGAGTGTCAAATCCCATTGATTGAGTCCGAAAAGCTAACCTAATCCAAAGGAGTGGGTTGATCAAACCTAATCCAATGAATCAAATCAGGCCATGAATATCATTGTAGACACTATGTTTGCCAGTGCTACAAGCTCCCAAGATCTGTGTATAGATCTGGTTGGCATTCATAGGGGTATTAAACCTAGGAAGATCAGATAGCAATCAAAAGATCTAAAGGTTAAGTGAATGGGTAATTACCAAATACACAAATCCGATCGAGAAACTAATGGAACCAAAAGATCTATAGATTTAAATGAACTTTAAATCAACTATTTATTGCTTAAAAATGGCTTCCAATAAAATATCCTCACAGCTGCAATCACTAAGAGAAGCCAGATATAACATCTGATAGCGGTCAAGTGAAATAGAGGGGAGCCTATTCGTGCACAATCTCTCACCAGGCTACAAGCTCAAGTGCAGAGAAAAAGAACCCATCGCAGATTCTATGACCAAGATTGCCCTAGGGCTATAGTCTGTCCACTCTAATGGTCACAAGCTATCCACAGAGGCTCCCTTACCCACAAATGATGAGATAGAACGTGTAAACTGCTACTGCCACTATGGCCCCAAGGCTAGAAGTTTAAGATTCCATGGGCCTTTCAATAAGCTCAAATTCTAAATGCATGTTATAGCTTGAACAAAACTACAAGCAAATAGGAAAATAACAGATTAAGTAAGCATTCAAACACAAATTTCATTGATCTGATGTTACCAAAAATGAAATCTCTCAAGGCAGCAACCTTGTGCACAACAGCTCAACATAAAATCCCAATGTTTAAATGACCTATTACAAAACTTAAATAAAACTACACCTAAATGCTTACCAAAGATTTAGCCAGCAAGTGCTAGGCTAAGAGAGAAGAAAAATAATAAAAAAAGAGGCGATCAAACCCTAACCCTAACCATAATTTGCTTGAGCTCTCAATCGATAGACGTTGAAGGAAAGAGTGATTGATGGTTTCTAAGTTACAAGCACATCTTATATACTTAGTCCTAATGTTGTGGCTGAGAGAAGAGTAAACCCTAATTTTTCAAGCAGATGTGACACTGTTACAACCCTTGGATGTCTTGGGATATGTGCATTGGAATCTATGCCTCAGGATGTGTGCCCTAGACTTGGGAAAATCCCTAAAAGGTCCTTAAGTTATGATTTAGAAGTAGAGAGCTGGAGCTTCGTGACGCTAGCTTCTGTATATCACTACTGTCGCACAGCTATAGAGTGTTTACGGGGTAGAGCTTGGCTTTGAATACTGCTATCTCGAGCAGTAGGACTATGGATGATCATGCAGATACTTTAGATTTGAATGCGCTCGCGCAGAAGGATGTTCAGTGTTTAGCTTGCTCGCACAATAGAGCTTCAAACGTTTCCTTTCACAAGGTACTCGTGCAGATGCCTTTGCATCTCGCTCGGTTCAGGGTTGAGCTTCTAGGCGTGTGACAGCTATGCGAGAGAACTCCTAGGCGTCTCTCTCCTCCAAAGCGATACGAGAACTTCACGAGGTCTTTACTATTTTTCACACCAATTGGTCTTGCGGGGTAGTGCGTGCGGTTGCATTACGGCTTGATCCTCGCAAGAACTTCACGATTTGTATTTCTGGAAGCTTAGTGCGCGAGAGCTGTGCGAGTTTCTTCACATGTAGCTTGCAGCTGAATTGTGCGACTGCTGCGCAAGAGGACTTCTTATGATAACCCCTTCATTGAGCTACGCGACTTCTTCGCGAGCTCTAATATGTTACATGTCTTAGCTGCACAAGGGAGCTTTGCCAGTGAATTGAACAGCGTGAGGCTGCACCTCAGCTATGCGAGATAGGTCATTGGCTCCTCTACTGCTATGCACATGCTTCTGTTGTAGCTTCCTCCACTCTCACCTATTCTTCTTTCATCTGCTGGACTTTCTTGGTCCATTGTGACATGCAAAATAGTCACCATGGTGTGTACCACCATGGTGTTTCATCATTTTCTGATTCAGTTGTCATCTTTTGTTTGAATTCTCTCTCTTCTTGACACCAAAAGCATAGACTTTATGTTAAGCTGCATAATTTATTACTAACTATAAAATAAGCTAAAAATGAGTTATTAGTTAGCTTTAAGGTTCAACAAAGGCTACATTTAGAGGTGAAAAGTGGTACTTTTCAGTGAATAATAAAAGCCAACCTCAAAAATTCCAAAGAGAATAAGTGAATGAATGTGTATTGAATGAGGGGGGTAGGGAACTATTTATAGTACTGGGTCAATTATACGGTGGAATTCCAATATATAATTAGGAATTATATGTTGGGAGTTTGACATATAATTCAAATTATACGTCTATAAATGGCTTTATAATTGAATTATATGCTAGAACTATAACGTATAATTAGAAGGTCGGCTAGGAGCTCGGCTCTGTGAGCTAATACTAGTCGAACTCTAAGTTGGTTTCCTGAGGGACTCGGGCGAATTATATGCTGGGAAACAATCCAGCGTATAATTCATTTATACGCATGAAAAAATGTGTATAATTGCTTACTCTGTTGAGTTGGACTCCATGTCAACATGAATTATATGTTGCTGAGCCAGCGTATAATTGAATTACATGCATGAACATAGGCGTAGAAGTAGGGTCACATCCAGAATTATATGCATGTCAACATGCGTATAATCATAGAAGGGGATTCTGGCCACAAACAGACGCATAGACAGGCCGACAGGGAGAGACAGGCAAACATATCCACATGTAATATCATTTAAGTAAATGTACTTAAGATATTGCATGTAATTAACAAAATATCCCCCATTTGAATCCAATAAAAATAGCCTCGGATCAAAATTCTCAAAGAATAAAAAGTCAACCTTCCAGTTCAACAACAAAATTTGGTGTTTTGCAATTTGGTTAAGTTTCAAACTTTTACATGAAAAGCCCTTTTGCGAAACTTTAAAGCCCATAAATTTTATCATATGAAAGTCTAGTAAAAAAAGTTTACATCTTGACTTTCAAATGTGGAATATATTGTCATAGTTTTGGCTAGACCTTTGACTCTCGATCAATAGGACTTGGGGTCTAGAGTATAATCATTAGGACATCACATATGATCTTCAAATGTCGAAAGTGGGGTGTCTACACCTATGATCAGAACAACTAATTAATTATCTTAATTCATAGTCCCATCGAGATACTTCCAATTGTCCAGTTTAGTTTCATACGATAAGCCCCAAGGATTTTCATTGCCATTTCCTTAAGTGGGTACCCTTAGAGATTCTCGGGTGTGCAACTAGAAATTGCACACACATTAAATCCAGTTTTGAGGAGACACCTTGATATTGTGTCAATCCTTCAAAAATCCATTCACAAACTTTGGGTCACTTGGGTATGGGCCAGAGGGTCCAAACATGCAATTTCTCAATTACAAGTTCTTTTAAGGGAAAATTTCAAAAAAGGCCCTAAACTTTAACCTCAATGCCCCTAAACCACCTGAACTTTGCATAATAACAACTAAACCATTGAAGAATACAAATGTAGCAAAACCAGACCCCTACCGTCACGTCTCGTTATCTTTTCGACGAAAATTGATGACGCGGACTCCTAAAACATTAAAGGCGCTGAAGTGGGCATGTGACGTGGCCACTTAAGTTGTACACATGCTTAACATGTGACCTAAGCCTTTTAAAAAGCATTTTTTCCATTATTAACCATTGTCTTCTTCTTCCCCTTTTCTCTTCATCTTCTTTCTCCATGGTTGCTGCTACATCATTGAGAAACTCGACGTCTTCCATCATGCGATCCCCTCCCGAAATTTTGGTGTTGATAGAAAAGAAACTATGCCCCATCTGCGACAATCGACGAGACATTCAAAGATTGTGGACGTTCCACAATCCGGGAGGAGCTTTCTAACCTACCCCAGTCGATCGTATCGAGACTTTATCTGGATCGATCCACCCATCTATAAAAGATCCACACAAATCATTCCAAGGCTCCTCCGGAGATGTACTAAGTTCGAGGTCGAGATCGCGAGAAGAAATCGTAGAGAGAAGGTGATGTAGGTGGTGTTGGCTGCCTCTTGGTTTTTTTTTGTTTATATCACTTTCAATGAAATGGTAGATCCTTTATAATATTGGGTGAAATGAAATGAAGTTATGTGTTTTGAATGTTGCTCAGTATCATGTTCGTGTGATGAATGCTAATGAAAAAATTGATTAATCAGAACCTTGTGACATTGAACTTGGCTGTGATGAAATAATTAGTTGGTTCTCAGAAAAGCTTAATTGAGCTTCATTTCTACACACAATTGATAAAAGAATCAGAGGGTGTCTTCTTTAAAAAATTAATATTATAACATTCTATTATCCTCTCTTTTGGAAACATGGGTTCTTCGAAACATGTCATACTATATTGATTATAAAAAAGAATGTCGATTCAAATTGCTGGGTTAGGGGATTGCGGCTGCTTATGGATACAAATCCCTTTGAGCATGCTCTAATTTTGTGTCGTTGAATAGCTTTGGATGTCCACAAAAAAAGTCATTTTCTCCCCTTTCACTGTGCTTATTCACCAAAATTTTGAGATGAGAAATTTATTTTTCTCGTCGGCACTTTAATCTCACTCTCAATTGGATGGTAATGATGGAACTCATCATATTACATGGTACCCATATCCTACTTTGGCAGATGGCTTTATACAAACCAATCATTTTGATCATCATAAATCACTAAATAAGTCTTTTGTTAAATAGAGAAACACATAAGTAATTTAGCAGTCAAGTTCTATCTTACTAAAATAAGGCTTTACTAGTGACTCCACACTACTCACTTGTTCATGATGATCTAAGGATCTCCATTTGGAGATTTGTGGATTTTGGGTCCCCATCTAGGTACATAGTTTTTCAAACTGTTGGCAGAATATATGTAACTGGAAAACCAAGGGCCACTTCTTTTGCCTCACATTTTAATGTATAAAACAACAAGCCCCTCCCTCTTCCTGTAATACCAGTAAGATTAATGTGCCCATGAGAAAATTGTCTTCTCCATTTCAATCTTTAAATTTGCCCCCCATTCACTCTGCTTATTCGCAAAAAATTTGGAAAAATGGATATATGAATTTACAAACTAAAGTGTCCCATTTTGTGGACAGAAAATGGTTGCCACTATCTAATTCAAGACCATAAATAGTTTTCAAATATTCGTTTGCAAATACTGGTATCCTGAAGTACTTAAGACCTTACAAAAAAAATAGTTTTATTTCTAAACACAATTGATAAAAGAATTAATCCCTTTGGACATTGAACCTGACTGTGATACAGGAATCAATTGGTTCTCAAAAAAGCTCAATTGAGCTTCATTTCTACACACAAGTGCTAAACCATTTAGTACAAACTGATAGACAACAACATGTAAATTTCACTTGATATACTAGAACTATTATACACCTACAAACAGGAACTGATATACTCCAAATTGGTTCTCAAATTGGTTCTCAGATTGCTTTTATTTAAGAAATCTGCAAACAAGAACTGTTATACACCTGATTTCATCTTAGACACTTGATTAAAAAACGACATTAAAAATTTGTTATACTCCATGTTAGACAAATATCAGTTTTTGGCATGGGGATTAGGGTGCTTTTTACAATCAAAAGCTCAATTGAGCTTCATTTCTACATGTAATTGACAAACGATTTGGCATCAAATTGACATCAGACATCAGATATACTCCATTTCTATATACAATTTGACATCAATTTTTAAATGTGGTTTGTTTATAATAGGTTGGCTAATGTTGAATGTGTGTGTGGTTTGTATATCAGTTCAGGTTATACTCCAAACTTGTGACAACCCGAATTTTCCCAACACGATTTTCTGACATATTTTTTTTTTCTTTATAGCAAATGGGAAAACCCGGACTACCAGATCTTAGATTACAATCTGATACAGAATACTTGGTACATCCACACACATGCAAAAATCAAAGAAGATAATACATATGGCATAATTAAAATCTCCAATTATAATATCTAATATGAATAGTTAACTAAAACAAACCACTGGTGATGACCAACCATCACCTAATAGTGGTGTACCATACTTGTATAACAGCACAAACGTACCAAACTTAAACTTACCAAAATCCACAATGTACTAAATCTACGATCCCAGAAATTTTATAATTCCTCAAGTCCTCAATCCTCAAGTCCGGTGTCCTGATAAGTGTTCTACCTGTGCCTGTGACGTATAGTTGGGGTGAGCTAACAATTAAGTTTAGAAGAGAAAACTAATACCAATATACATCTCATCAGTCATGCATAGATTCAAAGACAATGATCAAACATTTTCATATTAAAACTGATGACATTTTCATACTCAAAGTAGAAACTGAATTCAAAGTGTCTTTTCTTATCAATACCTAAACTGACTTTAAATATCTTTTCTTATCAAAACGAAACTAATTTTAAATTCCTTTTCTTATCAAAATGAAACTAATTTCAAATGCCTTTTCTTATTAAAACAAAACTGATTTCAAATGCCTTTTCTATCAAAATGAAACTGATTCAAATGCCTTTTCTTATTAAAGAAAACTTCGTCTTAAAACAGGGTGTCTTGTTCATGTCAAAACTATGTCAAAATGGAAAGCACTTTACTAGATCTAATTCACATTTACTTACATGTCTTATCTTGGTTTTACTAAGTTCGCTTCACATTCACTTACATGTCTTATCTTGCTTACTGAGTTTGATTCACATTTTCTTACATGTCTTACTTATTCGAATAATGGATATCCCGTCGTGCCGATTTGAATCATTGTTACTTATATATCGTACACATTCTTACATAGATTCGCTTATATGTCTTACACATTCTTACATAGCTTCACTTACATGTCTTACACATTCTTATATAGCTTACATAGTCTTTTCACAGATATCTCGTTGTGTCGGTCTTACACATTTTTATATAGATTCACATAGGGAGTTTGGTGTTTCTGATTCAATGTTCGGATTTCAAAGCACGATACTAAAAATCAATTATAAATAAATTTCCGTACCTGTTCAAATTACAGATATCCCGCCGCACCAATTTAAATTACGGATATCCCACTGTACCGATTCAAATTATGAATATCCCACCATACCGATCAAATTACAGTTCTTATGTTCAAATTTAAGATTTCTAAGTTCAGAAGGTTCAAATTACGGATAAACCGCCATACCAGTTTGATTTCCACCCTAGCAGCCCATGGTGTATTGATAATTCGCCCATAGTGGTCAACGGTGCACTTATAATCCGCCCATAGCGGTCCACGGTATACATATAATCCGCCCATAGCGGTCCACTTATATTTTTTTCTTGACTAATGGTTCGATTCACGATTCAAAGATTAATAGTTTCAATTCTATTCATTAATCGCTCGAAGGATTTACGTACAAGTCAGGATTCAAAACTTACAAAAACTCACATACGATGTCAAAAATATGAAATTCCTTACATCATTTACAAAGACTACATACAATGTTCAAAACGAAATTCATTACTTGATTCGATATTTTATTAAATTTCCAAAACAGCCAATATGTCAAAGATTCGATAATTCAAAGCTTTCGAGTATTTCAAACATTCAAAATATTCAATCAAATGTTAAATTTTAAAGATGTAAAGTTTTAATTGTAAAGATTTCAAATACTAATTTATGTTTAAATCAAAACTTATCACATTTCATTCGATCATATCAAAGCATCTATGAAAAATCAAATTGAAATACAATTGTGTATGAAGTTTTTCCCCACCTTAACCTCAAAGCCAAAATGAAGATTTCCTCTTTCAAGGCAGCCTTCTCATCATGCACCCTTAATCACAACCTAAAACACAATAACATTTCATACTATATGCCAAATGTGATGAAAAAATGGAAACCCTAAAGTCTCCTTGAGTTCCCTTACTAGAAATAGAAAAATCTTAGAATCTTACCAAATCGCTCCATCGAATCCAAAATTGATCGATCGATTTCCAAAATCGATTGATCAGTTTCCAAAATTGATCGAACAAATTTTAGTTCGATCGATTGATTTCTTGAGAAAATTCACATTTCTCTACCTGAACAATCCGATTGATCAGTTCACAAATCGATCAATTGGAATTAAAAATCGATCGATCGAAATCTAGTTCGATCGGTCGGTTTCTCCAGAAGGTAGAGGAATAGAGGGGAGAGCAGGAGCTCTCGGGCCCTTGTTGCACTATTGAGGAGCCTTGCGTAGGCTTGCTTTGAAGAGCTTTTGAAGGCTTGTATGGTGAAAAAATGGGTTCTAACCTCTAAGGCTTGCTAGCTAAGAGGTAGAGAGAGAAGGCAAATGGATAGCACACACCTAAGCTAGAGGCTTTTTATGAAAAGTAAGACTTGGGAGGAGGTTTATCAATTCTGGAATTTGTATGAGCAATGGTAACACCAAAGGGAGAAAGATCTTCTCACTTTAAGCTCTTTCTCTCTTAGATAATTTTCTCAACCTTTAACCCAAGGGGAGGGGGGATCTATTTATAGGAAAGGGGTAGGTTAGGAGGCTACTTAGATGCTAATTGGGATTAGCAATTTGGTAATATCTAATCTAAGGTTTCCTAGGATTTTCAGAGCTTGAAAAGGTGTGAAGGTGATTTTAATGGTGGATGATAGGTTGGTGTTTCAAATCAGTTAAGGGTTACAAATAGGCACTAAAAGGGTGCCACAGGATATCAAAACACACCCCAAAGGTCAAGATGGTTAACAAGTCAAACCCCAATCTAGATTTTCAAGGCAAAAACTAAAGGTCAAAGTTGGCTCCCCGAGGTGGGGTCCACCTTAATGCTGGCACAACTATTAGTTGTGCCAGGCCATTTCTAGGGAGAGGTGCTTGGCGCAACTAATAGTTGCGCCAACCTTACCTATAACTAGCACAACTATTAGTTGCACCAAATCCCTAAGGGGGTTTTCAATTACCATCCTGCCCCTCGGGTTCGGATCGACATATCTTTGTGTACACATCTCTGATTGGGGTGA
The DNA here is from genome assembly GCA_021018995.1 of Chloranthus sessilifolius. NCBI lineage: Eukaryota > Viridiplantae > Streptophyta > Magnoliopsida > Chloranthales > Chloranthaceae > Chloranthus > Chloranthus sessilifolius. The sequence goes on from CM037587.1 coordinate 41,122,964, forward strand.
TTCTTGGCTTGTTGGAAAGCTAAGGACATCTACTTTTCAATGGTATGAGATTTGATCATAGTAGAAGGTCGCAGCTAGTCCTAATGCACCACTCTTTGTCCATGACTCGAAAAAATTAGGTTCAGGTCCGGAATGGGTTCTAAGGGTAGGGATTGGTTTCTAACGGTTAAAGAAAATTAAAAGACAATGCGCAAGTAGGTCCGCCAATCGGCTAAGGCACTAAAATAATGGAAAAATAAAAAAAATTAAAGGACAATGCCCATGTAGGCCCGCTAATCGGCTAAGGCTTGTAAATGACGTAAAAGTAGGGGTAAGTAAAATGACTTAATCGGAGGGGTGAGTAAAAATCAAATTAAAATAGCAATAAAAGATTAGTAAAATTAAAAATAAAGACGCCAAGTTCAAGGGGAAGCTCTACAAGCTACTCCCCAGCAGAGTCGCCATCTGTGCAACCGTGAGATTTTTTACGATCCCGTCGCGGCGATGCACTCGCTAACGAAAATATAGAGTCGCCATCCGGAGCTTTTGGTATCCTGGGAACCCTATATCATTTTTATAAGCACCAAAGTGTCACAAATATGACTTTGAATCTGGTCCACACTAAAGGTTCTTAGGTAGGGGCTTCAGTTATCGATTGGGAAGGTGTTAGGCACCTAATCAACCTGCTTAATGCGGTCTCTACTTATGACCAAAACAAAAAATAATATAAAAGAAAATAAAAAGACTTCCTCTTGCCCAAAGGGGCTTAAAATCTTATTTGTGCCCCTCCATTCCTACCAAAAATTTGGCAGCGTAACGGCATAAATGGGAGGATGGAGGAATGATCGAGAAGGTAGAGGAATAGAGGGGAGAGTCAGAGCACTCGGGCCCTTGTTGCACCATTGAGGAGTCTTGCGTAGGCTTGCTTTGATGAGCTTTTGAAGGCTTGTATGGTGGAAAAAGGGGTTCTAACTTCTAAGGCTTGCTAGCTAAGAGGTAGAGAGGGAAGGCAAATGTATAGCACACACCTAACCTAGAGGCTTTTTATAAAAAGATAGACTTGGAAGGAGGTTTATTAATTCTTGAAATTGTATGAGCAATGGTACACCAAAGGGAGAAAGATCTTCTCACTTTAAGCTCTTTCTCTCTTAGATAATTTTCTCAACCTTTAACCCAAGGGGAGGGGGGTTCTATTTATAGGAAAAGGGTAGGTTAGGAGACTACTTAGGTGCTAATTGGGATTAGTAATTTGGTAATATCTAATTTAAGGTTTCCTAGGATTTTGAGAGCTCGGAAAGGTGTGAAGGTGGTTTTAATGGTGGATGATAGGTTGGTGTTTCAAATCACTTAAGGGTTACAAATAGGCACTAAAAGGGTGCCACAGGATATCAAAACATACCCCAAAGGTCAAGATGGTCAACAAGTCAAACCCCAATCTAGATTTTCGAGGCAAAAACTAGAGGTCAAAGTTGGCTCCCCGAGGTGGGATTCACCTTAATGCTGGCACAACTATTAGTTGCGCTAGGCCATTTCTAGGGAGAGATGCTTGGCGCAACTAATAGTTGCACCAACCTTACCTATAACTGGCACAACTAATAGTTGCACCAACCTTACCTATAACTGGCACAACTATTAGTTGCACCAAATCCCTAAGGGGGTTTTTATAAAATTACCATCCTGCCCATCGGGTTCGGACCGCCATATCTTTGCGTACACAACTCTGATTGGGGTGATTCTTGGCTCGTTGGAAAGCTGAGGACATCTACTTTTCAATGGTATGAGATTCGATCATAGTTGAAGGTTTCAGCTAGTCCCGGTGCACCACTCTTCATCCATGGCTCGGAAAAACTAGCTTGAGGTCCGAAATGGGTTCAAGGGTCGGGATTGGTTTCTAAGGGTTCAAGAAGATTCCTAAGGGATCTAGGTTGATTCGTAAGGGTTCCTATGATTTCGAAAGGGTTCTATACATGCCATCAAAAGCTTGGTGACGTGCCTCTCTCGAAATATATTTTGATCGGGCCTTGGGCCAAATTTGGGTGTCTACAGGAACCTAGAATTACCCAAACCAAAAAGGGGTTTGAAGGAATAAACCTTCGTTTCTTCATGGATTTTGGTTACGTCAGAATTTAGCGACTTCTCGTGGCACACAAATTTGCACGAGGCTAATACCTTAAAGTCCAATAGAGTTGATCCGAGCTTCAGACGTCCATGTGAGGTATCTCCTCCAGCTTCTCTCTCTTTCTCTCTCTAGGAACCCAAGAAAATCCCAAAATTGCAAGTGGTACTAGCTTCCCAAGGAAGCTTTGCCTTTTATAATTTAAAGGGGGCTAGTTCCCTTATGAAATACATACACCCCTTTTGGGTGTTAAACTTATCAAAAGAACTGGATTCCGCGTGAAATGGATACACCTAAGCGGGTGTTAGCTATTATACAAATAATCTTATGGTTCGGTGTGGGACCTGCACACCCTAACCACTTATCAATCAATTCGGTGTTGAGCCAATACACCACCACGGTGTATAAGCTTTGGTCCAAAAATCCCATACGTTGTTCAAATGAACCCAAGATGATTTTAAATGGTCTTGCGTTTCTCAATGAACACACCCCTAATCCGGACCTATGGTTTCAGATTTTTCGGGATGTTACATTCTTCCCACCTTAAAGAATTTTCGTCCTCGAAAATTGACGTGCCTACTTCGAAAAGGTATGGATATCTTATAGGTCCGAACAAGCATAGTGATATTCTCCTCAAGATTTAATGACTCAATGTCAATGAAAATAATTAGGGTTATTACAAAACTTATATACAAACCACACACACATTCAACATTAGCCAACCTGTTATAGACAAACCACATTCAAAAACTGAAGAATGAGATATACTCCAAACTAATATACAAACCACACCCACATGCAACATAAGCCAACCTGCTATAGACAAAAATTAACCTCTTATAGACATTAAGCAAAAAAATAGGTTACTATAATTCAAGCAGTTGTGATCTTTTAATTGTACTGTCATTTAATAAAAAATAAGTTTTAGAAAATCTGAACATATTATTATATACAACCTATATATTGATTAAAAATAGGTTTCAAAAACCATTTACAAAAGGCAACCTATATATTGATCAAAAAATAATTGCACTCTGGCATTCAATAAAAAAAACCCATCTACTCTATCATTTAACAAAAAAAACCATATACAGAAGACAACCTGTTATAGACATTAAAAAACTATGTACTCTGTCATTTAACATTTTTTTTTTTAAGCCGGCCACTTCTTCATCCTTGCTTTCACATTCGTTGTAGAATCTGAGCTTTTGTCAAGCGTGCTCGATTACTTGAATTAATAGAAGTCGAGGGCTAAGGCTGGGGTCTTGTTACCACAGTGGAAGCTTGAGGCTGTGGTCCACTAATTGAGGGAGCATCAGGTTGGGGTCCTTTAATTGAAGTAGGTTGGGGTCCACAACTTGAAGCATTAGCCTGAGGGATGGGACTTGTGGCTTGTTGATTCTTCTCTTCCTGCATTTATAGCTATGTATTACTTATCAGTCAAGAGAATGAAGAGTAATTTATAGCATTATATCAATGAAAAAAATATAAAACTTACATGTAACTTACCTTTTTTAAGTGTATTCTTAGTGATGCTTGGTTGTCTATCAGTTGGTTAACCTCAAGTTTCTGACCCTCCTCGCTGCATTAGTACATGTACACAAAAATTATCCAGTTATGCCATTATGAGATGAAAAAATATAACAAACTTCAAAATTTGTTTACCTTTGCTTGTTTGCACCCCCTCTTGTTATGCCCCACTTCTAGACTGTTGGTACAACTCATTTTCACACCTTTATTTGACGGCTTTGATGGATCAACCGGATTATCGGGTTCTTTCCTTCTTGCCTTCTTAGGCGTCCTGATTCTCTTCCTCACATCTGGAGGCATCATGACTGCATTATCGGTATTTGGCCATTGCTCTCTTCCACTATCGGTCTCCAAAAATTACTATCGCACTTTACTTACGAAATCACCCTATAGCAATCATGATAGTACTTCTTTGGGTCCTTGTTGATTATTTTATTATGGCTATCCCGTGGACAAAAGGCAGATCCGAGAGCTCCTACCTTCGACAACTACAAATCCTATTCATCAAGTCTAAAGTAAACATCTCCCCATGAGCACCAACTGCCTCGAAACCATCGTCACCACACCAGCTTATGATCCACACACTAGCTGCCTCCTTCATCTTCTCAATATTCTTCACCATTTTTGGATAAATAGGGCCCTTGACATTCATCATCGCATCCCGTCTCTTACGTATGGTTTCCATAAGGATGACTCTTACTCTCTCAAGCATTGTCACGATGGACTAATCCTTGGCCAACAATATTGCCGAATTGAAGCTCACACAAAGGTTATTCAAAATTGTATCACACTTCACCCAAATATCGAAGTGTGATCTACTCCAATTCATAGGTGGTCTTTCCACCAACCATTGATCAGTACTAACATCCTTCTCATTCATCTCAGCCATAAACCTTTTTAATTTGGGAACCGTCATCACTCTAGCTGCCCTCCATAGGATATCTTTCAAGTGAAGCCCCTTGAAGTCATTCTTGAAATTTTTATAGAGGTGTCGCACATAGAATCGATGGGAAGCACAAGGAAATAAGTTTGTCACCACATCAATGACCCCCTTCTATTGGTCACTCGTGAAGGTGTAGTGAGCAGAATTATCAACCACAAGATCTGCTCTCAACAACTCTAGGAACCACGTCCATGTCTTCTTCTTCTCCTTCTCCATAATAGCATATGCAAAAGGATAGATGTAATTGTTTGAATCAATCGCTATAGCTGATAATAGAATTCCACCGTGTGACCCCATCAAGTGACATCCATCAAGACCTATGACAACCTTTCTTCAGTACACCTCAACATAAATAAAATGTTCTGAACTTCACTGTTAAGACACGAAAAGTACCACTTTTCACCCCTTAACTTAGCCTCTGTTAGACCCTTAGCCATCTAATAAATGTGTGTTAAGTCATTTCTGTAGGTAATAAACAACAGCTGCAATAAGGCCTGAACCCTGTTAAGGAGCCTACTTTTGCCCCAGAAGTCCCTTAGAGGGATTAAAGCTGAACCCAGACATGAATTGAACCTCGCTCAACTTTCACAAGCTTTAAAGGATTCAAAAATTAAGCCTCGCGCAGTCCTCACGAGTCTCCCAAAACTTCATTTCCAATTGCCCGCACTGTTCTCGCGCAGTTGAGTGACTGAGGGGTTTCAGAATCATACTTCGCACAGCTCTCACGAAGCTCAAATATAACTGCTTGTGCAGTCTCGCGTAGCTCAAGAAAGCAGCTCTCAAACCTCGCACAATTCACTCAGATCAACTGAGGAGAGAGAGCTCCAGGTATTTCGACGCGCAGCTGTCGCGCAGTAGCCGCGGGATGCAAAACTTCAGAAAAACCTTTCGCGCAATTCAGAGACTAATGCACATCACGACCTCCCGAGGATCCTCACAAAAATCCATTGAGAAATAAATTGCTCGCGCGATTCCCGCACCATTTAGAAAGAAAGTGCAATCCCGTAAAGATCAGAGCAATCCAACGAGGATTCAATGCTCTATGGTGCGACTGCTTCAGCTGCATCTAAGACAACCCCGCGATGGCTAGAATTTCAAGCTAATCCAACCTCGCGAAGACCGTGCTACCACGTGACATTCTTGGAAACCAATGCTACCTGTCGAGGCTCTGAACTCTAACTCTCGCTCACCTCTGCAGAGGACAGTCTGGGAACATTCAGGAATTAGGGCACACATTCCAACGCTCCAAGTTCTATGCACGTGCCTCGAGGCATCCAAGGAAAAATATTAGGCAATGTGGCATCGTTAAAATTAGGGTTTCCTACCCCTAATGCGTCGCCAAACTAACTGCTTTATAAACCTAAGCTTGGTTTAGGTTTAGAGGATTCTCTGCTTAGAATAGAATTTAGTCTATCTTCTTCTTCTTCTGGTAGTAGTTGCATATTTCTAGTAAGTTTTAGGTAGTTTTCTTTTTACTTTTTCTTCTCTCCATAGTCCAGCATTTGCTGGCTATGCCTTTGTATGACTATTTGGAATGGATTAATGGAGTTTCATGATAGGGTGTTTTACTTTTATGGGATTTTTGTGAGTTGTTCTGTACAAGGCTGTTATCTTGAGATCCTCCATTGCTAGGACATATTGCAAGCAATGGAGGACTGATTTCATGGTTTATTCAAATCCAAGTGACCTGTGTGTCTGGGCTAACATGCTCCCATACAGGCCTAGCCCCACCACAGGACCCACTAGATCTGAAGTCCCCATGGGAGCAATGAGCTTTTGTAGCCTTGTGAACATGGTGGTGGCAGCAATGTTTCTTGTTCTACCTTGAGCTTTGTGAGGAGGATAGCCTCTGGGATAGTCTGTGACCATTTAAGTGGACAGGTTATAACCATAAAGGGATTGGATCATGGCACAGAGATGAGTTGGATTCTTTCTCCTTAGTGGTGATAATGTAACCACTGGACAGGACTTCTATAGCAGCAAATCTGAATTTGAGTCATGAAGCCCATCAGATCTAAACCTAATAGCATACTTCTCACCTTTTTATATTTATTTTCTCACTCCATCTTCGTTCTTAAACCTTTCTATAGTTTAGATACTAGGATACCTTAGAATTTAAATTTTAGTGACCCTAAATCCCCTTCCATTTAGGATTGCTAGATCTGTAGTGAGATCTGGAGGGTCTACTAAAGATGGCTCCCTTGGAGCTTAAGATCAATTTCCCTGTGGGACAAACTCTTACTTATCAAAACTTGTTACAACAAGCCCTGTATCTTGCAGGATTGTGCATATTTTAGGCTTGCTGCTTTGTCATTTTCAATCCACCTTTCATTCATTTTCATTCACCCCATTCTTATCGCTGTCTTCAATAAAGTCAGTAGCAAGCACTTAAAAAAATAGCCTAACAAGTTTTTGGCGCCGCTGCCGGGGATGATTGATCTTTTAGTAGACTCTAGATTTTTGATTCTTTAATTCTTTGGTAGTTGTACTTGTGAATAATTGATACTACTGATTTACATTTGAAATTTTTCTTGCAGATTTGGACCGTAGCAGAAAAGGAGAGTAGAATTGCACTGGGAGTCTAGCTACCTCTGTTTGCACTTCTCTAACCCTCAAAACTCAGTCTATTTCTCATTTGAAGATTCCCATAGCATTGCAGTTGATTAGGATAGTTACATTTATTTTTAAGTGCATTGTGCCTGCAAATAGTCATCCCTGCTATTGGTGTGTGTGCATGTTAGGAAGGAGATCCCTCAGTCCTACATTGGAGCCTGCTAACCCAGAGATAGAAAGGGGTAGAAGACAGAGAAGGCATAGACACACCACTATTGAGCCCCCTATTGAAATTGAGATAGCAGTTATGGGTGAAGAACAACCTAGAACATTGAAGGAATTGAATGCTTCGGATGATTATCAGCAACCAATTCCCTGATGTTCGAGGAAACTACGAAATTAAAACTTTCATCATCCAAATGCTTCCCTCTTTCCATGGGCTTAGCAAGGAAGACCCTTACAAACACATTGACCAGTTCTTGGCCCTGTGCACGACATTCTCCATTGCTGGTTTGGGACCAGAAGCCACTAGGTTAAGGCTCTTTCCTTTCTCCCTAAAGGATAAGGCTATGACTTGGTTATCTACTCTCCCAAACAACAGCATCACCTCCTGGAAAGACCTCCAGACAAGATTTCTGTCTAAATTTTTCCCAGAGACCAAGACCAGCCAGTTGAGGAAAGGCATACTTTCTTTTGCCCAATCCCCAACTGAAGATTTTAACCAGTGCTGGGATAGATTTAAAGAGATGCTCAAACAATGTCCCCACCACAAGATCCTTGACTGGCAGCTTGTCTAGAGCTTCTACAATGGGATTGATGAGAAGAGCAGAGACATGGTAGATACCTCTTGTGGTGGAATGTACATGCATAAAATAGCTGATGAGGCATGGGACTTGTTCGAGGTCATAAGTTAAAATGCTTTCCAGAAGATGTCTTCTTTTAGAACTGTTTAAGAACCATCTCCTAAACTGGGGGTGGCTGAGACTTCTAAAGGAAAAATGTATGAAGTTAGGGGAAATGATGATTTAAGAATGCAGATGGCTAATCTTACTGAAAGATTTGATAAACTTTTGATTGTGGTGCAGCCCAGAATGGCTGCACAAGTGATGGAGGCATGTCTGATATCCCAATCTCCACATCACATAGTAGAAGAATGTCCATATGCGGGGCAATACCCTGAGTTTGTAATGGAACAGGCTGCTGCTGCCCAATCTTTTGGACAGCAACAATCTGGTGGCTACAATAAACATCCATATGGCTACCAGCACCAAAATGCTGGTTACCAATGGAGAGACCACCCAAACTTGAGGTGGAGGTAAGACAATTATATGCAACCACAGCAGATGTTGGCCTTACCTCAAAGGCCACAGCAGCAGTTTAACCAGGGTTATGCTCAAAGATCAAATTTCCAACAATAGCAGCCCCAACAATAAAATCAATTGATAGTTCCCCCACCTCAGCCCCGAAGTGCTTCTTTTGAGGATCAGGTTTTGGTCTAATTACAAAGCCTTGGACCCTTAAATCAGACTGTGACTTCTCACGGTCAATGCATTAAGAAAATAGAAGAGCAGCTTGGCCAAATAGCCAATGCTGTGGCTAAAAGAGAGGAGGGCAGGTTGCCAAGCCAACCAATTGCCAACCCTAAGGGCCAGTACTCCATCGGAGAAGGCTCCTCCAATTTTGAGGGGGCCAATGCCATAACTGCCCTAAGGTCTGGTAGGATGGTAGACAACCAGGTGGGAAAGGAACAAGGAGAGGTCTATCCTAAGGAAATGTCATGTGAAAGCGATAAGGATTTTGTTAAGGCACAGAGTCAAGAACTGCCTGCTGCCCTTCAACACGGGAAAAATAAAGAGGTTGTAGTTGAGGCTCAGCAGGAGATAAAAATAGGAAAAAGAAAAAAATAAAAGTTCAGCCATGGGCTTGCAGCTAAGGAACCAGGAGTACCTCAGCTGCCATTTCCTCAAGATTTGAGTGGCCCTGCCCCTTTTGATAAGGGTCAAGCACACATCAAGGAAATGATGGAAACCTTTAAGCAGGTCAAGATAAATTTACCCCTGCTTGATGCAATCCGACAGGTCCTAGCCTATGCAAAGTGTCTGAAAGACCTCTGTACTCAAAAAAGGAAAGCCAGAGGCCATTTGTCCAAGAAGGACTTTGCGACTGATACAGTGAATTCTGTATTAACCATGACAATACCTGAGAAGTTGCAAGACCCAGGGATACCCACTATTCCCTGTATTATTGGTGACCACACGATTGGAAGGGCCCTTTTGGACCTTGGAGCCAATGCTAACCTGCTGCCATACAGTGTATATCAGCAGTTAGGTTTGGGGGAGCTGAAGCCCACCCCCATTGTTCTATTGATGGCTGATAGGTCCGAGAGGAAACCCATGGGAGTGGTAGAGGATGTCCTAGTAGGGGTAGACAAGTTCTTCTATCCTACAGACTTCCTTTTCTTGGACATGGGCTGCAACAAGAGTACATCTCCGATACCTGTTATTCTAGGCAGACCATTCTTGGCCATTGCCAATGCATGCATTCAATGCAGGTCTGGAATCATGGAGGTCACTTTTGGACATATGAAAGTTGAGCTTAATGTGTATAATAGTGCAAAGCACCCTCAGCTGGACAATGAGGAATGCTTTGCAATGGATATACTAGAAGAAATTGTTGAAGAAGAACTGCACACTTTGCTGGAGTGGAGCAACATTACCACTAATTTAACTGAAGTTTGGAACTTGGTGGAGGAAGGAAGCCTAGCTTTAACGCCAGGAGACACACCCCTAGTGAAGTTTTCTGTGGGCTTAGTACAGCATTCCAATTGGAAACCAACATTGCTGCCGCTTCCTCCATCCAACAATACACCAATCCTGCCATCCATACAACAAGCCCCTGATCTGGAGCTCAAGAAGCTGCCAGAGACATTAAAATATGCTTTCCTAGAGAAAGAAGAGAAACTTCCTGTGATTATCTCCTCTTCTCTTACCAGTGAGCAAGAGGAGGAGTTGCTAACTGTTTTGAGGAAGCACAAGAAAGAAATCATTAAACTGTACCATTGCTGATCTAAGAAAGAAATCATTAGGCTGAACCATTGCTGATCTAAGAAGAATTGATGCATCAATCTGTACGCATAGGATTCATCTAGAGGAGGGCTCAACACCCTCCAGGGAAATGCAGAGGAAACTTAATCCTCACATGCAAGAGGTGGTTCTGAAAGAAATCATTAAACTACTAGATGCTGGGGTAATTTATCCCATCTCTGATTTTGAATGGGTGGCACCAATCTAGGTGGTACCCAAGAAATCTGGCATAACAGTGATCAAAACCGACTCTGGAGAGTTGAGACCAGCCAGGGAGACCACTGGCTGGAGAGTTTGCATCGATTATCAAAAAATCAACTCCAAGACCAGAAAAGACCACTTCCCTCTCCCTTTTATTGATCAAATTTTGGACAAGTTGGCTCGGAAGGCTTCTTACTATTTTCTTGATGGGTACTCAAGGTACAATCAGATCCCTATGCACCCCCTTGATCAAGAGAAAACTACATTCACTTGTCCGTTTGGGACCTTTGCTTACAGAAGGATGCCTTTTGGACTGTGTAATGCCCCAGCCACCTTTTAGAGGTGTATGTATGCCATTTTTTCTGATATGATTGATAAATTCTTGGAAATTTTCATGGATGACTTTTCGGTCTATGGGGATAGCTTTGACCAATGTCTACAACACCTCCATCAAGTCCTACAAAGATGTGAAGAGACCAATTTGGTCTTAAGTTGGGAGAAGAGCCACTTCATGGTAACACAAGGAATTGTGTTGGGCCATGTAGTCTCTAAAGATGGAATTGAGGTAGACAAGGCCAAAGTTGACCTCATTAAAAATCTGCCCCCTCCAAGAACAGTCAAGCAAATCAGATCCTTCCTTGGCCATGCTGGATTCTACAGGAGTTTTATCAAAGACTTTAGCAAAATTGCTAAGCCATTGTGCCACCTGCTCTGCCAGGATGTGCCCTTTGACTTCTCTGCTGAATGTCTGAAGGCTTTTGAAACTTTGAAAATTTGCCTCACCTCTGCCCCTCTACTCCAAACACCTGACTATACCCTGCCCTTTGAGTTGATGTGTGATGCATCTGACTTGGCAATAGGTGCTGTCTTGGGCCAAAGAAAGGATAAGTTGCTTGTGGTCATTAGATATCTCAACAAATCACTTGCTGAAGCTCAACTGAACTACACAACCACTGAGAAAGAGCTTCTGGCAGTGGTTTTGCTGTGGACAAGTTTAGACCTTACCTACTTGGGTCTAAAACTGTCATCTTCACTGACCACTCAGCATTAAAGTACCTACTGTCCAAGAAGGATGTAAAGCCCAGATTGATTAGATGGATACTCCTGTTGCAGGAGTTTGACATTGAAATCAAAGACAAGAAAGGTGTAGAAAATGTGGTGGCTGACCACTTGTCCAGAATTATGTTGGAGAATGGTGTTGATGACCTCACTACAAATGATGTATTCCTGGATGAACAATTGTTTGCCATCCAATCTTTAGCTCCTTGGTATGCACATATTGTCAATTATCTAGTTATAGGCAAGATCCCTTCCCATTGGACAAAAATAGATAAAGACCTGTTTTTCTCACAGGTCAAATTCTTTTTCTGGGAGGAACCTTGCTTGTACAAGTATTGTGCAGACCAAATTATTCAAAAATATATTCCCGAAGGTGATATCCCCAGTATTCTGGCCATGTGCCATGAAAATGCCTGTGGAGGTCACTTTAGTGGGAGAAAAACAACTGACAAAGTGTTGCAGTATGGTTTCTATTGGCCTTCTCGTTTCAGAGATGCCCATACACACTGCAAGGCTTGTGAAAGATGTAAGAAACTAGGGGGGCTGTCTAAACGAAATTCAATGCCTTTACAGCCTATCCTTGTTGTAGAACTGTTTGATGTGTGGGGTATTGATTTTATGGGCCCCTTTCCTCCTTCAAATGGTTTTCATTTTATCTTAGTGGCAGTGAACTATATTTCCAAATGGGTAGAAGCCATTGCCACAAGAACTAATGATAATCAGGTGGTCCTCAAGTTCATAAAGAAAAATATCTTCTCCAGATTTGGTACCCCTAGAGCCATTATCAGTGATGGGGGGAGCCATTTCTGTAACAGAAATTTTGAGAGTCTGCTCAAGAAATATTCTGTCACCCATAGGATTGCTACTCCCTACCACCCACAAACCAGTGGGCAAGTTGAAATTTCAAATAGGGAGATCAAGCATATCCTTGAGAAGACTGTGAGGACTAATAGGAAGGATTGGGCTAACAAGCTTAATGACGCACTGTGGGCTTACAGGACTGCCTATAAGACTCCCATTGGTATGCCCCCATTCAGAATGGTTTATGGTAAGGCCTGTCATCTCCCAGTGGAGTTAGAACACAAGGCCTATTAGGCCATCAAACATTTAAATTTAGATCTAACTTCTGCTGGTCATCACAGGTTGCTGCAGCTGTCGGAATTGGAAGAACTAAGGATGGATGCATATGCCAATGCAAGGATCTATAAGGAAAGGTCCAAAGCTTTCTTTGACAAAGGGCTATTGAGAAAGAGTTTCAATGCTGGTGATAAGGTTTGGTTGTTTAACTCCAAACTTAAATTTTTTCCAGGTAAATTGAAATCCAGATGGGAAGGTCCTTATATTGTCATACAAGTTTCCCCATCTGGTGCTGTGGAAATCAAGGACCCTAAGTCTGGGAGACTCTTGAAGGTTAATGGTCAGAGGCTTAAGCCTTGTTTTGATAAACCTGCCGACCTTTTCGACACCATTCACTGTCAAGGGGATCCTTCTTCAAACTGATTCTACAGGTGTGTCATTACTGTAGCATATGTACTTAGTTTTTGGTTGATTTATCTTGCTTTCTTTAGTTTCTATTTTCTAGGATTTGCTAGTGGCCTTATCTAAATTTTGCCCTCTCTGTGGTGAACTTTTGATGTTTGGCTTGATTATTACTGCTTATGAATTGATAGCTTCTATTGAATGCCTAATGTGGGAGGTCATTTTCGTTGTCCTTCAGTGTATGATTGAGTTTACATGTGTCTAAAGACAGTCATAGGAGAGAGTCTTGCCTAGATTCAACCACAACAAAAATGCAAAAGGGCAGACCAGAGAGCACATGCTCTCTGTTTTATACCTTACTGTGGCTGGGTCAAAAATGGAAGCTTGGGAGATTAAAGAAGGAGCCTGGAAACCTATCACGAGGCTCAAAAGGAAGCCTAGATGGATGTCGCACAGTTCACGTAGAAACATACATTACCTGTCGCGAGATTCATGCGTACCTGTCAACCTCTCGCGTGGTCCACATCGAGCTATTCAGTAGTTATCACGAGACTATCAGGCTGTCGTGAGGTTCACAAGATAAACTGGGAGAATCTCACGTAATTCAACAGAAATATTCCATTTACTATCGCGAGATTCTAAGTCTGTCACGAGATTCAAGATGAACCTCAGAGCTTCTTGCACAATCTAAGTAGAGCCTTAGGAATCGCTCGCGCAATTCACATGAATTGATCTCACTCTATAACACGCTCCAAGGTCGACTTTAAAGATTTTCACACAATCCAGATGTAATCAACACCCTCGCTAGGTTTATTTCCAACCCCGCGACCAGATGTTCCAAAGCACGCCGAGCTTCGCAATAAGTATTTCAACCCCGCACTTTGTCCCTTTTTCATTATCTGCTTCCTTCTTCCCTCTGTGAATCCCTAGCTTATGCCGCTCTCCCCTCTCTCATCCAGCATCACTCCTACAGCTCATCATTCACTTCACAACTCTACAAAGTTGTTCCTCTCATTATCCTCTTCCATTGCCCTCTGCTCTGAGATCTTGAGGTGTCCTGTGTGTCAAATTAAACCAAACCCTAGATCTCAATCTCCATTTGCTCACACCCAAAGACAGTTAGAAATGGCTCCCAAAATTAAACAAAGAAAAGGGAAGGACAAGGACCCTGCAGAGACCGCCCCTAAAAAGGCTAAAACATTAAAGTCCCCCCAAAAAGGAAAGGAAGTGGTTGAGGAGGCGGCGATACCAACCACAAAGTTCTCTACTCCTTCTGAGCTCATGGAGTCCATTCCATTGGAGCCTGAAATAGCATTTGATGTCCCATTCTTAGAAAAAGAACCTCTCTCTGCCCTAATACAATTTAAAGCATAAGATGAGAGAAATTCCAGCACTAGCCTACCCAAGGCTAGTACAGATGTTTTACCAGCATATCAAGGTCAAGAAGGGCAACGATGGACAAGAGTGCTTGCGGGTGATGATTGACGATTTTGATTTGTTAGTAAGCCCTAAGATGATTGCTGAAGTATTGGGCATCCCAGCAGCATTCAATCCTAGCTGTGGATATGGCCCCCCTCTACGTGTATCAATTGGCACAATTGCAAGGGCCCTAACAAGAGGATTAAAAGCCACCGGGGACTCAATCAGAAGGAGGGAACTTGAGCTCGAGCTACTGTTCATTGACCAAGTCCTGCGGAAGAACATCTATTGCTCAGGACATCAGCAGGAGAGAAGAACTCCCATTGCGGATGCTGTCTACTCCTACTACATGAGCCATGGCTTCCATGCAGCCTGGCTGATTTTTGAAGCTATGAAAGACACAGTGGCAAAATTAGGGTCAAACAAGAAGCCTCAGACCCTACCCTATGCCAGAATCATCACCTTACTGCTGATCAAGGTGGGCTACAAGATAGGAAGAACCGAGCAAACCACCACCCTTACCCCTACTACCTTTGCCAAGAGGCAATGGCGAATCAGCAGAAGCTTGATGGGGGGGTCGAAAAGAAGAAAAGGCTCAGCCTTTGCCAAACAAGCGAGCGGTGAATCGAGTCCACCCCTGCTACAATAGCAGTGCCTCCAGAGCTCATCACTTCCATCCCCGCAGCAGCACCCACACCCCCTCCACCTTTTCTTCCTGCATCCTCTACTCCTCTTACATCCATCTCTTCTCCTCCTTTGATTCCATTCTCCATGCCCACTCCCCCTTCACCCGTGCTTAGTCCATGGGAGGACTCCCCTTCCCCTACCTTACCACAGTACATTACCACAATTCCACCCTCCATTCCACCATCCATTCCAGCCAAACCTGCCAGCCCCCCACTCATCTCCTACATGAAACGAAAACCTACTCAGACCATTCCAACCATCTCCCTGACCCCACCCTCAATACCTTCCATCCCCATTGACCCACCCCACCTTGAAGAAACCACCACCCCAGCCATATCTACTATATTTCCTCTCCCCGACATTGACCTAATCGTAAGCACATCCATAGGCTTTCATGCCTTCATCTCTACATTCCTTGACACCATGCCTAGCTACTACAACCCTCTGCCAGACTCCCCAACTACCTCACAGCACCTTTCCCCAGAACCACACTCTTCCCCTCCCTCCACTTTCCATCATGCTCCTTCCTCACCTTTCCAACTAGTACCCTCTTCTTCCCAAACCCCACTTCCTAACTTTGACACACTAACCCTCATCCTACCTCTGATCCAAGACATCCAAGCCCAGTTATCCACCAATAACCACAAATAGGACCAGATGCAGGCTGGACTCACCTCCATCCAATCCACCCTCCACACCTTAACCACTCCACCCATCCCTACCCCATCCACTTCAACCCCCCTGGTCCTGTTAACTGACAATATTACCCAAACCGACTTCCCTCCTGAATCATTACCCTTCCCACTATCACCATCACCTCTTCCCCACCCTTTTCCTTTACACCTTTTCACCATTCCAATTTTCCATCCCCCATCACCCCCAACTCAAGTTGAGCCTACACCCTTCACTTTTCCCCCTCTACCCTCCATTCCCCCTCTTATCCTATCCCCTCCCACTTTCTCTGCCAAATCTACCCAAACAGACCCAGAACCTGACCCAATTCCCCCCAGGACCAACCACACTTAACTCCTTCCACCTCCTATCTGCCAATTGCATGCAAACACAATTTCTGCAGCCCTCCTTACCTCACCATCCCACATCACATGCGCGATAATTCTTACCTGAGGAAGGATGTCCTGAGGGGTATGGCCAAGCTACGCCAATCAATTGAGACCCCCCTGCTGGAGAAGATTGATGAGATGACGGAGGCCCACAACGAGCAACTACTGGGAATCTCCTTGGGGTGGAAAAATATGGTGGAGGAATATCGGAAGACGAAAGCTTCAGCTACTTATTATCAGATTAATTGGGAGTATGAGAAATCCAATGCTGCTGCAGTGACTGCCTGGGCAAGAATGCTTGAAAAATGACTTAACAATGCCCAAGAAATCCAAAAAATTCAAAAGGAGATCCATGCGACTGACGCCCTAAAATTTAAAGTCCAGATAGCCGCATTGGAAAAGGCATTGGCCGCTACCAGAAATGAACCTTACCACCCAACCCCACTGCTCATGCCTACCGCGCCAACTACCACTCCAACTCCACCTACCCAGTCTGAGGAGGCACCGCCTAAGCCCCAAAAAGATAAAGGAAAAGCTCCTGCTTCACCTCCATCGGCGCAGCCCACAACTAATGAGCAGCCTCCCCCTCCCAAGGCCTCTACTGCACCTCCCCAAGAACAAACTTATCCACAGCGGAAGAAAGTCACAGCCAAGCGGTCTACTCCTAAAGTTGTCCCCTTAAAAATTGGCAAAGAACCTGCTACCCAGTCTGAAGAGGCTCAGTCCCCTACCAAACCTGAGTCCACTGGAAAAGGAAAGGCACCAGTGGTCCCCACTGAGGAACCCAAAGCTAAAGGAAAAGAGAAAGCCCCAGTGGTCTCCCCAGCAGACGCTGAAGCTAAAGGCAAAGGCAAAGGAAAATCCCCTGCCACCCCCCCTGCTAAGCGTAAAGGCAAGCCCCTCAAGAACCCAAGGAACCAAAGGCTCCCAAAGCACCAAAAATGAGAGTGAGGGCTCCAAAAGCTCCATCTGCAGTGAAAACACCAGCGGAAAAGAAAAAGGAGAGGGAGGAAAAGAAGAAACAAGACAGAGCAGCCCTTAAGGCACAGGCTAAAAAGATGGGCTGGGATTTCCTTACAGATTCTGAGTCAGCTTAGGACCTAGCTTCTAGATTGTTTCTTAGGTTTTTCTTTTTTTTTTTTTAAATGCCACTTGTACCAATTTTTCTTCCACTTTAATAGAATTTCTAATTTTGTCTATTGCTCTGTTTTGTCTGTTTATTTCTGATTGTTTGGTATTTTTACTTTTATTCTTTTTGCCATTCTTGGGAGACCAATTTTTGGGAGGATCTTTTTCTTTGAAAAAGTACTCCATGTAGCGGATAGATGTCGTTGGTGGCTGAATCTAATTCATGTAATACCTACATCAAGAAATTCAATGCCTTCCTCTGCACATTGATGTGCCATTTTAAGTGTACCTCGCGACGAACCACAGCTCAGCTGCGCGAGAAATGTCCTTTCCTCACCACTTATTGCTCCTCGCGAGGATCCCCGCGTGCTACACTTACCTCTTTAAATACCATGCCTCTCTTTGGACACGCATTTAATGCTACTTCTCTTTTCCAAAGAGTTTGTTGTGTATTTTCTTCTTTCCCCACACAACCCTCATTTATTGCCAAGTGTGAAAACGGGCGCAATTTTAATTTCGCCGATTCATGTTCCCTCGTCCTTCTCTTTTTAAACCGGCCCTCAGTCCCTTTTCATCTCACCCCTCCTGTTCTAACCCTAGAAGTCCACACCTCCTAACGCAAATGGCAGATGACAGCCCCTTTGGCTTCCCAATCAAATTTTACCCCGTCTGGGACGATCCCCCACCGCCGAAGGAGCCGGACCCCCTGCAATTTCTCTGGGATGAGTATGACGAGGTCATGCGGATCCTGGCCAAGGAGGAAAAGAAAAAGAAAAAATAAGAGAAGTTAGAGGAGAAGAAAAAGAAAAAAAGGGAGAAGCGGGAGAAGAAGAAAAATAAAAATATGGCCCCACCTGCATCTCCCCCTCCATCTTCCTCCAACCCTCTCCCCGCTTCCCCTTAACCCCCCCATTTTCTCTTTTCTTTTTTTTCTCTCTTTTTGTCATATTTTCTTTTTTTAATGAAAGTTTTCTTTTAGTTCCATACTGTTCAATTTTGTATTTTTATTTCTCTCTCTTCTTCTATATGTGTTTCTGCATGTTTCCTTGGACTATACCGTTTATTCTCACCTCTGAACTAGTGAAGACATTGCTCCTCCTAGGTTTGGGAGTGTGGCAGGTAGGTCTGCAAATAACATAGTTAACTTAAAGTGCAGCAGAATCATGTGAGTAACATAGAAATAGAGTTGTGTTCACTTAAGAATTATGAAAATTAAGGAATCTAAAATCTTTTGCAGATCTTTAGACATTATAAATTTCTAAATTTTCACATTTCCATGATGAGAACACCAAGAAAACTCACTAGTATAAGCACTTAGTGAACCATTGAAGAGAGAAAAAGGTAAGGACATGCTTAAAAGTTCAAAGGAAGACCATCACCAGTGACAATTGGGCCTACAATTTTTTTTTTTATTTGAGGAGTGATTGAGGCAAATTTCTTCTAGCTTTAAGGACTGGCTGAGTCAATATGTTCACTAAAGGTTAGGTAACTCCAAGTTGAAACAACTGATAGAACTCATGACACTTAGGAAAGGATCAAGGCCTTCTCTTGGATAGTTTGAGCCTAAACAGACCAAACCTTGAAGCAACTGCCCTTGTTCATACACTTTTTGAGCTTCAAAGTCTAATTTTCTTCAAAACACACCTGAGTACTTGTACCTGAACCTATTGATCTGATTTAACCTTACCCTGACTCTGAGAATTCAGAAGGTAAAGGAGAAAGTTAAAGATGGATTAGCTAGGGTCAACATTGGATGAGTGGAGAAGAATTATCTGAAGTTCTAGCAATGTAACAACTGAGGAGAAAGGTGGCAATTCATCAAAGCAAAAATAAAAATAAAAAGAAGAAAACTGCATCAAAAAGAAAAGAAAACAATAATGAAGAGGAGTAAGAGAGGAGTCAAGAGGAAACATTAATCGGAAAAAAAAATCAAACAAGAAGAGAAACTGATCACTTCAAATCTGAAGATTTCAAAGAAGATGAAAGGAGCTGAATTAAAGAAGGTGAAGTCATGAATCACCTCCTGCACCTAGTGATTTCTGAATTTCGAACCCCTTTTCAACCTTCCAATTCTTTTTATAACCCAATACCATAAGTCACATTACAACCCAGTTAAAGCCCTTGTGATCCAAAGTTGAATGAGTTGTCATGTGGAGATAATGAGTTGTCCAATCTATGGTTAAAATCTGCCAATGATGCCAGAACTTGAATGCTATGCCTATGCTCATGCTTACAGACCCATTTGGGGGATGTAACTACTCTTGAGTTTGAGAGACAATGAAACCCGTAAAAGTTCTTTGTGAGAGTATGCCCTAGAGAGTTTTGGGTCTGATATTGAATGTATTGGGCATGACCTACAACCTAATTTATAATTTAATGATTAGCTCAGTGCTGACACACATGTGTAGTTTCCCCTGTTGTGAATTGATTGGAAATATTGTGCTATCATGTGAAGTATATGTTGCTTAAACATTTGTGCAGACAATATATTTAAATTTCCTATATTTTAACTGATTGAAGGGTGAACTGATACTCTGTTTCTTGACTGCTGACTTGATAATCTTGCACTACTGTTAATTGTTTTATTGAGAAGTTTGTGGGTATCTTCACTGAAAACCCTCAAGAGACTTCACTCCTCCACTAGGGATCACCTAGGGGATTAAAAGGCTTGGTACATATGCTAAATGTATCCGTGCTCCCTACGAAAGTGGCAGTTAATTTCTGTAGATTTTTAGTGTAGCTTTGCTAAGGGACTAGCAAAGATTAGGTTTGGGGGTGTGCTAAGACACGAAAAGTACCACTTTTCACCCCTTAACTTAGCCTCTGTTAGACCCTTAGCCATCTAATAAATGTGTGTTAAGTCATTTATGTAGGTAATAAACAACAACTGTAATAAGGCCTGAACCCTTTTAAGGAGCCCACTTTTACCCCAGAAGTCCCTCAGAGGGATGAAAGCTGAACCCAGACAAGAATTGAACCTCGCGCAGCTTTCACAAGCTTTAAAGGATTCAGAAATTAAGCCTCGCACAGTCCTCGCGAGTCTCCCAAAACTTCATTTCCAAATGCCCTCACTGTTCTCGTGCAATTGAGTGACAGAGGGGTTTCAGAATCATACTTCACGCAACTCTCGCGAAGCTCAAATATAACTGCTCGCTCAGTCTCGCATAGCTCAAGAAAGTAGCTCTCAAACCTCGCACAGTTCACTCAGATCAACAGAGAGAGATAGCTCCAGGTATTTCGGCGCGCAGCTGTCACGCAGTGGCCGCGGTATGCAAAACTTCAGAAAAACCTCTCGCGTAATTTAGAGACCAATGCACATCACGTCCTCGTGAAGATCTGTTGAGAAATAAATTGCTCATGTGATTCCCGCACCATTCAGAAAGAAAGTGCAATCCAGTGAGGATTCAATGCTCTATCGCGCGACTGCTTCAGCTGCAACTAAGACAACCCTGCGACGGCTAGAATTTCAACCTAATCCAACCTCGCGAAGACCGTGCTACCATGCGACAATCTTGGAAACTAGTGCTAGCTGGTGAGGCTCTGAACTCTAACTCTCCCTCACCTCTGCAGAGGACATTCTAGGAACTTCCAGTAATTAAGGCACGCATTCCAATGCTCTAAGTTCTATGCACACGCCTTGAGGCATCAAAGGGACAATATTAGGCCATGTGGCATCATTAAAATTAGGGTTTCCTAACCCTAATGCACCTCCAAACTAACTGCTATATAAACCTAAGCCTGGTTTAGGTTTAGAGGACTCTCTGCTTAGAATAGAATTTAGTCTATCTTCTTCTTCTTCTGGTAGTAGCTGCATATTTCTAGTGAGTTTTAGGTAGTTTTCTTTTTACTTTTTCTTCTCTCCATAGTCCAGCATTTGCTGGCTATGCCTTTGTATGACTATTTGGAATAGATTAATGGAGTTTCATGATAGGGTGTTTTACTTTTATGGGATTTTTGTGAGTTGTTCTGTACAAGGCTGTTTTCTTGAGATCCTCCATTGCTAGGACATATTGTAAGCAATGGAGGACTGATTTCATGGTTTATTCAGATCCAAGTGACCTGTGTGTCTGGGCTAACATGCTCCCATATAGGCCTAGCCCCACCACAGAACCCACTAGATCTGAAGTCCCCAAAGGAGCAATGAGCTTTTGTAGCCTTGTGAATATGGTGGTGGCAGCAATGTTTCTTGTTCTACCTTGAGCTTTGTGAGGAGGATAGCCTCTGGGATAGTCTGTGACCATTTAAGTGGACAGGTTATAGCCTTAGGGTGAAGCCAACCCACAGACTCAAGCCAGATTATTCTTCTCTGCACTTGTGCTTGTAGCCCTGTGAGAGATTGTGCTGAGACAAACTCCCCCATATGTGTATAGACCCGCCATCAGATAGAAGATCTGGTTTGGTTATAGAGATTATAGGCTTGCGATTGGATCACTGCAGTCTCTCTAAAGTAGTGGACAGTTGGATCTAAGGCTGCACTCAAACTCTTGCTGGTTCTATGTGTCTGGGCTAACATGCTCCCATACAGGCTTAGCCCCACACATAGCACTTTAGAGGTTGAGGTTCCCTATGGATTCTTGTGCTTGTAGCCTGGATGAAGTAGTGCCTACAATGATAAACTTGTTCTGACCCATCTCTGGACTGTGGTTCCCCAATTAGATAATCTGTGACCATTTAAGTGGACAGGTTATAACCATAAAGGGATTGGGTCATGGCACAAAGATGAGTTGGACTCTTTCTCCTCAGTGGGGATAATGTAACCACTGGACAAGACTTCTATAGCAGCAGATCTGAATTTGAGTCATGAAGCCCATCAGATCTAAACCTAATAGCATACTTCTCACCCTTTTATATTTATTTTCTCACTCCATCTTCGTTCTTAAACCTTTCTATAGTTTAGACACTAGGATACCTGAGAATTTAGATTATAGTGACCCTAAATCCCCTTCCATTTAGGATTGCCAGATCTGTAGTCAGATCTGGAGAGCCTACTAAGGATAGCTCCCTTGGAGTTTTAGATCAACTTCCCTGTGGGATAAACTCTTACTTATCAAAACTTGCTACAATAGGTCCTGTATCTTGTAGGATTGTGCATATTTTAGGCTTGCTGCTTTGTCATTTTCAATCCACCTTTCATTCATTTTCATTCACCCCATTCTTATCGCTGTCTACAATAAAGTCAGTAGCAAGCACTTAAAAAAATAGCCTAACATTCACCACTCCTTGTATTCCACTCGTTGGCTTCACATGCACGTCTACAGTTGACCCAGAATTTGTATTTCTCATTTCCTTAGCGTACCCCCATAGCTACTTAAACTGAGTGCTCGAAGATCCTTCTGCCGTTTGCATTATCATCTCCCTTGCCCTATAGACCTTTTGAATGTCAACCTTCACATTCTTCTCGATCCTATTGTGTTCACTAGTGATTAAACCTGCCACATAGGATTTATCCTAATCCTTTCCCCATACCTCTTCACTATCCAACTAGTAGTCACCCAAGGCACTTCAAAAGATCTACAGTTGTGCTGGTCCATTAGGGTCTTTACTCTATAAACTGCATCATTTAGTACATACGAGCAATAGAACAACCAAGGGCAACCTTCCTTCACAACTTTCCTAAAGTGATCATGTGTCTTGAACTCCATCCCAATACAGAAAGTTGGGTTCTCCATATTAATCTTCTCATTAAATACCTTATACGTTCTCTTTTATATTTTTCTTGCCACATTGGCCTCTAAATCACTGTCTAAGCTTCTCAACTTGTCCACTAAAGGAGGATGATCAGTCACATAATTTACTATTTTATCACACTTAACTTAGTGATGCTAGACCCAAATTGCTACTAACGAGATGTTTATGTGCAGATATTTAGAGCAGATAGCAAAATAGAACTAAAGTGTTAATCTTCGCCAAAATGAACTCAAAAGGTAGTAAGAAAGACGATTGTACGCAGATACGATCAATCGTATTAAGACGCCAATATGTAAGTTGAAAAAAAAATAGAAATTGTAATCACGAACGAGCGAAACAGAAAAAAGAAAAAGAAATCGTATTTATGATTCTCATTAAACGCTAGAAGACTGGAGGATACAAAGTAGATATCAGATCATGCGTAAGAACCAAATAAGGAGAAATCATACTGAAGAAAGGTTACAATCGTAATTACGATTGTATAAAATTAAAGCTCCCATTTATGCTAATCACGTGAGAACTACACCGCCATGCATAGAATTACAAGATCACTTGAATTAGAACTTTGGCAACCTACGGATCTGAGAAGACTGGGGAAAGATGGTAAAGTTCTCTGCTACTGAAAATATGGAGAAAAGACCTATGTTGTGATGACCCAATTTTCCTTGCACAAAAATCATGGAAGACCAGACTGTCAGATGTGTAGACACCAAAATTTGGCCCAAGGCCCTATCGAAACCCCTTTCAAGAAAGGTGTAATTCTGAGCTTTTGATGACATGTACGGAACCTTTAGGACCCCCCGTAGAACCCTTAGGAACCTTTTCAAACCCTTAGGAATCACCCTAGATCCATTAGGAACCTGACTCGAACCTTTAGAAATCAATCTCAACCCTTAGAACTCGTTCTGAACCTAAACCTAACCTTATCAAGCAAATGGTTGAGGAGGGGTGCACTGAAATCAGCTACGGCCCACTACTATGATGGAATCTCATACCATTAAAAAGTAGAGGTCGTCAGCTTTCTAACGGTCCAAGAATCGCCCCAATTGGAAGTATACATCAAAAGATACGACAAACCGAGCCCAGAGGGAATAAGAGTAAAATCAAGTGGCCCCCCCTAGGGATTTGGCGCAACTAATAGTTGCGTCAGTGATAACTTTGCCTGGTCCAACTATTAGTTACGCCAGACCACTTCTCTCAGGATTTAAGCTTGGCACAACTAATAGTTGCGCCAGTATTAATTGTGGACCCCACCCTCGCGAACCAACTTCCAGGAACTATTTAAAACTGTTTTACTATACATTTACCCAGCACAACTATTAGTTGCTCCAGGCATATGAATAGTAACCTTTGGATTTTATCCCAAAAATCATGATTGGGGTTTGACTTGTTGACCACCTTGGCCTTTGGGGTGTGTTTTGCTAGTTCTATTGCACCCATTCCCTACCTATTTGCAACCCTTCAAGTGGCATAAGGCCTCACCCCATCATCCACCATTGGAGGACCTGCTCACACATCTCAAGGCTCCAAAAACCTAGAAATCCTTAGATGTGAGATTACCTAATTGCTAAACCCATTTAGCTCTTAAGTGGTCTCCTAATCCACTTATTTCCTATAAATAGAGCCCCCCACCCCTTGGTTTAAGGGTTGAGAAATTTGCTTAAGAGAGAAAGAGTTCAAAGTGATAAGTTCTTCCTCCCTTTTGTGCACGATTTTTACCCAAATTCCAGAATCTCCCAACCTCATTTCAAGCTTGTTCTTGCATAAAAAACCCTTAGCCTAGGTGTGTGTGATCCCCTAGCCTCCCTTCCTAACCTCTTAGCTTCAAGCCTTAGGAGTTTGAATCCCATTTTCCACCATACAAAGCCTTCAAAAGCTCATCAAAGCAAGCCACGCAAGGCTCTCCTACGGTGCTACAAGGGCCCGAGGGCTCCAGCTCTCCCCTTTCTTCTCCTATCTCTTTCTAGCTCCCTCCATCCTCCCATTTGTGCTGTTACGCCGCCGACTTTTTGGTAGGAACGGAGGGGCACAAATAGGATTCTAACCCCTTTTGGGCAAGAGGAACCTATTTTCCTTTCTTTTGCTTCATTTTATTTCTGGCCATAAGTAGAGACCGCGTTAAGCGGGTTGATCGGGCTCCTAACACCTTCCCGATCGATAGCCGAAGCCCCTACCCAAGAGCCTTTGGTGTAGACCTGATTCAGAGTCATATTTTTAGCACTTCAGTGCTCATAAAAATGAACTAGGTTTTCCGAGACACCGAAAGCTCCGGGTGGCGACTCTATATTTTTTGCAAGCGAGCGCATCGCCGCGACGGGATCGTCAAAAATCCCACGGTTGCACAAGATGCAATGCAAAAATCAAAGCAGAGCTGATATCATACAATGTGCAAAATTAAATAGATACAGATATAATATTTAGATGCCGAACCAAAACAGATATCATATGGTAGTTAACAAGATTTCCATTTCTTTGCACATAAACTAAAATATAAGCAGAAACTAATCACTAAGGTGTACCAAATCGAAAGTTCAATTGTACAAAAAAAATCTGAAACTATAGAAAAGCTACTAACTGTAGCAAATCTAAGTCAATGAACAATCTATAACAATTCTCAGGCGGAAGTCCTACTACTTCCTGCACATAAGCAGAACCATTCCCAAGTTCAGGGATCTAACTACTATTTACAACTGTGACATAAGTCTCGGGATGAGCTAATAGTCTAAGCTCGGTAGAGAAATATCAATAATAATTTACAACTTGTCAGATCAATGCATAGATTCAATGATTATAATTCAAAGACATTTTTACAGCAAAAATGGAAAACTAAGTTTCAATTGCATTTTCATAAAAAAAGACTAAGACTAACGGCCATAAGCACTTTCATTTCGAAACAGAGGCTAAATTCCAGAAGTATTTTTTTTCATATCACACAGAAAGCAAAATGACTAATTTTTTGAAAGCATTGTCATATCCAAAGCAGAACTTCATGAGTTCTTAACTGCAAAATCAGAGTCAAATCAGAGTTCTCAAATCAGAATTCAATGTCAAAATTCTACTTTGAAGTTCAAGGTCAGAGTTCAATGTCCGATTTCAAATTCGGATTCAGAGTTGTAATTCAGAGTTCATATTCAAGATCAAAGTTCACATTCGAAGTTCTTATTCAGATATCATAGTTCAGAGTTTGGATTTACGTATGAAATTTAGATTTCTTATTTCAAAGTTCAGAATTGATGCAATGTGCAGAGTTCATATTCAACGTCATGTTCAGAATTCGGAGTTCAGATACGGAGTTCAGGTACAGAATCTTATACAGAGTCATATACAGAGTTCAGACACAGATCCATAAGTGGAAAAAAGGTAAAAACCTTGGGTCCTCTACCCCTCCTTGGATATAGAGTTTAGATAAAGAATCACATACAGAGCATTCCTTAAGCAGGAACAGAGCAATCACAAAGCGAAAACAAGGTAAAAACCTTGGGGCCTCTACCCCTCTCTAAGTTCAGATTCATATTCATATTCAATATTCCATTGGGTCTAAAGCATCCCATTAGTGGGAATAGCGCATTCCATAAGCGGAAACAAGGTAAACACCTTGGGGTCTCTACCCCTCTCCGAAGCCTCTACTCCTTTTCCCCCTGTGGATTCAGAGTTTAGAGTTCAAAGTTTTTATTCAAATATCAAAGGTCAAAGTTCTTATTCAGAGATCAGAGTTCAAAGATTCAAATTCAAAGTTCACATTCAGATGTTCAAAGTTCATAGTTCATATTCAAATGCTCAAAGTTCATAGTGAAATGTACGCATAACCCACCGTACCAGTTCAGAGTTCATATTCGATGTTTGAATTTAGAGTTCAAGGTTCATATTCATTTCCAAAATTCATAGTTAAGATTCATATTCAAAAGGTTCATAGCTCAACTTAATATTCAATGTCCAAAGATTTCATTACTGATCAATGGTTCAATTACTAATTCCCATTTCATTTCTGATTTAGAGTTCAAAGTGCTCAGAAGATCCAGATTCAAATTTCAGATTTAAAGTTCATAAGATTCAAATGCCAATTTCTATTCAATCAGATTCAAAGTTCAACGGTGTTCCAATTCATTGTTCGGATTCAAATTTCAAGTTAGGATTTCAATTGTTCAATACACTTTCAAATTCGAAGATTTCAAAGAATCCAAATACAATTCAATACTTCAAGATTCCAAATATTTGAAGGTGATTCAATAGTTCAAAGATTTTAATATTCACATGCACTTCAAGAATTTAAAGATTTCTAATTTCAATTGCGGTCAGAATTAACAAATTCAAATCCATTTCCAAACAATCATAGTCAATTCAAAGATTCAATTATTCGAATACAGACACAAATTTCAAATTCTAATTAGCTCAAATACATCATAAAAGTCTATGAATCAAGATGGATGCATCGTAAAAGTCTATGAATCAAGGCAAAGGTGTAATTGCATGTTAAATTTCCCCTATTATTCCAAATTCAAATTCGAGGGCTCCATATTCCAAGGATTCAATTTCAAAGCTCGAAATCAACTTTCATTGAATTCAAATTCAATGGTCACATTCAAATTTCAAAGGGTTTAATATTCAAAAGTTCCAATTCAAACTAATAATTCAAAGATTTCAATTATCACCTTTCATGTGACAACCCAAAATTTTCCATAACCAAAAATCTGTGCTGTCAGATTTTAGTACACAATCCAAATCCAGAGTTCCCTTTGGTATCAGGATGCTTTGATGACTCTGTGATAGCTCGATCATTTCCTAAAATTTTTATTGGATGATTAGGCCATCAAGCATCTGGTAAGGCTATGTAAGTGCAGAAGCAATTGGCAAACACATGGCATTCACAAAAGATTTCCATCATCCTACATTATAAGCACAAAAACGATACAACCACCAGTGATGACCGACCTTCACCTAAACAGTGGTCAAAATAACTACACAGAACTATGTTTGAATTCAAATAGCATTTGGCACCCACAGTCGAAAGCACAAAATAAACTGCACTATGCAGACTCCAACGAGTCAACTAGGGAAAGAACTCGGGTCATTCTTCCTCCTCTTCTGGGTTGTAATCAGGGTCCTCTTCTTGTTCGGGATCCCCTTCTGGAGCTACACTAGAAGCTGTGACATTTAGTCAAGGAATGAGCTACAGTCCAAGCTTAGTAGGAAGAAAAATAATGCTAAATCACATTTTATTCACACGATTTCATAGAACTAATACGTATGCCAAACACAATTCAAAATTTATATTCATGTCAAATCCATATGTAAGTAGTTAACTAGAAACAAATTTCTAAACATGCAGTGTCATGATGCAGAAGCTGAGTGAAACAAATATATATCGGATCAAGGAGTCACAATAGAACATAACGTGCTAAGGAAACAAAATATATCAAAGAACTGACATATCAGAGCAAAACACACAAGTATGTATCATCGTCGGAAATCAGAACATTAGTGTGAGTATCTCGTAGCAAGAATAGAGCAGTCTGTAGCGAACACAGGGTCTCAACCCCGGGGACTCCACCCATTTCTTGGAGACTCCACTCCCCTCAACGCTAATGTGGCATCAAGTCTCTCATACAACTATCATGTCGAATCATCCCGTAGCGGAAACAGAGCAGTCCATAGCGGACACAGGGTCTCAACCCCAGGGACTCCACGCCTCTCTTGGAGACTCCACTCCTCTTTGCACATGACCTCAGTGTCGGACATACCATAAATATTACAAAACATAATCAGATCGGAGTCAAATATCAGAATTTATGACTCTATGTATTGATATGTCAAGGACAAGATGCTATGATCATGTGCAAAGAGATCAAATTCTTAATCATTCTTAAGTTTCAACATGAATGTAAAATGCGATGCAAAATGCGAATTCATTGAATGTCCATATTAGTGATCATGATTTGTGGAAAAATATAATCGGCATTGAGAGTTTTCCCTACCTTAATATCGGAGTCATGCGAAGTCGATATTGTAAAATGAAGCGGAGATCATATTTATGGTCTCCCTCATTTATCCTAAATCAAGATGTTCACATAAATGTTAGTGACTGAACTTGCATGAAATAGGGTCCGCTTAGCCCTCTAGCTCATTCAAAAGAGGGGACCTTGCTACAACGAGCTCATAGGCTCACTACAGCAAGCCCTCTAGGATTCAGCTCGCCACAGCGAGCTTTACAGGCATTTCACAGGTCGCTATAGCGAGCTGTTGGGGGATTTCAGTGTGCTGATTTATTGTGTAATGCTAAAAGCAAAATAAAATCAAAATAAAATAGAGAATGAATTTAGCACATCTAAAATATCCTAGACCTGCAAGATACAGGGTCCTTTGTAGCAAGTTTTAATAAGTAAGAGTTTGTCCCACAGGGAGTAGTGATCTAAACCTAGAAGGAGTATAGTAGACCTCCAGATCTGGCTACATATCTGGCAATTCTATGAAATCAGGGAAAAGAAAGAGAGTTTTTCTGTGTCACTAGATCTAATTCTACAAAACTGAAATAAAACTAAACTAAAAGATGGAGGAAGATGGATGGACAAATAAAGATCAAATGGTCAGAAATAGGCAGCGAGGACCTGGTTCTTACTGCAAAATAGATCAAGATCTGAGGATATGCAACCATCCCTCAACTGGCTATAAGCATAGCTGCAAGGTATAAATTCCTTTCCAAATCACAGGATCCACCTGGTCTTAAGGCTATGATCTGTCCACTTTAATGGTCACAGACCATCCTATAGACTTTATCGAATCCATGGATTACAGCAGATGAATCCAATTAGAGCCTGAGCTTAGATTCATCTTAAGGTTATGATCTGTCCACTTTAATGGTCACAGACCATCCTAGGGATCTCCTACAAAGCCAGAGTCTCAATTAGAACAGTAAAAACCACTATAGATGCTGCAATTCCAAGGTCACAGACTCAGGGAATTACAGGCATGTCAAACCCAGGGAAATCAGATGGTTATCAAGAGATCTACCAGTTAAGTGGGTAAGCTGATTAACAAACTCCTCTACACAAATCCAATCGAGAATCTAATGGGACCACAAGATCTTTAGATCTAACTAAGCTTTAAAATCGACAATTTATTGCTTCAAACAAAACCACTTACAATAAACTTGTTCCCAGATCTGTAGTCTGTGCATCGATCCACATTTCGTCATGCCGAAATTACAATTACAAAACATATATGAGCTGCTATCTAGATCTAATCCAACAGGCTGGATTAGAGAGAGAAGGGGGAAGAGAAAAAAGAAAATAAAAACCTAAGCTATACCTAAATGAGCTAAGGAGAACTCAGGCCATTCCTTTGTTCCTACTTTCCTTGCTAAAGAAAAATAACAAAATAGATGGGTATTTATACATATGCATCGATCCATGTGCCTTCAGTTGCAGCTAATCAGAATAGAGGATTTCAGTTTAAGCTTAATCCCTATTTAAGAGTTTCAACCAATCAAAGAAGAGATAGGGATCTGGTTTTATTTATGCCCAGTTGAAGCTAATTTGTTTCCTGCCAATAATTAGTTCACACCCATGTGCAGAGTTTTGTGCCTAGCTGATGTGTCTTTGCAGCTCTCAAAATTGCCCCTGTCGGCCACTGATATTTGCTAATGGAACCTGAGATAAATCCCTGAGATGTGTGGGACATTGGGATGTGTGCCCTAGAAGTATTGGAATCTCCAAAATGTTCCTAAAGTGTGAAATAGATGGCTGGAACCCGTTCCTCGATAGGTTGGAGCTTCAAAACTTTGATCTCGGAAAGTTCAGGCATCTATTCGATAGGTTGGAGCTTCAGAACTTCGATCTCGACAGGTTCAGGCATCTGTTCAATAGGTTGGAGCTTCAGAATTTCAATCTCGACAGGTTTAGGCATCTGTTTGATAGGTTGAATGGGCTTCAGGTGTGCATTCGACAGGATCTCAACAGGTTCATTCAACCATTCGATAGGATGCTCGATAGGTTCATTTTCAGCTTCAGAACCTCTCGATAGGTTCTCGACAGGTTCAAACAACCATTCGATAGGTTGCGATAGGTTCAAACATTCATTCGATAGGTTGCGACAGGTTCAATTTTAGCCTTTTTTCAGCACTGTAGCTTGATTTCAGCACATACCAGCTCGTGGGGTTCAAAACAACCCCTCATGGAGTCTATTTTCAGCACATAGCAGCTCTACAATCCACATTCCAGCTTTGACATCTTCTCCAATCCTTCAAATATAATAGTTGTGCTACTAATGTGGCTCATTTTCCAGCAATAAAACTGCTTGAAGGTCATGGTTTGCAGCACAAAAACTGCTGAGTGCAGCAGTGACACTTCAGCCAACTGTTCGAGTTCTTCAAGGCAGCTATGCATGCTGGCTTTGCAGTTTTATGGCTTGGTGCATCAGCACTAAAGTGCTCATATCTTTAATGTCATCGGCTGCTCTTATGCTTCAAAGATTGCTTTAACCAAAGCTGCACAAGTGCCACTTGAACTGCTGCATTGCTGAATATATAAATTGTTGAATTGTCGGTTTGCTCAATTCGTTGAAGCAGCAGTCCATAAAACTTGGGCTTCACCACTCTCTCTCAGCAGGTCTTCAAAGGCCCCCAAAGCATGCTAAAAAGCCCTAATGGTGTGAACCACCATGGTGCCTTTTCAATAAATTCATCAGCTCCACTGCTAAACACAAAATTCCTTCTTCTTGGCTTCAAAAGCATGGATTGCAACATTAAGCTCTTATTTTGCTGTTATCTATAAAAATACACTTAAAAGATATTAATAACATGCTCAAAGGTCTATCATAGGTCAAGTTAAGGGGTAGAAAGTGGTATATTTCAGTGCTCAACATGAGCCCAAGGGGTTTCTCCTTCAGTTAGCTATAAAGAGATTTCATAGTGCCGATTTGGCCTGAATTCTCCGATAGAGCACTCGCTACATCGAGGGCTTCAGAACTGGCCTCGCTACAGCGAGCGTGACAGAACTTGAAGTTCTTTGGCTCGTTATTCTAAACCTAAAATTCACATTTTTATTGCCAAATTCACATTCTAAGCATTCAATCTAACCTAGTTTCATGTGATAAAGTTAAAACATAGATTTTTACCTCAAAATTTCATGCATGTAATGATCGAAATCATTAGAATCGAAGACAAATCGTTGTTGATGTCTCCACTCTTCCGACCTTCAGAATCTTCCTTGCACGAAATTTAGAGCAAAGAAATCTGACTCAAACTGATTAAATCAAGGTTTACGGTGTCTGTTTAAGGTCTATACCTTCACAGATGCTCCGCATGTGATGTTTAGATCATCAGAGTTGGAATTGTTGGTGTTTCCAATGTTCCACCATTCGACCGTTAATAGAAGTCCGGAGATCGTAACAAAGTTGCAAGAATAGGACTAGCGGGGATTCTCTCATGGAAGAAGATTGGTCGGAGCAAAAATCAAATGGTTGCTTTTTCTTCCTTAATGGCTAAAGGAAGAAGATAGCTCTTTTCTTCAAATTCGACTCTCTCCTTCTCCTCGATCTAATTCTCCCAACGCATGTAACCTATGTGTGGGAGTCTTCTTTCAAGTGAGGGCAATGTTCTATTGTATAGCCTCTACACCCAGCACCATGTATGGGTCTAAAAATTAAAATAGTATTAGGTAGTCTAATGTCCTTCCCATGTCTTGACCCCATGACCTCTTAATTGTAAGCCAAGATTTTTACTAGTGGTGCCCTCTAAAAGTTTATGCACTAATTTCACCGTCTAATACACACGTCCTAATGTGAAGGCATACATTTTCCTCGTCAATTAGACTGAGTGATTTCCAAAGCCTAAGGCGCAGATGGTTTTCGGTCTTGAGTACGAGTACCTACCCGTCATGTTTGAGTTCAGGAATTTATAGGGTGTTACATTTCCATTCAAATACATCATCATAGCTATGAATCAAAGCCGAAATATAATTGCGCATTGAGTTTCCCTACTTTAGTTCTGAAGTCGTATGAAAGCAATGCAAAGGTCCTTATCGACGATCTCTGATTCCTTCCTCTACATCACATACATGATGAAGCATGAAGGATTGATTTTAATAACTAATAACTTTGACATACTTAAGCATTTTCTCAAAACTGAGGCAGAATTGACCAGTTGGTGCTAACCTTTGATCATGTAGAACTTGCCACAACTTTCCATTCAATTTTCTCATTTAAATCATTAGATTCGTGAAATTATTATTTCAAACAAAATTATAGAGCTCGTTTTCTTCTTTCGAACGCCGTGAGAATCGCATCAATCCGAGTTCGGAGTAAAATTTTATGGCAAAAATACCAAGACAGTCTACGCACCTCGCTCTAATTCGCTCGAGAGACTTCCAAATTTGCTCGAGTGAATTTTCTAGATTCTGTGTGGCACACAAAAGTCGCTCAAGCAAGTTTTTCCAGTGAAATTTTAGCCTATTTTCTGAGGAAAATTCGCTCGAGTGAATTTTTCTCAAAATTTTTCCTTTGTTTCTGAAGGGACTCGCTCAAGCAATTTTCAAATTTGCTCGAGCGAATTTGTTAGATTCTGCATGGGATTAGGGCTCTTCTTCCCCAATCCGACTTTCCCCAAAACTCAAAAATCCATTAATATTTTCACATATCATATCAAAAACTTGGAAATCAATGCATATTGATTATGCTACGTACTTACTTTCTTATATCGTTCATACGAAGCTTGTGATGATCGATATCAAAAAGAGGGTTTCGGTGTCGAGCATGCAAAATCTTATGGTGATTGTGCAATCGTCGAATTTTCTACAGTCCTGTCGTGAAGATGCGCACTCTTAAAAAGGTATAGAGTCGCCACCCGGAGCTTTGGGTGTTGCGGGAGACCTAGATCAATTTTATAACCATCGAAGTGCCAAAAATGTGACTCTGATTCACCAGTCTATCCCAAGGCTCTTGGGTAGGGGCTTCGATTATCGATCGGGAAGGTGTTAGGCACCCGATCAATCTACTCTAAAGCGGTCTCTACTTATGGCCAAAGATAAAAGGAAAATGAAAATAAAAAGAGCACTTCCTCTTGCCCGAAGGCACTATGATCCTATTTGTTCCCCTCCGCCACTATCAAGATTTTGGTGGCGAAACGACACAAATTAAAGGATAAAGCCAAAGCTAAGAAGGTAGAGGTGTAGAGGGGAGAGGCGGAGCTCTTAAGCCCTTGTAGCACCCTTGTGGACCTTTGCGTAGATGCACTTAAGGAGCTTCCAATGGCTTTGATGATGGAATTGTGGGTTGTAACCTCTAATGCTTGCTAGCTGAGGTAGGAGAGGGGGGCTAAGGGATTAGCTCACACCTAAACTAAGTGATCTATGATGGAATATAGGGCCCAAAGGAGGTTTTGAAATTCTGGAATTTATATGGGAGATGGTGCACCAAAGGGGAGGGAAGCTTTCTTACTCTTTTCTCTCTTTTTGAAAAAAGTTTCAAGCCCTTAATCCAAGGGGGTGCCTCTCTATTTATAGGAAAAGAGTAGGTTAGGAGGGTGTTTAAGTGCTAATTAGGATTAGCAATTAGATAATCTTCTAATCTAAGGTTTTCTAGGATTTTGAGAACTTGGAAATTTGGGCAATGGACTTCAATGGTGGATGATAGGGTAAGGTTTCAAATGACCAAACGGTGTTGCAAATGGGATAAACATGGGTGCAACAGTCCTAATGAAACCCATCCCAAACATTGAGATGGTCAACAAGTCAAACCTCAAAAGTGAAATTCGAGCAAAAACCCAGTCACTGTAGCTAAGCCCGACACATGTATTAGTTGCGCCAAGCATAGCTATGCTACCTAGAAGTCCTGAGCCCGAGGTGGGTTCCACATATACTTGGCACGTGTATTAGATGCTCAAGCCATTTTTAGAGAAAAATGGCTTGGCGCCTGTAATACATGCGCCACATATGCCCTAGCCAAGTGTGGTTCCTAGGCATTGCTCGGATTGCCTTAACTTTTAACGTATAACTCAGATTGAGGTGATTCTTAGCTTGTTGGAAAGCTAGGAACCTCTAATTTTTAATAGTATAAGATTTAGTCTCAGTAGAGGTCTCTGCCATCCCTGGTCCATCTCTCTCTAACCATTACTCGGGAGGCATAACTATGGGTCCGAAGAGGTCTGGGGTAATTCCTAAGGGTATTTACAAGTTCCTAAGGGTTTGCGAAGTTTCTTAAGGGTTTTGAGAAGGTTCCTAAGGGTTTTGGGAAGGTTCCTAAGGATATGGGAGAAGCATTCGATCATGAGTGATCGGATATAAAAGAGGGTCATCTGTAGACACCCAAATTTGGCCTAAGGCCCGATCGAAACATACTTCGAAGGAGGCCAAAGATAAGAGACAGCCGAAGAGGCCCAAGGCAACACTGACAGGTCCACTATATTTAGAAATAACCTCAAACATTAGGTGGGCAACATAGTGAGTAAACGGAAGCCCTGCATGTCGGGAAAAATGTTGGTTCCCCAAGGCTATCTGTCCTCAAGCGCTTAGCGACATTACTGGGCATAACCGAGATAGAGCGAGTTGTAAAAGCCTAATATGCTGGGAAAAACATCCGCTTCTCAAAATGATTGAAGAAGTTTGATGCTCAAGTTTCATTCTAAAAAAAATAGCTCTGTAAGTGAGAGAGTGATCGACCCGTACTCAAAGATAGGTGTGAAGCAGATACACGAAGGTTCATAGTTTGTGTCCAATCATGTGAGGCATTGATTGCCCCATTTGACGAGCCACGGGTGCCCTGCATGAAGCAGGGTTCGAGGTTTTTGGGGCGAACCCATCAGTCTCAAAATTGATTTAGCATGACTACCTGAGCGAAGCGAATTGATGTCGCTACGCTTTTTGGGAGTACATGCCGCTATTTGGTTATTTCTATATAGATTTTTTTTATTATTTTAGGTGGGGTTTTATGTGAATTTTTTTTTAATTTTTTATTTCATGTGAATTTTTTTATTTTTGTGTGAATATTTGGTGATTTTATGTGGAATTTTTTGTTATTTTATGTAGAATTTTCTAGACTTTTTTACTATTAGTTCATGTGTGCTCGGGATGCCTATTGATCCCGTATTGATCCTGAGCCACTTATTCTTTACAGCCTCTCAGGCAGATCAAATGGAGATTGACGTGTCGTTTTGGGGGCTTGGGCACCTCCTCGGGTCCGAAGAAGATCAGGCTTGGTGTGTACAACACCCAAGCCAAGCCAAAATAGGCCAGGAATAGCCTGGTGCGTGTATACACGCCAGGCCAAATCTTGCCAGAAATAGCCTGGCACGTGTAATACATGTGCCAGGCTAAAATGGGGCCAAATTATGCTTTGCGCATGTATTAGATGTGCCAAGCCAAAGCAGGGGGCTCTTTAAAATGCCTGAGCCCGAGCCAAAAGTGGTATTTTTCAAATCTCCTTCCTCCCCCCTCTCCAAATCAAAACAAAAGTCTCTCCTTGGGTTCCCTTAGATCGATTTGGATTGCTATTCATTGCCTGTGGTTGCTCGTGCCAATTAACCCGCTCTATGCCGGATCAAGGACCCATTTTTTTGAAGGTAATCGATGTCTAACCTCATTTTCTTTTGATTTTTTCTTGAAGAATTTGCAATGTGGTTAAAATTTTTTATCTTTTTATTTTTTTTAATGATGAATGAGTGATTCCTCTTGCAAGTATGGTTATCAAGGCTTGGTTTGATTTTATTTCATGTAAATCGGCTTGAATGATGCCCTATTTTTTTTTTTTTTTTGGATGTAGATGTATTATGAGTGATCTTTTTTTGAAACCTTGCATTTATTATTATGTTTTTCACATGTTATTGTGTATGCAAATGTATTTTTTGGATTTTCGTTTGTTGTTGTTTTCTCTTCTTTTTTTTTATTTTCTTTTTGAAAATATGGATGATTTTTTGAAAATGATGGGTGGTTTTTCTCTCCTTTTCTTGGCTTTGTTTTTTCTGAAAATGTGGATGATTTTTTGAAAATGGTGGGTGTGTCGTATTTTTATATATTATATATATATATATATATGGAGTTTTTTTTTGCGATGGTGATGATGATTAAGATCGATGGAAAAGAAAAGGGGTCTACTTACCTCCGTGTTGGCTTGTTCTTTTCTCATGATTTCTTCCTACTGATATGTCGTGCTTCTATTGCTTGTATCCATCTCAGAATGTCGAGCGAGAAGGAGAACGTGTAGGAGGAGGGGCACAAACAAGAGGAGGGGTCAGAAGAGATCCATGGTTCCTGACGGGAGCAAATCTTTGTGGTGCAATGCTCCTCCCATCCCTGGTTTGAAATGCAAGGCGAGGCTGCATGTACTGGTCTCCTTCATTTGCAATATACTCATATCTCGAATTTTAGGGTCACCGGCAAGGTAAAGAGCTTTGTTGTTGTTGTTTCTTATACGAGCTTGTAGTATCTTCAGGATCTGATACTTCTTTATTTGGATGCAGGACTTGCCTTCCATCACATTCCGAGGAGGCTGGCTGGACCTCCAGTGCTTCTATCTGTACCTCCCTCCATTTGTGAAGTTCCTTCTTGCCCAGGCCACTTTCAAGGACTCCCTCTCGTGTCCTGCCATGCAGGCCGATGCGGCCTATCTGAGGGCATTGATCGAGCGCTTCCGTCCCAAGACTATGACCTTTCATATGGCCATGGCAGAGATGACTCTTACCCCCGTTGATTGGTCTATGATTATGGGGATTCAAATGGGGGGTATGCCAGTGGCTAACCTTCCCGTGCCCAGTCGGAATGAGGTGATTCAACTAATCGGGGATTATCCCACCTCCACAAATCTGCATGGCTCCGAGGTTAAAATGTCATGGTTGTCTAATCTGTTTATGGACAATGAACTGGTGGATTTGGGTCTGCCTGATGTGGGCATCTTCATTGAGCCTGAGAAAGCAGGGATGTTAGCTCGCATTTTGCTCCTCTTCCTGGTTGGCAAGACCCTCTTCTCAAATGCCAACGGTGGTCGGGTCTCATTGTCCCTGCTTAGTCTTATGGGAAAGTGGGACGATGTGCACATATATGACTGGGGGCTGGATATGCAGTTCTAATGTCTAGCCTAGCGTGAGTCTCACTGGGGAACTCAGTTTCTGTTGTTGGCTTCTGGCCGATGATTGAGGTAACCACTTACTCCTTTGCTTTCCATGGTCTATTGGTTAGTCATGCATCTTATTTTTGACACACCCTTTTCGTATACTATTCTTTTCAGATTTGGGGCTATCTGCACTTCCAGCCTGGCCGTCCCCTCCTGCATTCTGACGTATACACATATCCACTCATGAGCAACTGGAACACGCACTGCCACAGGAATGTTGGTACGAAGCACTTAGAGATGGGTTTTAGGTCCCAATTCGACCTGTTGATCCTGGAGAAAGTATGGCTATTTCTCTCTTTTCTTTCTCACTATTTCTCTTTATGCTACATGCTTGGCTGATGGGACACTTTTTTATCTAGGCAGGTTATTTGTGATCCCTATATTGGTTCTCCTTTTTGGGATCGAGCTGTTGTGGGGCCGTATCGCTTCTTTGTTGACCGCCATATCATTTTTTTCTATGGGGCCTGGGCCAGGGCATATTACCAGGGAGAGAGAGTGGTCCACTAGTATTGAGATCACTTTTCCATGCCACAGGCTCCTCCTGCAGATGTCATGGCTCCTAGGGGTACTGCTGAGGAGATCTCTGCCTGGTTTCTAAATCATGGGGTCCCCATCAATTATCTCCTCATGCCCAGGGGTACCAGCTATGGTGCAAGTCCTTACCCTACCGGTCCATTCTTTCGCACTTCGTACCTGGTGCTAGTTTCCTGGCCTTTGGCGGTCCACGATCTTAGCTGTTTCTCTTTTCCTTAGGCATATTTTCAGTGGTTATGATTCAGTTTTTACTTCTATTGACTGAAACAGCACTCCTTTTCAGAGTTCGAGCAGGGACATGACTTTGATGATGATGATGAGGCAGCGGCGGGTACTATTGATGCTACGAGAGTTGGTCCCTCAGGCGCCATTGGTGTTGCTGCCTCTGGTAGTTCAACTGTGGAGGTCTAGGAGACTTTTAGATGCCTCAATGATACCTTCCTTTCTTGTTTATCTAAGGTTGTAGAAGAGCGGGCCTGTATATCTACTGACGCGATGTTGCTGCTCTAAGTGTGCATGATTTATTTGTTCGTTGAAGACATACTTGAGAATGATGAATGCTACTGAATTTGAAAAATTAAAATGAATAAGGAAATATCAGCACAGAGAGAAGTTAATTAGCCTGCAAGATCAGGGCCAATTGTAGCAAGTTTTAAATGTAAGTGAGTAAAAGATCGTCCACAGGGAATTTATTTAAAATGTAAGATAAACCTCCAGATCTGAGCTACCATATTTGGCCTCTGATCCTATCTATAGAGCAAATAAGATGGGAGGTTGAATTTTTCACATTAACTAAATGATAAAAGTAAAATTAAAACTAAGTGATCTAGATCTGAGTTGGGGAGATTTTGATGTAAATTAATAAGAATGGAGAAATAATATCTAACTTTGATTTGGTCCTTGATGCAAAATGAGAATAAATGTAGATCAAATGAGATGTGATCCAATCTTCATCTGGCTACAAGCACAGATGCAAGAGAAAGTAATCTAACTCAAGGGTTAGAGTTAAACTTATGGTTATGGTCTGTCCACTTCAATGGCCACAGACTATCCAATAGTCTTTAATCTGAACCCTTAATTCAGAATGAGAAACACCACTACAAATGCTGTGAGAGATTAGGTTACAAACACAAATTCTCACAGGGATAATGAATTAAGGGAAATTGCTTAAAAAATAGTAAATCTAAAGGAATCTAGTGCAATAAGGAGATCACAGGGAACCTTCAACACGAATCCAATTGAGAACGTATGGTTCACAGCAACCTTTTCAAATTCACCATTACAATTATAGAGCACAACTTAAACAGCTCTCGGATTTGTAGTCTTGAATACAATTCTCTTTTGAATTACAGAAGTATCTCACAGCTCTCAATTACAAATAAAAGCTAGGCTATTACAGGAGTTTCAGACAAGCTATCTGAATTGGAAATGAGGCAATAGAAATGAAACTCGAAATCTGGACACCCAAATTGGGCAAATGGTTCATCTATTTATAGTTTCCCCCAAGTCTAGCTCAGATGTGTATCAACCAATCAGAATTGGTTAGATCTGTATCAACCAATAGGAGTCGAGCACAAGGATCCAGATCTATTTTGGCCAATCAGATGACAGAAGCATCAATTCTGTTATGTAATTCAAAAATCTGTTAGAGCTTCTAGAAGTTCCCGCCAAGTGATTTCATCTTCGGGTGTTCACATGGGGTGGAATATGCCTTTAGTTTGTGCTCAGAATCTTCTGGAATGTTCCTGGGTTTTTAAACTGCATTGGGGCACGTGCAAAGATTATTGAATTACCCTTGCAGATTCTGGGGTTTTTCAGAATACCATGTCGCATAGTTTGGAGAACTTTTCGCAAGGTACTTTGACTTCTGAAGCTCTTTTCACACAGTTCAAGTTCTTTTCGAAAAGTTCAGAAATCTTTTCGAAGAGTTCAAGTGCACTTTGAAAACTAAGCCTGGAGCTTTGAGTTCTTTTCGCAAAGTTCAAGTTCTTTTCGAAAAGTTCAGATTCTTTTCGAAAAGTTCAAATTCTTTTCGAAAAGCAATCTGTAATGCATTCTTCTGTTCAAATAGCTCCACACCTCTTTCCAGGTTGAAACCAGGCCTTTGTCCTCTTTAGTCTAGGCATTTTGAGAGTTAGTGAGGTTGTCCCTTCTCCTTCTTCCTACGGATCAACATGGATTATCATCTTTTTTTGGCACTTTTAGACTGCTTTCATGGTTAAACCTGCCTTTATTATTAGCTGTGAAACAAACACTTAAAACACTTATTTAGTTCTCTCAAAGGTCTATCAAGACCCAGGTTAAAGGGTGGAAAATGGTATTTTCTAGTTCTCAACACACCCCCAAACCTAAGCTTTCCTAGTCCCTGAGCAAAGACAAAATTAAAAACAGAATGAAAAGCCACTTTTGTAGGGACCATAGTTGCATTTAGCATATGCGACAAGCCTTTTAAACCCCTAGGTGATCCCCAGTGGAGGAGTGAAGTCTCTTGAGGGTTTTCCGTGAAGGTACCCACAAACTTCTCCAATAAATCAGTTAATATCAATGCAGTTTTGTTAAAGCAGACTTTTATCCAGTCAGGTTATTCGCACCTGCATCAGTCAAGCTGTAAAAAGATCTTCAAGAAAACATTAGTTTAAAACATAAATTCAGCTGTAATTCCTTTTACCATTCACTCAGTTGGTGTCAAAAAGTTTTTATAAGAAAAATTAATGAAAAGCTTGCCTTCTATTTGAAAACTCAGTTTTGATGTTACCCCAAATAATTTGATTTCAAACTCAACTCTCACTAGGGTTTTCACTCACCATGCAAATATGAGGGTTGTACTATTTCACACAGCTCAAGAGCAATTACAGTCCTCAAATAGGACTGTAAGCAAGAGCATAGGCATTGCTTTTCAGTTCTGAATCTACTGCTCTTTTCACCATAGATTACACAAATCCTTATCTCCATGTGGCAGCTCAATCCATCATTGATCAGTAAGGACTTTGACTTGGGTGGTACTGTGGCTTGTGAGTGAACTTTATCAAGAATAAAGAGGTGGAATGGAATTCAAAATTGAGAAGTCAGTCAAGGTAAGGAAGTGGTAGACACATCTTCTTTATCAATTTCATCTTCTTCTTTGAATTTTCAGAGCCAAAGTGGCCATCTTTTTCTCTTTCTTTTTTCAAATTCTCAATGAAATGACTTTTTCTGACTTTTTTCCTTTTCAACGCAACATTGACTGGAGTGCCACATTTCTTTTGTTGATACATCATTGCCTTCAATTATTTTTCTTCTTCGTTTACCAAACTGTTACCCAACTCTCCTTTCTTTAGCTTCCTTTCCCTTACCTTCTGAATTTTCAGAGTGAGGGTTAGGCTCAATGAGGTTGATTAGGTTGGTTGATGAGGTTACAAAGAAATCTTGGATTTATAAAGCTCAACTGGTGTGTATCAAAGGCAGTTTGAAAAGGTGGGGCTTTTTGAAGTTCAAACTGTCCAAAAGGAGGCCTTACATCATGTCTTTAATATCATGATTACTGTTAAGTTATTTCAATTTGAATATGTGTAACTTCTAGTGATAGTAAGCAGGTTCAAACAATCCCTAGAGCAGAAAAAATTGCCAATTCATATCTCCAAAGAATACATTTCAGGCCTAAGTCTCATTGGGTGTAATTTTCTATCAAATTCCTGAGGTATATCATCACTGTTTTCTCTCTTTTTAGGTTTACTAAAACATCAATTTTATTTTGAAAATTTTCTGACATTCACTTCATGAAGGTATTGGAATTACTCTAAAAATCAGTTTAAAAAAATTTTAACTTCCTCATTTTTCAAAACAACAGGTGTGAAATTACTTTATCTTCAAAAATTCTGCTGTGATCATAGCTGCACTGATTTTAACTAAACTATTGGTAATTCTGCTACATCACCCCCAAACCTATGATGAGCAGTGTCCTCACTGGTCTGAGGTGCATAAGCAAAGAAAAGAAAACAATCAAACAGAAATTATAATGACAGAGAAGAAAGAAAAGAAATACACAGTAATTACTAAGTAACAAAAGTTAACAGAAAATAGGAATTACATATTACAGATCCACAAAACAAACATATACAATGTATTCTAATAACTGGGGTCAAAATCAGTATCATAAGTTGGTTCAATGGGATCAGAACTAGAATCACTGTTAGAGTCAGAACTTGAGTCAGTATTGGAATCTGAACTTGATTTGGTCTTCTCCTGGATTGTGGCTTGTAGCTCGGTGTATTCCTCAGCTTTGATCTTTTTGGTGAGGCCAATATACTTTTCAAGTCTAGTAGTGCTCAATTTTTCCTATTCAAGCTGTGCTTGCAACATGGTAACCTTGTGCTGCTCACTCCTAACCATCTGAAAAGTTTGGCCCAGCAGGTCCTGCATCTTCACTCTCTCACATTTCATGAACAACTCTAATTTTCGAATCTGGTCTTCATAAGGGGTTCTAATGTAAGCTTGCAGATCAGCTAACCCCTTGAGAACATCACGACAGATATAAGGGTGGGTTCTCTTCCATAGCCCTTTTGAGAGTGGCAAATCGGGGAATGGGAATGGAGTGGTAGGGGACCAAAGGTATCTCAGCAGTGGGGGTGGGAGAAAAGGAGTCCAAAAGTATGACCTCAGGGTCAGTTTGAGTAGCATTGTCAGCAGTGGTGAGGATGGGTGGATCTACAAAAACTACCTCAGGGTCTGTTTGGGTAGCATGATCATCAACAGCAGGTACAGTGGCTAAGGTGGTTGTGTGGGATGTGGAGGCTAAGGTTTGGAGAAGGGAATTTGTCACAGACTGATTGTCTGTGTTGATCTGTAGTTGGGCTTGGATGGATTGGAGAAAGGTGAATATTTGGCTAATTGTGTCAGGTGTGGGTGTGGTATGCAAAGTAGGGGCTGGTAAAATTGATTTAGATGGCTGAAGGGCAATGGGTGAAATGGCTGTAAAGGGGGAAGTAGCCAAGTGGGTGAAATGAGGAGGATCAGGTATAGGTACAGATTCAAGCCCAATATTCTCTAAAATAGACCCCATCAATGATGAATAGGCCTCAGTAGTGAATATCTCAGGTTAAGGGGAATGAGTTACTTCAGGTGTATGAGTTGAATGAGCAGGTGAACCTGAGAAGCTTTGGAGAAGGGGAGTGCTTGGAGATTGTTCAACCAAATCTGGGGCCATATCTTGGTCATTGTTAGGAGAAATTGGTGGTGTGAGTATGGCTGGAGTGGTTGGTGTAGAGGGAGAGTCTGCAATTGGGATTATGGTGGTTATGGGTGATGGGACAGCTGGAATGAATGAAAGAATAGGACATAGGCTAGGTGAAGTGGATATGATGATGAATTCTTCACCAATGGGTGTAGCTGAAAAGCTGGTCACCACAGGAGGGACAACTTGTTCAATATCAGCTGCAAGGGAAATAGGTGCAACTAAAGAGCTGGTCACCACAAGGTCTGATAAAGCAGATTCTTGGGCAGTTGCAAGGGCTAGTTCAGCCTCTTCCCTAATTTTATTCAACATGGTTTGGCTTGTGGTTCAAGCCCTCTTCCTAAATGCATGAGGGGAAATAATCTCGAATGGCTCTTGCTCATCAATATCAAATTTAGCTCTTAACATGGCTGTGATCAGCCTTCCAAATGGTATGCCAGCTATTTTCTGTTCCTTTTTCATCTTGGCACTGATGTCAACCATGGCTTCAAAAATGAGCATAGGGGCATTGAAGAATTGCCCCTTAGAGATATGGAAGAGGGCCTCCAAAATTGGTGTTTTTCTCTCCTGGCTGTGCCCAGTGACATAGAAACTCCCTCTTAAAATGGAGTCCATCAACAAATAGTGGGGTTCTAAGTCTCTCCTCATGATGGACTGTCCACTTCCAACTATGCCTTTTGTTAGATGGGCAACCATTTCTCTAAAAGAAGTTGTTTCTGGTGCAGCTAA
Organism: Chloranthus sessilifolius; assembly: GCA_021018995.1. Taxonomy (NCBI): domain Eukaryota; kingdom Viridiplantae; phylum Streptophyta; class Magnoliopsida; order Chloranthales; family Chloranthaceae; genus Chloranthus; species Chloranthus sessilifolius. Next base: position 41,167,455 of record CM037587.1, read on the forward strand.
TGGACCAGCAGGGTCATATTAAAATGGTATCCCCAAAGCATTTCCAATGTATACATAAGTGACAGTTAAATCGCAATCATCAATGAAAATTACAAGAGTAGGGACATCAGCATCTTTCTTTGTCACTTTTACCAAGATTTGGTACCATAATCTCACCATTCGTGGATAAATTTTCTCTGGAAGAGGGTTAGGATATTGCTCAGAGAAGCATCCCTGATGTATTTCAAGGATAGCTGACATTCAGGTTTGTTTAAGAAAAATGTTTCATCCACGATAAGCTCTGGGATCAGCTTCTGAACTTCAATGAATGGGTTTGGCAGTACCAAATGCATAGGGAGAGGAGGAAGCTCAGGCTCAGGTCTAGGGTCAGCTGCTGGGAAGGGTTCCTCATGTCTAACCTTCTTCCCCTTCTCAATTCTATCCGCTTTATCCATCGAAAGTTTTCTCTTGGCTGAGGTTTTGGCTTTTCCTTTTTTGGAGGGTTGGCTAACTTTCTTAGCAGAGGATTGTGGGAACATTGCGGCCAATGATTTTTCAGTTTTCCCCATCTTAAAGTTTTGTTTGAATCTCACACAATAAATGCTGATATCAAATTGAACTTTGCAAAACACAAACAGAGGCAATGCACAGAAAAATACCAAAATTTAGGGTTTTCGTTGAACTCTTTGAACGCTTGATGGAATCCACCAGAATTAGAAGCAAAAAGTCCCTCTCTTCAAGCTTAATTCGTGGAACAAATATGAAGAGAATTGTATCTGAACTCTAAAAGCACGAAGGGATAGAAAGAAAATGGGTTTTCTGAGAAACAGGACACTCTGGGAAGGCTTTCTAATATGAAACCCTTGCTTTGAAAGGGTTTAAATATGCTTAAAATGATTTTCGCAAAGTATCTTTGAAGTTTTCGAAAAGTTCAAAATAGTCCTTTTTACAAAAGAGAATGGCATCAGTACCATTCGAAAAGCACATGGCTTCAAAAACAACATTTTGAAAAGCAAATAGCTTCATAACTAACTATTCGAAAAGCAAATAGCTTCAGAACTAACTATTCGAAAAGCAAATAGCTTCAGAACTAACTATTCGGAAAGCAAATAGCTCTTTTCGATTAGTTAGTTACAGGTCCAAATTCTTTTCGAAAAGGGAATTGAAATTTTCGAAATGAATTTTTATTCTTTGTGAATTAATTTATCACATATTATAAACTTCTCGAATTGAGTGTACACATGACTAAAAACAGAGAGAAGAAACTATGAAAAAAAACTACAAAACAAACACAGGTAAAATACGTATGATACAGTTGTTTATCATCAGATATGTGGAGGTTCTTGGTGATAGATGGTCAGCACAGGCTCCAGAGTATTTTCAATGTATGGTTTGAGCCTCTGACCATTTACTTTCAAGGTTCTCCCATCACTTGGGTCCAAAATTTCAACAGCCCCAGAAGGAGATGCATGAATGACAGTATATGGCCCTTCCCATCTGGATCTCAGCTTTCCAGGAAAAAACTTAAGTTTTGAGTTAAATAGCCATACCTTAGAGCCAGCTATGAACTCTTTTCTCAGCAGATTTTTGTCATAGAAGGCTTTAACTTTCTCTTTGTAAGATCTTGCATTGGTGTAGGCATCCATTCTCAGCTCTTCCAACTCAGCAAGCTGTAGTTTCCTGTGATTACCAGCAGTAGTAAGATCCATGTTCAAGGTTTTAATAGCCCAAAAGGCCTTATATTCCAACTCCACTAGTAAATGGCATGCTTTGCCATAGACCAATCTGAATGGGGACATACCAATTGGGGTTTTATAGGCTGTCCTATATGCCCATAATGCATCATTCAGCTTAAAGGACCAATCCTTTCTGTCCTTCTTCACAGTCTTTTCCAGTATATGTTTGATTTCTCTATTAGAAATCTCTACTTGTCCACTGGTTTGTGGATGATATGGAGTAGCTACGCTATGAATTACAAAGTACTTTTTCAATAAAGCTTCAAAATACTTATTACAAAAATGGCTTCCCCCATCACTAATAATAGCTCTGGGGGAACCAAACCTGGAAAAAATGTTGTATTTTAAAAATTTCAGGACAACTCTATGATCATTGGTTTTAGTAGATGTGGCTTCAACCCATTTGGATACATAATCCATAGCTACTATGATGAAATTACAACCATTTAAAGGAGTAAAAGGTCCCAAGAAATCTATCCCCCAAATATCAAACAATTTAACTACCAAAATAGGTTGTAAAGGCATTGAGTTTCTCTTGGAAATGCTGCCCAATCTCTGGCAGTTCTGACAAGACTTACAGTGCTGCAGTGCATCTTTGAAAAGTGTAGGCCAATAAAATCCACACTGCAAAATCTTTACAGCAGTTTTGTTTCCACTAAAATGGCCTCCACAGGCCTGTTCATGACACATGGAAAGTATGCTATGAAAGTCTTCTTCAGGGACACATCTTCTAAGTATTTGGTCTGCACAAATCTTGAACAGATAAGGATCCTCCCAAATAAAATGTTTAACCTTTGGGAAGAAAAGATCTTTATCCATTTTATTTCAGTGTTGAGGAGTTCTTCCAGTAGCCAAAAAGTTGACTATATTTGCAAACCAAGGGGTGTGTACACTGATAGCAAAAAGTTTCTCATTAGGGAAAGATTCATTGATAGGCAGCCTATCAATCTCAGCAGTTAGAATTCTAGACAGGTGGTCAGCCACCACATTTTCCACACCGTTTTTATCTTTAATCTGCAAATCAAATTCCTGTAATAGGAGGATCCACCTGATTAATCTTGGCTTAATATCCTTCTTAGACAGAAGGTATTTCAAGGCTGAGTGGTCAGTGAACACCACTATTTGTGAACCCAAAACATATGACCTAAATTTCTCCAAAGCAAAAAAAATTGCCAGCAGCTCTTTCTCAGTTGTTGTGTAATTGAGTTGTGCATCAATCATTGATCTACTGGCATAAGATATGACATGAGGCAGCTTATCCTTTCTCTGCCCAAGAACAACTCCCAAAGCATAATCTGATGCATCACACATCAGCTCAGAAGGAAGTGAATAGTCTAGAGACTGTAGTATTGGAGCTGAAATCAAACAATTTTTTAAGAATTCAAATTCCTTCAAGCATTCATTGTTAAAAACAAAAGGGACATCTTGGCATAATAAATGACAAAGAGGCTTGGATATTTTACTGAAGTTTTTAATGAACCTCCTGTAAAATCCAGCATGCCCCAGAAAACTTCTGATTTATTTAACAGTTTTGGGAGGTGGCAAATGTGCAATTAAATTAATTTTTGCTCTGTCTACCTCAATGCCCTTGTGGGAGACAACATGGCCAAGGACAATGCCTTGGGTGACCATGAAATGGCTCTTCTCCCAGCTCAAAACTAGATTGGTTTCTTCACATCTCTGTAACACTAAGTTGAGATGATGTAAACACTGGGCAAAACTGTCTCCATATATTGAAAAATCATCCATAAAAATCTCCATAAATTGGTCAATCATGTCAGAGAAAATGGAGTACATGCATCTTTGAAAGGTAGCAGGAGCATTACAAAGACCAAAAGGCATTCTCCTATAGGCAAAAGTGCCAAAAGGACAAGTGAATGTGGTCTTTTTCTGATCTTGTGGATACACAAGAATCTGGTTGTAACCAGAGTAACCATCAAGAAAACAATAATAAGCTTTTCCTGCTAGCTTATCTAAAATTTGATCAATGAATGGAAGAGGGAAATGATTTTTTCTGGTCATTGTGTTTAGTTTTCTGTAATCAATATAGACCCTCCAACCAGTGATTTGTCTGGTTGAAATGAGCTCACCAGAATCTGAGGTTACCACAGTGATCCCAAATTTCTTAGGTACCACCTGTGTAGGTGCCACCCAAGGTCAATTTGAGATGGGGTAAATGATCCCTGCATCCAACAACTTAACAGCCTCCTTCATGACCACATCTTGCATATGAGGATTCAGCCTCCTCTGCATTTCCCTAGAAGGCTTTGCATCTTCTTCCAAATGAATTTTATGCATGCAAACAGTTGGACTGATTCCTCCCAAATCAACAATAGTCCAGCCAATTGCCCTCTTATGTTGTTTCAATACAATCAACAACTCTTCCTCCTGCTCCTCAGTGAGGGAGGAAGAAATAATCACAGGCAATATTTTATGGTCTCCTAAAAACACATATTTCAAATTTTCGCAAGCTATTTGACTCTACATCAGGTGGGCTGAGAAAAGAAGGTAACAAAGGTACCTTGGTTGTTTGTGGAAGGGGAAGAATAGCAGCTTTCCATGAAGAGAACCTTGTTGATTGATCATGAGTTCCTTGCATAGCATTTATTTCCTCAGACTTTGAGGTACAAAATGTTTCTTCCTCAGCATTTCTCCAAGCATCTTTAAAATTTGTGGTTAAATCTTCACACTGCAAAAACTGTGGTAAAGTTTCTTCTACTAGTTCATCCAACAAATCAATAAGAAAACATTCCTCAGAACTGAATTGAGGCTGTGTAACTGCATTGTAGACATTTAACTTTACCTTTATATTTCCAAAAGACACTTCCATAATATCAGATCTGCATTGAATGCAAGCATTGGCTGTAGCCAGGAATGGTCTCCCCAAAATGACATGGATGGAAGTTTTGTTTTTTGTAGGTTCCATGTCCAATACCAGAAAGTCAGCAGAGTAGAAAAATTTATCTACCCCTACCAACACATCCTCAATCACCCCAACTGGCTTTCTTTCAGATCTGTCTGCTAGTTGTAACACCACATGAGTGGGTTTTAACTCTCCCAAACCTAGTTTCTCATTTACAGAATATGGAAGCAGGTTGACACTAGCACCCAAATCTAATAAAGCCTTTTCAATGGTATGTTCCCCAATAATGCAAGAGATTGTGGGGATTCCAGGATCTTGGAGTTTTTAAGGTGTGGTAATGGACAAAACCTGATTAACTCTTTCCACAACAAAGACCTTCTTGGATAACTGTATCCTAGATTGTCTTTTGTGAGTGCAAATATCTGTAAAAAATTTTGCATATGCTGGGACTTGTTTGATTGCATCAAGCAAACGTAGATTTATCTTGACTTGCTTGAAAGTCTCCAACATTTCATCTATTTTTGTGTTCCCTTTATCAAAAGGGGATGCAGATTTCATGGCATGGGGAAATGGTAAATGAGGAACTAGTCCTTCATTTACAGCTTTAGAATCATTATTAGAATCTTTTTGATTTTTCTGTTTTTCATTTTTTTGTTTTTTTTGAGGTACATCAGCACCCCCGATGCTAACATCATGCTGCTCCTGCTGCATATCTCTAGCAGTTTCCTCAATTTTTTCTTCTTCCTTTTCAGTACCCACATTGTTATTTATAATTCTTCCACTTCTCAAAGTAGTGACAGCTTTTACTTCTTCATGTGAAACAGAAACCTCTCCAGCCATGAACTGTCCTTTGGGATTGTTCAAAGGTTGGCTGGGTAACCTACCTTCCTCTCTTTTGGCCAAAGTATTTGAAAGTTGACCCAATGTTTCTTCAATCTTCTTTATGCTCTGACTGTGAAAGTTTACTGTCTGAGTTAAAGACCCTAAATTTTGGAGTGAATTTAGAACTTGGTCTTCAAAAGAAGGAGATCTAGAAGGGGTTTGAACTGGAGCAAATTGCTGTACAGGTTGTTGTGGAATGGGCTGCTGAAAATTTGGCTTGGTATAAAAATTCTCGATAGTGAAAGCGCTTTGAAAGGTACTTGGTTCTTTGGTTCTGTCTTCTTTGTTGTGATTGATAATTGCTCTGGCTCCACCTTAAATTGGGGTGCCCTCTCCATGCATATTCATTTGACTGCATCTGTCCAAATGATTGGGCAGCATGAGCTTGCTCCACCACTAAATCTGGGAACTGTAGTGCAGCTGGACATTGATCAAAAGGATGAGTAGAGGACTGGCATATCAGACATGCCTCCTCTACTCTTACAACCATTGGATTTTTAAGTGAGTCCATCAATCTATCAAACTTTGTGGTTAAATTATCCATCTTTCTTTCCAACTCATTCACCTCATAAATCTTTCCCTTGGTGGTTTGCTGATTGTTCAACCGAGCAGGATTCTCAATGTCTCTTGACAAAGATTCCTGTTGAGTTGAATTTTCACCAATCACTTCAAATAAATTTCAGACCTCCTCAACTATTTTTTGTAAGTAGGTGCCTCCATAGGAAGCATCTACCATATTCTTGCCCTTTTGATCAATTCCTTGATAGAAGCTTTGAACAAGCTGCCATCGGGGAATTTGATGATGACGACATTGCCTTAAAAGTTCTTTAAACCTTTCCCATGCTTCATGGAAAGTTTCAGTTGAGTGTTGTGAAAAGAAAATAATATTTTTTCTCAACTAGCTGGTCTTAGACATAGGGAAGTATTTGGCTAAAAATTGACACTGCATATCATTCCAAGAAGTGATACTATTTGGTGCCAACATAGACAGCCATGCTCTAGCTTTGCCCTTTAATGAAAAAGGAAAGAGCCTAAGCTTGGTTGGCTCTGGACCCAGTCTAGCTATGTTGAATGTGTTTCAAAGAGACAGGAACTCATCCACATGCTTGTATGGGTCTTCCTTACTTAAACCATGGAAGGAAGGAAGCATCTGGATAGTTGATGATTTGATCTCATAATTTCCTTCAACAGTAGGAAATTAAATACAAAATGGAGAATTATATGCACCAGGTGCAAACTAATCCCTCAAAAGTCTAGGTTCTTCACCCATAGTAGTAGTCTCAGCAAAATTCTGTGATGTTTGTCTAGTTCTTAGTAGCCTTTCAACTTCTAAATTCAGAGGGACAATCTCAGGATTGAGAGTCCTCCTACCAAGCATACAACATTGAAACAAAGAATCAAATTATGCACAGCAAACCTTCAGTATTCCTTTCAAAGTATGTTCCACGCTCAAAGTGTAATTGAATAACTGCACAGATTTAAACAATAGAACAGTTAGCACTGATGCAATAATAAAATAAAAACTTAGGTCTACCAATTTTAAAATAAATTCCCCGGCAACGGCGCCAAAAACTTGTTGCTGCTCTAAGTGTGCATGATTTACTTGTATGTTGAAAACATACTTGCGAATGATGAATGCTATTGAATTTGGAAAATTAAAACGAATAAGGAAATATCAGCACAGAGAGAAGTTAATTAGCCTGCAAGATCAGGGCCAATTGTAGCAAGTTTTAAATGTAAGTGAGTAAAAGATCGTCCACAGGGAATTTATTTAAAATGTAAGATAAACCTCCAGATCTGAGCTACCAGATATGGCTTCTGATCTTATCTATAGAGCAAATAAGATGGGAGGTTGAATTTGTCACATTAACTAAATGATAAAAGTAAAATTAAAACTAGGTGATCCAGATCTAAGTTGGGGAGATTTTGATGTAAATTAATAAGAATGGAGAAATAATATCTAACTTTGATTTGGTCCTTGATGCAAAATGAGAATAAATGTAGATCAAATGAGATGTGATCCAATCTTCATCTGGCTACAAGCACAGATGCAAGAGAAAGTAATCTAACTCAAGGGTTAGAGTTAAACTTATGGTTATGGTCTGTCCACTTCAATGGCCACAGACCATCCAATAGTCTTTAATCTAAACCCTTAATTTAGAACGAGAAAAACCACTACAAATGCTGTGAGAGATTAGGTTACAAACACAAATTCTCATAGGGATAATGAATTAAGGGAAATTACTTAAAAAATAGTAAATCTAAAGGAGTCTAGTGCAATAAGGAGATCACAGGGAACCCTCAACATGAATCCAATTGAGAGCGTACGGTTCACAGCAACCTTTTCAAATTCACCACTACAATTAAAGAGCACAGCTTAAACAGCTCACAGATTTGTAGTCTTGAATACAATTCTCTTTTGAATTACAGAAGTATCTCATAGCTCTCAATTACAAATAAAAGCTAAGCTATTACAGGAGTTTCAGACAAGCTATCTGAATTGGAAATGAGGCAATAGAAATGAAACTCGAAATCTGGATACCCAAATTGGGCAAATGGTTCATCTATTTATAGTTTCCCCCAAGTCTAGCTCAGATGTGTATCAACCAATCAGAATTGGTTAGATCTGTATCAACCAATAGAGTCGAGCACAAGGATCCAGATCTATTTGGCCAATCATAACTGCTAGATTTGGTTCAGCCAATCAGATGACAGAAGCATCAATTCTGCTATGTAATTTAAAAATCTGTTAGAGCGTCTAGAAGTTCCCGCCAAGTGATTTCATCTTCGGGTGTTCACATGGGGTGGAATATGCCTTTGGTTCATGCTCAGAATCTTCTGGAATGTCCTTGGGTTTTTTAACTACATTGGGGCATGGGCAAAGATTACTGAATTACCGTTGTAGATTTTGGGGGTCTTCAGAATACCATTTCACATAGTTTGGAGAACTTTTCGTAAGGTACTGTGACTTCTGAAGCTCTTTTCGCACAGTTCAAGTTCTTTTCGAAAAGTTCATAAATTTTTTCGAAGAGTTCAGGTGCTCTTCAAAAACTAAGCCTGGAGCTTTGAGTTCTTTTCGTAAAGTTCAAGTTCTTTTCGGAAAGTTCATATTCTTTTCAAAAAGTTCAGATTCTTTTCAAAAAGCAATCTGTAATGCATTCTTCTGTTCGGATAGCTCCACACCTCTTTTCAGGTTGAAACCAGGCCTTTGTCCTCTTTAGTCTAGGCATTTTGACAGTTAGTGAGATTGTCCCTTCTCCTTCTTCCTTCGGATCAACATGGATTATCATCTTTTTTTGGCACTTTTAGACTGCTTTCATGGTTAAACCTGCCTTTATTGTTAGCTGTGAAACAAACACTTAAAACACTTATTTAGTTCTCTCAAAGGTCTATCAAGACCCAGGTTAAAGGGTGGAAAATGGTATTTTCTAGTTCTCAACACGTGATCCAGATCCCCCCTCCTGAATTGGTTCCTAGGGTAAGTACGTTTTCTCTTTCTGCATGCTTGTTTCTCAGAAAATGCATGTGTTGGTGCCTGTAGCTGATGTCTCTTTCCTTTTTATGTAGGACTATGAGTTAGCGGTGAACTAGGCGCAGTATTATCGCAACATAGTCGGTCTTTGAGACGTGGAAGTGGTGAGTATCATACTGACTGGTTCTAATCATTGCCTTGCTATTTTTCTCTTTCAACTGATCTTGACTAATGGCTTTGGGTATGACTTTCAGCGTGCTCGTGAAAAGGAGTCGCACTCCCTGCTTAGCCGACTTTCTTAGGCGTGGGCCCGAGTGGGAGATGTCCAGACATATCAAAGCTCTTCATGCAGGCGCAAGAAGTCCAAGGGTTCCAATAAGGATTAGGCTCTGCTTTTGGATTTTCATACTTTAAGAATTTCTGGGACACATTTTATTTTTAGATTATGGAAAATGTAGTGGATGATGTGACATTGTTTTTATTTTCGGATGGTTTTTTCAGCTTTTCCAGATGAATGTTGGTGCCTTACCTTTTAATTGCATGCTCTATCTCTCCTTTGCTTTTTATAGTGTATCAGATTGCTTGTAGGATGGGTTTGATTTTGACAAAAGGGAAGGCCTCCGAGGCCACATACTTTGTTAACACTTGGCCACTATTTCCATGCCTGTGTGGATCCTTTATGTACGAAGATTTAAACAAGTTAGATGTGACCAAAAACCAAATTTGCCTCTCTGTATAGGGCCTATTGTGTGTCTTTTTAGATAAAAGGCATAAAGTGTAGGCAAGCTGTCAAGGGATCTGTGAAAACTCCCTCCCCAAACTCATTTTTTCTCTTGGGGGGGGGGGGGGGGGAGGGGGCAAATGGTCTGGTGCATGTATTACATGTGCCAGGCATATTCTGGGAAACAAAAGGCTTGGCGCATGTAATACATGCGCCAGGCCAAACCTGGGGTGAGTGGGGCCATTTAAGCCTGAGAATGCACTTTTTATTCCTTCTTTTGATTTTGGCTTGGTACTTTTTATTGCTAAATTTTTCCTTGCTTTCTCAAGGGTGGGTCCATAGTCTTACATTGAATATGTATCTTTGGAACATCTTTGTACATCAATGGACCCACTTTCCAACCCCGTCTCTCATGGGGGGTCCGGGACCACAATACTTCTCTCTTTGGGCGTGGGGCCTAGTTTTCTAAGGAAGTGGCTTGAGAGCATGAATGAGAGCAAGCTTGCAGGTTTGGATCAGCTCGGCTTGGCCCGTCTCGCGTCCTTCCTTGAAGTTCTGCCGCTTTGGGATTTCATTTACGTTGTAGCTTCATTTTTGGGAGTTAACACCTATGTCTTTCATTTTGGGAATCAAGAGTTGACTGCTACTCTTGAGGAGCTCTCCAATCTATCAGGATTGAAGCTGCATAGAGACCTTGTGAGAGTGCTGCCGAAATCGGGTTATGCCTGAGCCACTCAAATCACCTTGGGCTTGAAGAAAAATGATTATAAGAAAAGTCTCATTGGGGGGCCCACCAGGTGTTCGGTAAAATTCCTAAGAGAACTTTTTGGAGAGGAAAGCCTATGAAAATTGCTGATAAAAAATCCTCAAAATGTGAAGGCCTTTGTCCTTTGCCTTATCTTCGAGGTTCTTTTCTATACCGGGGGAGAGAGCTTCTCGCTTGCACTTTGTAATGTCTTGGCGGAAATAGAGGGAGGCCACTCTGTGATGCATATGGTGCTGCCTTATCACTGCCTTATGCCTTCACTCTGGGCAAGGTGGAAGGCCTCTGGGGATGTCCCATCTTGCTCCAAATTTGTCTTGGGGAGCATCTAGCCATCTTGGGACTTGTGCCCCACTTTTATATTGCTCGTGGTGACGTGGCCCACTGCTTCCTGGGTAGATGCCCCATGCTTCCACTAGGAGACATGAATGGTTTAAAGCTTTGGCTGGCCGAAGCCGAGTTGGTGTGGAGGCTTCCTTGGTTAGATCGGACCTTCCTAGTGGTTTGCTCCAGAGATCATGAGGGCATCACTCTCCTCAGTTACACTAATAGCACTTAATATTTCCCATTTCGGGTGTTGCGTCAGCTCGGTTCCCCTTAGCTTGTGCCTATTGTGGTGAAACCTCCCCTATGTGACTTGATTTTCTCTCGGGGGTCCTCTGGGGACATGGATAGGATAGTTGCTCTCTAGGAGACGCGTCAGTCGATGCTCATGTGCGATTTAGAGTAGGGAAATTCGATTCTATCCTCCCCAGAGTATGAGGTTTGGCTATTATCTGAGAAGCCCGCTATCGGTCACTTATATCAAGCAGAGAGTAGTGATACGGCGGGGCCTTGGCCAAGGAAGGAGTTGAGTTTTTAGAGCCGTATTGAGCTACTGATAGATGAGAAGCAAATCCTGCATGAGAATTTAGAGAAACAGACGGCTAGAGCAGAGGTGGCGGAAACCAGAGCCGATGTAGCTGAGCATGAGGTCCTTCATCTGGAAGGGTCATTGAGTAACGCTCTTGGTGCTACTGATGCTTCCAAAAAGTGGTATAGGAGTCTTCATGGCTGCTGGATGACAGAGCGGGATGTACGAGAGGATGCTTTACGTGCAGAGATCCATGCGCTAAAGCAGGAGTTGGGTCATTGATTCCCTCCTGCATATACTTTTGCATAGATCAAAATCATAGAAAGGGGCATAAGAAACCCTTAATTAGATACATCTTTTTCATATACATATTTTCTTTATGTTTTTATTATTTTTGTACTATTTGTAAGGAAGAGAGAAAGAAGCTAGACATCTCACATATTATTTTTTGGGATGTGGTGTTAGCTGTATACAGGTTTCTAGAAAGGGAAATTTATTATTTTACAAAATAGTATTATTTCTCCTTTCTTTGATTGATGGATCTCTTTTGAGATGGAAAGTGTATAGTATGGGCACAAAAAAGAAAGTCTCTTATCTTTTGCAAAAAGGAGCTCCTTGCCCTGTGGTGGTGCACACACAGTGTAGGTGTGAAAATAGGGAAGGGAAATCTGTTATTTTTGACAAAAATGGTCTCCTTTCCCTCTCTTTTTTTTATTTTCTTTTTTTTTTTTATGCCTTAATTATCGGGGAGATGATGGGTCCCCCTTTGAGCATGGTCTAACCCCCTTTTAATGATTGGTCCTGATTAAAGTTCAGCAATTTTTACCAAATCCGGAACATTTATTCCTTTGGATCGAATAGACCTTTTTCTCTTTACCCTGGGTCATCTGTTTAACGGTGCAACCATGAAGACATTTATAGTCAGGACTCGAATTTGAGTTAACATGAGCGGCCCAGTCGAGAATCGGATGATGCGGGAGGGGAATCGAGAGGATCTTATTTATTTTCTTTTTCATTTCTCCTTCTCAACTTCCTTACTCACAACGCCCAAGGTGGGTTTTCGTCGTGCTTGTTGTTTCCCTCTTCTTACTCGTAGAGTCCTCTTGGGTTTTCACTATGTCCATGGGTTTGCATTTTTACCCATGGCCCCCTTTCAGGTTTTTACCTGGTCCGCACAAACTTGCTATTTTTACCTATGGCGCCCTTTCGGGTTTTCACCACATCCTTTTTCCTTTGAGCTTATATATTTTTATTTTCTTTTCTTTTATCTTAAGAAAGGCCATGACATGGACATCAATTCCGTCCTAGTCGGCTAGATGAAGTTCTTTGTTGTCTCTCAGCTTGGCTTGCGCTGACTCAATGGATACTATGACTGCTTGTAGACCTTAAAGAGGGATTTTTCTTAGAATGTATCATGGCCATGGCATAGGTTAGAAACGTTGAAGGAATTGGGTTTTCAAAAAGGTTTCCTTGATTGGGTTCCAGCTGCCATAATACACTTCTTCCTTGGGGGTTTTAACCTGTACATGCCCCACTTTTTCTTTTCTATATTTTTTTGTTCTTTTTCCCTTCCTTTTTTCTAGACATCCTTTTTTTGGGATTTTACCTTTCTGATATTTTTGGATTTTAATGGTAACTCTTCTTTGTTTTTTTTGTTTGGAATATACACACATTTTTTTTGAAGGGTTGATGAAAGAAAGGCTAACGGCTCAACTGGTGTAGCAAAGGGTATGAATATTCAGGGGTGCTTTTTAGCTACTGAGCTTTGAAATGATAGCCACTTTTTAAAGTATCCTTAAGTAGTCACGTATCCATTTTTGTTTATACTTACCTTGCCATGGAGACTTAGGAATAGAATCATCAGACGTATCCAGCATTGATGGGCTTAGGAAAGTGATCTCCGTCCATGGTGGCGAGGCAGATAGCATATTCCGGGAGCACCTCTCGGATGATGTAAGGTCCTTCCCTGTTGGGCTTGAATTTCCCTCTTGAATCAACATGAAGAGACAAAGATTTTCCTGAGTACGGTGTCTCCCACCTTCAGATCTTGACTGTGAACACGTTTATTGTAAGTGCTTGTGATTTGCCCCTAATACACTTGGGTATGACACAAGGCAAGGAGCCTTTTCTCATCTAGCAAGTTCAACTGCTCAAAGTGGGATCTCTCTCTTTCAGCCTCGGGTAGGCCTGACTCAAAGAGTATACGGAGCGAGGGTGATTCAACTTCTACTGGCAAGACGGCCTCAGTTTCATACACAAGGGAGAATGGTGTTACCCTTGTAGCGGTATGGATCAATGTTCTGTAGGCCCATAAAGCAAATGTTAGCATTTTTCTCCAATCTCGATAGGTGACGACCATCTTCTCAAGGATGCAGACAGCCATTTTATTAGCCACTTCCACAGCCCCATTAGTTTGTGGCCAATATGGTGATGAGCGATGATGTTTGATCTTGCACTACTCATAGAAGGCCCTGATGCGCTTTGTTCGCGAAGTTTGTGTCATTGTCCATGATGATATCCTTGGGTACGCCAAATCAGCAAATAATATTGCTTTTTGATAAATTTCTCAACATGTTGGGCCATGATGTTTGTGTAGGATGCTGCCTCTACCCATTTGGTGAAGTATTCGATGGCAACCAGGATGAATTGATGTCTGTTTGATGCATTCGGATTGACTTTCCCGACGACAGCGAGGCTCTAACTGGTAAATGGCCATGGATTGGTCATGCTACGTAGATCTATAGCCAGAGCGTGGATCAAACTGGAGTGTTTTTAGCATTTGTAGCACTTTCGCATGTGCTTGCAACAATCAGATTCCATAGTGGTCCAGAAGTATCCTTGGCGTAAAATCTTTTTAGCAAGCATGTGGCCATTGATGTGGGCACCGCATACTCCCTCATGAATATCTTTCATGATGCTCACTACCTTGGTTTCAGTTAGGCATTAGAGTAGGATATTGTTATATGACCGCTTATAGAGACACTCGCCGCAGATGACATAGGTTGCTGCTAAATATTGAATGGTTCATCTGTCCTCTCTGGACGTCCCCTTAGGGAATGCCCAAGTTTTGAGGAAATTCTTTATATTTGAGAACCATGGTGGCTCATCTTCCAACCTTGGGGGTTCATCAATATGGAGGTAGAAGGCCAGCTCGTTCCTCTATTCAATCCTGATTGGCTTCATCTCGACACCATAAGGGATTTCTACTATCGATGCCAAAGTTGCTAGCACGTTGGCGAAGCGAGTCCTTATTCGTGGGACATAGGAGAAAGTAACATCATCAAAGCATGTTATCAGATCTTCGAGGTGTTCATGATATGGGATCAACTTCTCATCCTTCATCTTCCAATCTCCATTCGTCTAGCATATGATCAACTATGAGTCACCAAATACCCTGAGGTGGGTTACATTCAGGTCAAGTGTCGCTTGCAGTCCAGCAGCACAATCCTCATATTTAGCCATGTTGTTAGTGCAAGAAAAGTTGAGCTTGATGGAAACTAGTATGTGAGACCCCTTTGATGAGATTAGGATAGCACCCACTCCTTGACCCTCAGCATTTGTCGCTTGGTCGAAGTGCATCACCCAGGACTCCTCTGTCTTTATTATATCATCCTCTGTCATGAACAAGATGTCCTCATCTAGGAATTCGGTCCTTAGAGGTTCATAATTGGGTAAGGGATTATCAGCAAGATGATCAATGAGTGCCCGCCCCTTGATCAACTTCTGAGTGACGTAGGTGATGTCAAACTCTGATAAGAGAAGCTGCCAGTGCGCAGTCCGCCCAGTGAGGACCAGCTTTTCAAATAGGTACTTTAATGGATCCATGCATGCTAGGAGTAGAATGGATTGGGATAGAAGGTAATGGCAGAGCCTCTGTGTGGCCCATACGGGAGCCAAGCATGCTTTCTCCAAATGAGAATAGCGCGTCTCGTAGTCGGTGAACTTCTTACTCAAGTAATAGATGGCTTGCTCTCTTCTTCCTGTCTCGTCATGCTGCCCTAGGACACATCCCATCGAAACTTCTGCTGTGGAGAGATACATTAAGAGTGGTCTCCCTGGCTCGCGTGGTACTAATAGTAGAGGGTTGAGAAGGTAGCCCTTGATTTTATCAAATGTCGCTTGATAGTCGTCGTTCCATTCAATGGGAGAGTCTTTCCTTAGCAGCTTGAAGATCGGTGTGCAGATAGGAGTGAGCTATGCAATGAACCGATTGATATACTGTTTCTTGCCTAAGAAACCTCTTACCTCTTTTTCGGTAGGCGGTGGTGGCATTTCCGTGATGGCCTTTACCTTGACTGGGTCAACCTCAATATCTCTCCTGCTGACAATGAATCCTAGCAACTTTCCTGACATGGCACTGAATGCGCATTTATGAGGATTCAGTCGTAACATATATTTTCTCAGCCTCTCAAACTACTTTTGGAGGTTTATTAGATGGTCACTTCACTCCGATGACTTGGTGATCATGTTGTCGACATACACCTCAATCTTTCGGTGCATCATGTCGTGGAAGAGTTCCATCATCGCTCTCTAGTACGTTGCCCCAATATTATTTTGCCTAAATGGTATGACTTTATAGCAGAAAGTGCCCCATGGAGTGATAAACGTTATCTTCTCTTGGTCTACCTCTGCCATCCTGATCTGATTGTATCAGGAGAATCCATCCATGAAGGAGAGCATCCCGTGCTTAGCAGTGTTATCCACCAAGATATCGATGTGTGGTACCAAGAAATCATCTTTCGGGCTCGCCTTGTTCAGATTTCTGAAATCAATGCACATGCAGACCTTTCCATCCTTCTTCGACACTGGAACGATATTGGCTAATCACTGCGGGTATTTGGTGACCATGAAAAATCCTGCATCATATTGCTTGATGACCTCGTCTTTTACTTTCAGCATCCACTCAGGTCGGAGTCGCCTCAATTTCTGCTTGATTGGCTTGATATCAGGGTAGAGTGGCAACTCATGCTCGACAAAATCGATGTCCAGACCAGGCATGTCCTCGTACGACCATACGAATATATTTTGGTATGATCGAAGGAACTCAATCATACTTTTTCTTTCCTTAGGAGATAGTGACGTTCCAATCTTGGTAATTCTAGGAGCCTCCTCGGTCCCTAGGTTGACGTCTTCTGCTTCCTCAACAATGGGTTACGGCCATGCTCAAAGTTTGCAAACCGCTCAAGGAGTTCATTGGGGAGCTCCTAAGTAGGGATTTCTTAGTCCAAGCTTGTGACTCCTACCTCTTCTTGTATTTCTACAGGAAAGGGGTCGATTTCATGTGGGACGGGCTTTTCTATCAACGCATCATTTTCTTTAACTTTATTCAAATTTTAAAAGACAATATTTATAGATTTTGTATTTTTCCTATGTTTTTGGGATTTTCTTTTTCTTAGGAAATGGGCCTTTGGCAGGGCGGGTCCCTATATACACATGGTATTATCTACCAAGGGCTCACCTCACTTTTTACAAGTTATTTCTTTTTAAGAAGCGGGTGTTGTATTTGCGGCCATTTGATGCTTCCAGGGTTAGGGCACAAACGCCCAATTCCTTACTTGAGGTGCCACACCTTTTCCTACTCTGATGGAGGAAGCTGATTGAGGTGGCCGTTGGGATTCATCCTTCATCATGCTTATCATGGGCTCATCTGGGACCCAATCCTCAAACGTAATATGGTTCAGGATAGGTGGCTGGATTGGTAAGGGTTCCTCCTTAAAAAGTGATAGGGATGCCAAGTCTATTTCCACATCAGGCGGAATGATTTGGGGATTAGTTGGGTGGACAGCGGCCATTAGCTTGTGTGGGTCAGCTGTGTTGCCCCATTCTGATCAATTTTTACAACCCCCACACTCATGAATGTATTACGGATGTGAGGTCTCAGACGAGGTTCGTCTTTCAGGTCTATCTGCCTGGCTGTGGCAGTGACTGTGGTTCGGGCCTTCTCCTTGGCTTCCTGGACCTCTTGAGGAATATCACTGAAGATATCACACTGCCTACTCCATCATGCTTCTACACTGGGGCATTTTTTTTTAGCATTAAAATTTTCTTTCAATTATTTGCTTTCCTTGTTGCATTATTTTTCTTTCCTTGTAATGAAAAAGAAAAGAAAAAAAAAAAGAAGAAAGAAAGAAAAAAAAAAAGAAAAAGAAAAAGAAAAAAAAAATGCTCTTCTTTTATTACCAGACCTCGATCTGAGACACCTCCCCCCTTGACAATCAGCAAGAGGGAAAATAAAATCACTAATGCCTTTATCCAAGTTCCAATAATAGGCGACGGTGCTAAAAATAAGACGACACAAGGTAACAAGGAAATGAATCGAAGCCAGGTACATCTAAACCAAAATCTCTTTTTATATATCAAAAATTTCTTTTACATATTTCACCGGGGGCATACCCCCTGTATATACAAAGGATAAAAAAGGAAAAAAATAATAAAAAATACCCTACTCCCTCTACTACCTTTGCAAAGGGTGCTCATTACCATCCCCCATATCCTCAACCCCCGGGTATGGGTTCTCATCCTCCGACAACTCAATACCAGCACCCGGAGTAGGACACTCTCTACGAGGAGAAGGCCTAGGAACAGAACCTCCCTCGCTCACCTAGCTTGAGGCCCGTCGAGAATGTGAATGCAAAGGACCAAAGGCAAGCATCGGCCCTAGGGCCGAATCGATCTAAGCATAGGCCCTCATGTGCTCATGAACCTCTCGACGAATCTCTGCTAGTGAGCCGCTAGCCCTCGATCTTCACCCTGGAAAATGGTCAATCATGCCTCGCACTCTCCCACCAACTCTCGCCAACTCGTGTTGTAAAAGATCTATCATCGATTGCATCTCAGCATAAGCCACCGCACGGGCACCCTCTAACTCTAGTGCCCGACTCATCTGCTCGACCAACAAGTCAACGGTCACCTCCTAGAGATGGCACTCCGCGATATCAGAAGAAATTTCACAAATCTCCTGGCGAGCTAAGACGCGCTGCGTCTCCACGTGTGACTTCTCCATCTCATGTACTTGTACTAGTCAAATGTTAAGAGAGTGCATACGCATAATACGACAGAGTATAGACAACGAAGACATACCATCTCAGCACGCTCCCGTAGAAGACGCTCTACGGTGGCAATGGTGGTCGAATCAGCTGGAGGAGCCTCAGACGCAAGCAGCTACAAGAAGCAAAGAAAGAACATCAAGGATACAATAGTGCTGCATAATCAAGCATGAAAAATAACCACGCCAACCAAATATACCTGGGAAGGATCGGGAGTCGACCCCTGAGGAGGAGCCTCGGGAGCAGAGTCAGGAATAACCTACATGTGAACCAAACAAACACAAAACTCGTTAGATAAAACTAATTAGCAAATAAATAAAAGCCAAACAAACTACACAAACAAAGTATACCGGACTCTCTGGATGTAGAGCAGCAGCGGTTGCCTCCCTCATTTGGAAATCCTCAGCAAGGCGATGCTGAAAAGACATAACACAATATCAACAAACTACTAAACAATACAAGGTCGGATAACTCAAAAGAGCGAAGAAACTTACCCAGTGCTCTAGCTTCACCTAGAGCTGAGCCATCGTCGGATCCTCTCGACTAGAAGAGGTGACTGAAGACGGATCGAATGTTGGAGCAGAAGCCCCAGCAGCGGAAAGCTCCGCTCCATGCAAACATCAATAAACACATCAGACCTAACAACATCAACAAAATGCTAACAAAACAAAATAAAAATAAGACAAACACTTACCAGTCGATCAATCTCAAAATGTAGGCTAGCCGCCACCGCTCGGTCAGCCTGTTGCTGGCTACGATAAGACACGAGTAATGCCGCTTTCTTGGCGGCCTCACTCTCCCTCTCAGTCTGACAAACAAGACTCAAATAAGACTATTAAACTAGGAACGATTAGAGATGGAAGTAAATGAATTAGCAAACAAATAAACTCACCAGAGATCGCCGCGTCTTAGGAAGTTGAACCCTCAGCTCGTCCTCTGAGGTCCTAGCCTGGAAGACCGAGTCCGTCAAGGACCGCAACATCTCCTCATTTGGAAGAGGAGCACATCCTATCCACTCCATCGCCCTGTGAAGCGTATCCAGCGCTCCGTGGACGCCTGCACCCAAGTGGCCCTACTCTAATGCTAATCTCTCCCTCAGAGCGGAGGCAGACTAAGGACCACCAACTACGGAAGAACCGCTCCTATGGAAAGGGCGGGTGAAGAGTCAACCCCCACCTATATCATGAAACCTCCGTAACGAACTCTCGAGCATCCGCCTCATCATGCGCCCTGGTGACCCTGGTCCCCCCAGCTATAAAGTCCTCAATCTGGGCCGCCATCCTCGACAAAAAATGCGACCAGAGGGACCAGTCATCCTCCTCGCCACTCAGTGGTGAATCTCTAAAGGGACTCCCTGAGGGAGCCCCAACTAATGAGTTGCTCGAGAGAGGTGAATGCGCTCTACCTTCTCAAAACAATGGACCCAGATGTCCACATCAAAGAAGGGCCGATCAGACTGAATCACCGGTTGCCCTGCATCCTCCCCTGCACCATAGGGCCTCCAAATCACCTGTGGCTAGAAGTAAACAAAACGGCTAGTCAAATCTATGACCTAAAACATGTAAAACACTATTAAAACACAAACATGTACCTACCCTGCGTGCTTATCCTCAAACAAACCCCACGCTATCTACAAATTTGAAGATCAACAACAGCGTCCCAGCGCCTACCGCCACACATGCATCCGGGGGAACATGAAAGTAATCTCCATTGGGACCCACGGGCACAAGAAGGAGAAGTGGTCGTAATCCCAAAACTAAACATATGATGTCAGAAACCATCACTAAAATAGACAATAAGACATTACCAACGAAACTAGTAATCAACAAAAACTCACCTGGATAAAAGGGAGGAAACCTCCGATGGTCGCGACACCTCTCCCTCTATGGTAAAGCTATTCGTAGAGGTGCGCCAGCGCCGCCGCCCCCCCAGCATAGGTGGGCACCTGATCTAGGTCCCTCAACAACGTCAGGAAGAGACCCATCACACATCCCCGGGTCAAGGACGAGAAGAGGACCGCCCCGAAGAAATGCATCAAGAACGCCCAAAGTACTTGATCTGTCGCTACTCCCGGCTCTGTCACTGGCGCCCTAGATGCCATCGTCTCGCGATGCCTATCAAAAGTTGTCCTCGCCTCTGAGTGATGCCTCGAAGGGAGAAACCCACTAGCAAAAGTATCAAAAAACCAAGTAGTCTGGACAATCCCTGTCCCAGACCACTGTGCCGGTACTCAACACAGAGCACCTCCCTACACACGGCCTGATAGTTACTCTCCATTTTCCCTGTGATAGGTGCTCCCTCGAATCGCAACCTGGTGATACGAACCCAGTCCCCAAGGGTGGGTAGCAACATGCCTATCGGGAATGGCAATGCCTGCTGCTCCTCCCTCCATCTCTCCATAATCGCCCTAATCAGACCACGGTCGGCCGAAAAGGGATTCCAACTCTAAAATGGACCCAAAACTAAAAGCCGCTAACCGCACTCTCTGAAACTCAGGCAGGGCACGGTACTAGGCATGAGACTCTGACCAGGCCGTGCTAATGGCCAATACTGGAGGCTCCTAACGAACCACATGAAACAAGATACACATTAACCTAAGCCTACACTAGCCTTATTCACAATCACAGATGATGACTAAACCTACCTAATGGCAGTAACAGTAAAAATGACAATAACGAAACAAATAAGAATGACAATCAACAACAAGCACGCAAAACATAATGTAGAGTTATAAAGTAAACGTAACCTGAAACTAGATACAAGCATGCGGACTTGACATAAAATTAGAAGGTTTCCATCCTAAGAAGCCTATGTCGTAACCTAAATACCTAGAAATAACAGAGAACTCTTGTTCATAGATACCCACCTGATCTCGCGCAAAGAACTCCTCCAGCGAAATCCTGATCGTGGGCTTGTGAGGAGCAGCATCCTCACCACCATCCTCACCATCCTCATCGTCCCTATTACCAGTCTCAGGGACCTCCTCCTTGAAAACCATCTCAACGTCACCACCAATGTGGACCTCAGAGGTCTCACCTCCCCCCTCGACAATCTGCTCTACTTCGGATGCGGTCCACGAAATGTGGTCAATACCCTCAAACTCCATCTCAAGTCTAAGAGCTCAAAAAATAAGAGAGAACATAAGAAATGGCATCCGAAATGGATGAATAGATCGCAAGAAATCATGAAAACACAAAAAATTAGCAACAAGGAGGCAAGAGAGCCCGAAATTAATGCGCATTTAAAGTGGAAACCTTGGGTTTATATAGAGCGCGACCTAATCATATGCCTGAATAAACGTGCACAATTGAGTCGCGTGCGATATCGTTTGTGCACAAATTAAAATATGCGCCCTTTAGCATGAGCCTAACCAATTTGTCGCCCGCACACATACCAGTCGCGCATTCTGAATAGATCGCACAATCGAATTATACACCCTAAGCCAGACCCGCAAACTCATGTGTCGCCCGTACATTGACCAGAAATTGACCGAATCATGTGACCTAAACAAGCACGTAATGTCATTGCACGCGTAAACAGGGCGCATAATTGACCCCTGAGTCTATCATTCCCACGCAGCTGAGTTGGTGCGCAACAGTATTGAGTGCCCTGGATCCAACGCGTAATTGCCCAGGCTTAATAAAAAAAGATGTGCCATCCATCACCTACCAAGGATGAGAGCTCAGACTTAGAAAAAAAACCACTAAACCCCATACACGGTCCAGATTTCACACACAGTAAGTTACCTATACATCCACACTTAAACACCTAAAACCATTTAAGCCCGTCCCAAACCAATGCAGAATTCAGACCAAACCAGATTAGAAATACTCTAAACTTAATTAGACTTAATACCTCCTAATTAAATGGAAATGCCTCCAACTAAATGGGGATGCGCCCGATAAATAATAAAAAAATAATAATTGTAAAACCTAACTAAAATTAACTAAGCCAAATTGACATTGCATAAAATTCACATAATCACAAATAAAATTTATTTAATACGGGAAAATTATTACAAATTACACCAAGGGCATACCCTTTGAATTTACAAAATAATTACGATCTCAGAGCGAGAGATGAATTTCGATTCGAGACAAACACTCAAAAACATCAGAGCCCGTAGACACTTAGGAGCGATATCCCTACAAGACCTGCCCAAAATATGGGAAAATAATAGAAAAGTCTGGAGAGGAAGCACACCCTGAATA
The DNA here is from genome assembly GCA_021018995.1 of Chloranthus sessilifolius. NCBI lineage: Eukaryota > Viridiplantae > Streptophyta > Magnoliopsida > Chloranthales > Chloranthaceae > Chloranthus > Chloranthus sessilifolius. The sequence continues at coordinate 41,189,981 of CM037587.1, forward strand.
AAGCCCAACAAGAATCTCATCTTCCTCTCCCGAGTTGGTAGAAAAGAAAGAGTGGCTCACAGAAAGCCACTCAAGATCTGACAGATACACCTATAGAAGGGCAATCTTGGAAGCCCCCAAAGGAATGCAACTAGAGGATAATTCGCAGCGCCTACCAAGGAACAACTGGCGTCGGTCACGAGAACTCCAACACAGCTCTTTCCTTCTGTTTCTTTTCCCCCTCCTTTAACTCTTCCATCTCTTCCCCTAGCATGGTAGCAATTCGACTGCTACCTCGCATTCCCATTACCGCTCATCCTCAACAATAATAAATAAACAAAAGTTCCAATCCATTTAGGGTCTAGCACCAGAAATACAAAGAAAGGAAGAAAATTAATAAACTAATAAACTAAAAATGCCCCATATTTCTAGAATAATAATGAAAAATGCCCTAACTCTTAAAAAAAAAAATTCCCCCAAGTCTTTCCCCTAATTTGATGTAAAATTCAAAATAAAACCTAAGCCTTGAACCCCTCATTTATAACTTAGGTTCCCTAAGCCACAAAATGACAAGTGTCACACTCACAACCATTCTCTATCTAATTAAATCAAAAATAGGCACATACTTTAGAAACACCAATCCATGACAAGACAAGATAGTTCAGTAATCACACAATACTTATCCTTCCAAGAAACACAAATCCACCACAAAATCGATAAACCAATAGGATTAAGACACCTAACATCCTTCTAGAACCCTTTTAAGTTAAACCTTAAATTCACGCAATTTACACCCAAAATCGAACATAAGACTAAAACAAAGTACCTCAAACCTTAAATGAAAGCCCCAATCAATTGTAGAATTAAAAATAAAGCTTAATCTAAAATAAATGTAGCAAATAAACACAACAAACATTTTTTATTCATACATTAAATTCTTTTACAAGATCACCGGAGGCATACCTCCTGAATATACAACCCAAAACAAAAACCTAAAGACCTAATTTACAACCCAAAAAGAAAACTAAGCCTGAAGGCCCAAGCTCAGAGCATCTAGTCGAAGGCTTTAGAAAAGGCAAGATGGAGGATTGGTTGGGGAATATATCCCTCCACTTATAACACCGTCCCTTCACCTCCTCTGCCACCCACACCTCAACGCTACCTTCACTGCTCCCTAAAAGGGACCGATGTGAAGGCCGACCTCCTCCTTCCCAATACAGCGCATTTTCATGGTCGCACCACCGTCTGAAGCTACCTCAAGCTGAAGATCACACGAAACCACAAATATAGGAAGAAACGACATCAATATCCGATGGGTGGATTACAAGTTATCATTAAAAATCAGGAGTTAGAGGAAAACAGGAATGAATGAAGAAAAATGAAAGGAATTTGGGTATATATAGACACTCGCTTAATTAAACACCCAAAACAAAATGTGCAATTCAGTCGTGCGCATATACAGAAGCGCTTAAACACAATCATGTGCATCACGAGGGGCACGCAATTGAACTTCCACCCGTACACAATCCCGACAAAATAATCTTGCATAGCTAATCCTGTACACAATGAAATTATACACCTATGTTACTGCACAGAATCCAAAGGGACATCCGCATAGTGACCTGGCAACGCTCTGATTGCACACACTGACTCTAGCGCATAATTGGATTATACGCTGGAACTCATGCATAGAATTCGAATTGACACCTGAACACCTCCGCTCTGCCAGCCCAGCGACACTCTTCGATTGCACACCATTCACAGAGCGCATAATGACATTGCACGTCGACACACTAACACTCAATCACCTCTCTAATCTCATAATCCCGTGCCCATAGCCCACTACGCAATTTAATCAAACGCCTGGTATCCTGCGCGCAATACTCAACTATGACCACATAGACTACGCACCCTTAAACCCCTTTGTCCCATCTCGATCAGATTCCCTCTTTTCCCTCTGTCCCATCACGTAGCCTCACATGCCGTTTATAGAAATATAGAGAGCCATCAACCACACCTATGTCCCACCATGATACTAAAACTTCACCTCGCAACCTAACACACCACACGACCAAAGGAAGGCTCTACCCAATATCCCATCACGAAGAGTTAAGAATGAGCCTCCCGAAAATCCTACTATACCACCAAGACCAAAGTCAAATCCTAGACACCATTCAAACTAACTTAAATCCATTGCATAACCAAGATCTGCTAAAGAAAAAAAATGCCATCATCGCCCCATCACGACATTGAGACAACTAAGGAATCATCAACCATGCACATGTCCCGTTGCGATGCAACTACAACTTGATCCCATCACAAACCTGTCTCATCGCAACCTTACTACCCAATATGCTCGAACACGTCCCGTTGTGATAGGGAAGGCTCAGTTCATGTCCCATCGTAGAGAGTCAAACCTCCCAAATCCCATCAATCCCATCACATAACTTTGCATAACCAACAGAGGGAAGGGCTCGATCATGTCCCATCATAAAACCAGAGAACCCTCTTCCCAAATCTCTTATCACACAACAATCATCAGACTTCACAGCAACTGAAACACAAGCTTGCTGGCAGTAGAGGAGGATAGACCCTCCACTATCTCATTGCATGATAATCAGCACGCCCCTACCATTAAAGAAATCAAAAAAGGAGAGGAAACCCTCCAACATGCCATCATGCCCATCAAATACCATGTTCCATTGTAAACATCTCGTCATAGTTCCCCTCAGGTCCCATCACACCTACAATCGACGGGACACACTGCATCACACAACCATAAGGGGAGGACCACCATGTCCTATCACGAACCTCACCTCCCCAAGACATCCTACCAAAATGGCGACCATTAGGTCCCGCTAAAGCAAAAGTAAAGAGAGGAAATCCTCTTATGTCCCATTGAGACACCACTACGACAACCAGTGAGTCCCATCGCATACAAAAAGCCCCAACAAGCAATGATTCAGGTAAGTATCACCCCCTTCTCTCTACTCGATATTTCTTATAAAATATAGTTAAGTAATATTGAGCCAAATGTTTTCAAAAACCCGTCTCTCTCTATTTGTTAATCATTGTAGTCCTCCCATAAGAGACAATCATCAGTATTCATGAGAAGGTTAGACAGAGCATCCGACATGCCAAGTGTCGTCTTGACAACCACGCAAACGGTTAGGTCCACAAATCTCGTACCGGTGAATTTGCTCAGCGATATCTCGAAAGCCACAATTTTTGAAGATTTACAATCGAATTGATCTTAAGTTAGATTCCCAAATTTTCAAAAATAAAAAAATATAATAATAAAACAATTATAATAAAGTCAATGAACTCCTATCTATCAAACTTTCACTTCCCACCACTCTGATCCATTCTTTCCCCTGGGAAACCAAACACTAAATATATTCAATTATGAGAAATCATAAATGTCCACTGGAAAGGGACACCTGACGCACATTAGTGTGAGCAATGACGCGCCCGGTCTGACTTGACTTGTGAAACCTTTGCCATTATATGATATTTTATCTTATTATCGGTCTCTGGACCTCATTTCTAGACATTCATATGATGGCCACTGGTACCTTGATTTTGTTGTATTCCCTCTATTTGATTGACCCTTGCACCTGCAGATCAAGATATCGACTCTCCTATCGTTTGACTGTCCCTTGCAGCAGGTAGTGATATGCCACGGGATGCTCCTTACACCCACAGATTAGGTTATGCCTCTTTTCCTCCATTGACTGCTACTAGCAGTATGTCGTGATACGTGACGAGATGTCACTAGCATCTAGGGCATAGAATATGCCTTTCAACAACTACCACTGGGCCCTCGAATGCTCCATTTTAGCTTACGCTGATAGATAAGAAAGTCAACCATCTCATGTCAACATCCCCAGTTCACATTTGTGATTTCCCAAGAAAAATAAGAAGGGCCCTTGAATGAGGGGTGTCTACTTCTTCGATACATTCTTACTCTGCAAGAACACGCCGAAGAGGGGCATCTGTAGACACCTCATTTTGCCCTCCTAGAATATACAAGCCTGTTCAGTCAACCTTTGACCTTGCCTACCATCTCCGAAAAAGGACTAACATTTTTTAAAGACTTTAAAACCCTAATACAGGGACTATGCATTGAAACAATAGTATATGGTTGAGACCCAGGCTGAAATAATAGCTCAGTGGCTCGAACCTGACCCAAACCCAGTAAAGTCTCGAATTATGCACCCCATACAACATGCATAACTCGATTGCATGCCCCATGGCTGGTGCGCAATTGGTCCCTCTTGAACTAAGATTTCACTTCCTGAAGACCACCTAGACCTTGATTATGCGCCCTCTCAGGCGCGCGTAATCATATTGCACGCTTTGTCCCCAGCACGCAATTAGTCCATTTTGGATTGGCCTTTTATCCTTCTAGAAACCGCCTAAGACGCGATTGTACGCCCTACCTAGAGTGTGTAATCAGGTTATGCACCTCAGCACGAGCACATAATTGGTTCCTAAGCGAACCTGGTCTCTAACTCCCTAGACCGCCTGAAATTCCCTATTAAGCACATGAATTCAGGCGCTTAATTGATTGTGCGCACTAATCAAGGCGCTTAATTAGACTAGGATTAGGCTACCCGACTAAGCTGGCCACTACCGAGTCGAGTCGGCCACACTAAAGTGATTGTGCTCAAATAGCAGATAATTCAATTATGCGCACCAGACAAGGCGCATAATTGAAATTCACCGACCAATTGAGCGCACCCCACAGTGCGCGCAATTGACCAAATACTTATAAATAGGACCCACCACCTCATCCCAAAAACACACCAATTCAACATCAGACACAATTTTCAACATAGATTTCTCTCGAGAGAGATCCTCACTTTCAAGCTTAGGATTTCGAGATCCCTCTTTGTAGCCCTGGCCTTAGGTTTACTTTCCCTAGTTTTTAATTCTTCTAGTTCTAGTTGTTAGCTCTAGTCCTTAGTTCTAGTTCTTATTCCTAGATCATTAGTTCTAGGCTTTAGGTTCTTAAGCTTTTAGTTCAAGATCTTAAGTTTCAAACCACCTTAGTCCTTAATTCTTACCTTTTTTCCTGGTTCTAGTTCTCAGGTTCTAGAACCAGCTCTTCCTTTTTTTTTATTTTAATTCTAGATTTAGGTTCTAGCCCTCTAGTTCTTAAATTCTAGATCTTGAATATTAGGTTTTAATCTAAATTTCTACTTTTCTTATTTTACTTTTTAGTTTCTAGAATCAGTCCTTAATTTCAATCTTAAAGTTCAGTCTTAGGATTTTCCCCTCTAGTTCTAGAATCTTAATTCTAATTTTTAAACTTGATCCTCGATTCGTAAATCCATAATTTCATAATAAAAACCAGTTTTTCAATCCATATTATTATTAAAATAATCCCTAGCTACCCGATTTTCCCAAGGGAGTTTACAGAGGGTACCCGGGAACGGGAACCTCCTTAAGCATAGCGAGCCAAAACCCCTTTTTTCTAGATTTTCAGTAAAATTAGCATATTCACTTTAATTAGAATTTTAATAGAATTAGTATATTTCTAATTAGTACAAATTCAATAGAAGTAGTATATTCCTAATTAATTTTTATAGAATTAACATATTCGCATTCCTAGTAGGATTAGGAGACTCAATTAATTAGATTTTTAATAGGATTAAAATATTTAAATTAATTAGACTCCCAGTCGGATTAGTAAGCATGGTAGAATTCCCCGATTAATTGACTTCTAATAGGATGAAAATTGATTAGATTCCTGATAGTCATAGAAAGAGTAGGAAAAGTAAAGTAATTACTAGTTTGACTAAACTTACAGGCGACCCAGTGCTGCTAACATCGACCAGTCGATGATTCAATAAAGAGAACAACCCATATCTCCACCCCGGAAGACATGATCAGTGACGTGTTACAGCGTCGACAAGCATCTATAGCTGGCGATCGCAACGAACCAGGTATTTACCTGAGATTTACCACTTCTTTTTCAATACTTAATTACCACTAAAAACACCTCCTTTGTTAGAGTCCACTTGAACCGAATTGGGCCACTCTTTCAGGGGACCGAAAGGAACCCAGAAAAAGCACGTACCAACACCGATTCTTAATTTTAGTCTTTAAATTTATGGTTTTGGTTCTTAATCTCTAGAACCAGTTTTTAGTCTTAAATTATTTTACATCGTAGTGTTTATTTTTAATTCTAGTTTTTAAGCCCTTCTAGTTTTCAATACCTCAGTTATAATCTTAACCGTAAAAATCCTTTAATTTTAATCTTCAAAATCCTAAAATCAGTTTTTTGATCAACACAACTTTTAATGACCCTTAGCCAACTGATTTGCCCAACGGAGCTTACGGAGGGTACTCGGGAATGGGGCCAATCCTCCATAGCATAGCGGCCAAAACCCCCTTTTTTTAGATTCCTAGTAGAAGTAGGAAACCTCAAATAATTAGATTTCCAGTAGAAATAGAATAATTATAATAATTAGACTTTTAATAGACTTAGGAAATCCAAGTTAATTAGACTTTTAATAGAATCAGAATATTTAAGTTAATTAGAGTCCTAACAGAATTAGAATACTTAAATTAATTAAAGTTACAATAGGATTATAATACTTAAATTAATTAAAGCTCTAATAGAAGTAGGATACTTAAATTAATTAGAGTTCTAATAGAATCAAGAAACTTAGATTAATTAGACTCTTGATAGAATTAGGAGACTAATATCAATTAGACTTCTCATAAGATTAGGACTCTTAAGTTAGTCAGACTCCTAGTAAGATTAGCACTTTTAGATCCATTAAAAACTCCTGGTAGAACTAGGAGACTAGTTCAGTTAAACTTTTAGAATAATTAAAACTTTTAGAATAATTAGACTCTCAGTAGGACTAGGAAACCAAAGCAATCAGACTTAGAGTAGGATTAGGAAAATAAACTAAACACCTAGGTGACCGAGTGTTGCTGACATCAGCAGGCCGACGATTCAATAAAGAAGTCGAACCCACACCCCGAAAAGGCGTGATCAGTGACGTGTTGCAGCGTCGATAAACATCTGCAACTGGCAATCGCAGCGAACAAGGTATTTTCCTTTCAGAATTTACCTTTTATTTCCATATTTTTAACTTACCTTCAATCGCCTTTCACTAGAGTCCACATAGACCGAATTGGTCCACTATTTCTGGGGACCGAGAGGAACCCAGAAAAAGCGTGCACCAACACTAGCGTGTCTAATACACACGCTAGGCTTAGGAACAGTGATTTTTAGGAATTTGGCCAGATTTTGAATTTGGAGTTTGACTTGACCACCCCATCCATTGGGGTTAATTTTAGTAGGACTGTTGCACCCCCACTAGCCATCTTTTTTACTCTTTTACCATTTAGGAGCCTACCCTATAATCTACCATTGAAACCCAATTCCCACCTATCTAATCTCTAGAAACCCTAGGAAACCTTAGATTGGGATTACCTAATTGCTAAAACCCATTCTTAAGTGTCCCCTTAACCACCCCTTTCTCTATAAATAGAGAGTCCCGCCCCCCCCCCCCCTTGATTAGGGTCTTGAAAAAATTCAAACAAGAGAGAAAATTCTAAGAGAGCTCCTTTTCCCATTTTAGAATTTTATCCATAAATTCCAGAACTTAGGTTCACCCTTTAGACCCCATTTTCTTTCATCAAACCGTTAGTTTTTAGAAGAATAAAGCCTTAGCTTATCTCTCCTTCCTCCTAGCTCCCTAGCCTTAGAGATCAAAACCGATTTCTCTAACGAAGTGCCATCGGATGCTCACCGGAACGTAGCTACGCGAAGGCTCACAACTCAAGGGCCCAACATCTCCGACTCTCCCCTCTATTCGTCTACCTTCTTTTCTTTTCCTCTATCCTAAAATTTAAGCCGTTACGCCGCCAAAATTGCGGTGATTGTGGGGCTTAAATAGGATCGGAGTACCTTCGGGCAAGAGGAAGTGTTATTTTATATTTTATTTTTTCTTTTTATTTGTCCATAACTAGAGACAGCTTACGAGCAGGTTGATCGAGTGCCTAACACCTTCCCGATCGATAACCGAAGCTCCGACCCAAGAGCCTTTGGCATGAATTGGTAAGTTAGAGTCATATTTTGCACTTCGGTGATTTCAATATTGATTTAGGTTTCGTGGGACACCAAATGCTCTGGGTGGCGACTCTATATTTTTTCACACGAGCGCATCATCGCGAGGGATCGATACGGATCCACGATTGCACAGATGGCGACTCTGTTAGGGATAGCTTGTAGAGCTTCTCCTTGAAGTATTGACCCTTTTTATTTGCATGTATTTCTCCTTTCACTAACTTTTTTGTCCATTTTTGCTTACTTATCCCTACAATTCCTCATTATTTTATACTTACCCCTACTTTTCTGTCATTTTTATACTCACCCCTATGATTCAGCCATTTACCGCCTTAGTCGTTTGGCGGGTTTGGCTTACTTGAGTATTTACATTTCTGTCATTTACACGCCTTAGCCAATTGGTGGGCTTACTTATGCATTTTATCACCTTAGCCATTTGGTGGGCTTACATGAGCATTTATGTTTATTATCATCATATACCATTTGTGAACGCTAACCTGTAGAGGTGGCACGGGATTGTCATAACCCATTTTTAAACATTAAGCAAACTCCCTTAAAACTGAATTTAAAATTGAACCAACAAGGGACTCAATTCATTTTTTACGTTAGGTAGATTTTACAAAGGGGTGAGAATTTAGGCAGCGATACAAATGTCTTGGTTCTTAGTATGGCGACAGCCCCCAGTGGTGATGATCCCGAAAAGTACCACCCCATCCAGTATCTGAGAAGGTGCTTGCGCCAAAGGTATATCGTGTGGGTGACCGAGCTTAAGAAAAAGCCTTAAAACCCTTGGAGAGTGGGTTAATTGTCCCGAAACGGCCTTGTATCCCTAGGTATGGTGAGGAGGGACCCGAAATAACAAAAAAAAATAGTCCCCAGAAGCATTGCTTCTCGAAAATAAAAACAAAAAGACCAATTTCGGGCCTACTGCTACTGTCAAAATATATATATACACCTTTTTATCCTAGTGTGTGTAATAGACACACTAAGCCCAAAACCTCCAGAATTTGCTGGCATGTTTAATACACATGCTAACAAAAATCCCATAAATTTAGCCTAGCGTGTGTAATACACACACTAAGCCAAATCTCCAGGATTTTTAGCCTAGCATATATAATATATATGCTAGACTATTCTGGGACTGAGTAGCCTGAATTTGAGGCCCTTTTCACCATTCCCAAGCCCCTCGCTTAGCAATCTTCATACTCTCAATTATTCCTCCACCTTTCGACACCCAAAATGCCCTCGATGATCAAAAGAGGCCACCCCTCTTATAGACTCCTCCAAGGGATCAGGTCATCGCATGAATTTTCGAGTCTTCACATAGATCAAAGGATTCCCTTTGATTCTTCTGAAGTACATCGGAGCCCTGTCATGGGAATATTGGAGGCCTGAACGCCCCCCGAAAAGGGAGTTCCCCAGGGCCCCGGATAGAGCGCCACCTTAATCAAGGGAGATATTTTTATTTTGTCATTCAAAAAATAAATAAAACCAAAAAAAAAAATCAATCAAGAAACAAATCAAAAACCAAAAAAAGGATCTTGTGGTACTAGAACAATGCATCGCCTTACCCACCATCATCCCGTAGGGGAAGAAGAAGACGGGTTTTTGGTCCTCACCCGAGGAACCCATACCCGACCCGCCGCTTAACCATGTCTTGGATGGTTGATCCAACCTACGCCGACCCCGATTCATTCCCTCCACCTTCCCCATTATATTCCCAATCGGAGGCGATTCCTATCTCCATTCCACTCACCCAACCCCCATTTACCGTCATCGGACCCTTTGGTGCGCCCATATTTCCATCCACATCCTCGACATTCCCTCAAAATCCATCCCTTTTTCCCCCATATTGTTATTCATTGACAAGTACTACTTTTCACCTCTTAACCTAGCCTTTGCTGGACCTTGAAGATGACTAATAACTCCTATTTAGATTTTTTTTATAGATTAATAATAATTTATGCAACTTAACACAAAGTCCATGCCTTTGGTGCCAACAAGAGAGAGAATTCAAGCCAAGGATGATAGCTGAGCCAGAGATTGATGGAGCACCATGATGACTATTTTACATGTCATGATGGACCAAGGAAGTCTAACAAATGAAAGAAGTATAGATAAGAGTGGAGGAAGCTGCAACAGAAGCATGTGCATTGCAGTAGAGGAACAAATGACTTATCTCGCACAGTTGAGGTGCTGCCTCACACTGTTCAATTCACTAGTAAAGTCTTCTCACGTGGATGACACATGCAACACAATAAAGCTCGTGAAGAAGTCACGCAGCTTAGTCAAGGGTTTATCACAGAGTAGTCTCTCGTGCAGGAGTCGCACACTTAAGCTACAATCAACATAAAAGGCATCCTCGTAACAGTCTTGCAAGAAGAAATCCTAAAGCTCTACTACATGAACAAACCAAGTAGTGCAACTCATCCTCTTTACAACATTGCAAGCAAGATCAGTTGTGCAACAATCCAAAGCCCACCTACGCAAGTGAACAACATCCCAAGCTAAATTCCTACCTCGTGAGGATTCTGCAAACTACGCGAATGAATTAATATGCAGAAGGCAGCCCCGCAAAGCTCGAGCTCTCCACTTCCCAGTCTTAACTCAGGGACCTTTTAGAGATTTTACCATGTCTAGGGCACACATCCTAAGGCCCTGATCTCGAGGCACACATCCCAAGACATCCAAGGGTTGTAACAATGCCACATCTACTAGAAAAATTAGGATTTACTCTTCTCTAAGCCAAGGCATTAGGGACTAAATATATAAGCTGCACTTATAACTTAGAATTTTAATGTCTCCTTCAACCTTTGTCTGTGTTGAGCTCGAGCAAGCTAGGGTTAGGGTTTGATCATTTCTTTTTCTCTTTTTTCCTCTCTCTTAGCCCAGCACTTGCTGGCTAAATCCTCTGTAAGCAATTAGGTGTAGCTTTATTTAGTTTTGTAATGGGTCTTATAATCTTTGGGATTTTGTGAAGAGCTGTTATGCACAAGGCTGTTGCCTTGGGAAATTGCATTGTAGGTAATTTTGATCAATGGAGTTTATACTTTAAATGTTCATTCAATCTGTTATTTTCTTATTTGCCTGTAGTTTTGTTTAGGCTATAGCATGCATTTAGGATTTGAGCTGATTGAAAGGCCCATGAAAGCTTGAGCTTGTATCCCTGGGACCATGGTGGCAGCAGTAGTTTACATGTTCCTTCTTAGATCCCTATGGTGAGGATAACCTTTGTGGATAGCCTGTGACCATTGGATAGAGTATAGCCCCAGGGTGATTCCAAGCCACAAATCTGAGAAGGATTCTTCTCCTCTACCCTTGAGCCTGTAGCCTTGTGAGAGGTTGTTGCAGGAACTAGCTCCCCTCTATTTTACTTGACCGATATCAGATGTTAGATCTGACTTCTCTATAGTAATTGCAAACTTGTGAGCTGAGTCATTGCAGGCCTTCAATAGCAATGACCAACTACTTTTAAGTCCCCAAATAGCCCTTGAACAACTGTGTCCTCCACTGGTTTTTCAAGAACTATTTGTTCCTATGAATGCTTGTTAGATCTGTAATAGATATGAGGAGCTTGTAACCTATCAAACATAGTGTCTGCAAGAGTTTTAATATTCTGATTTGATTAGTTGGGTGGAGAACATCTATTCGATAATCTGTGACCATTTAAGTGGACAAGTTATAGCCTGAAGATCAGTCTATTCCAATTGATCAGATTGGTTTTATGATTTTCTTCATGTGTTTTGATCCTTCCTATTAGATAGCCTATGACCATTAAAGTGGACAGGTTATAGCCTTAAGTGACTAGGTTGAATCATAAGAGTGAGTTGGAGTCTTCTTCCTTGCTGAGGTTTTAGATAGCACATCAGCAAGGATTCCTACAGAAGCAAACCTAAGTCTGAGTTACAAAACTGATATGAACTTGGCCTAGTAGTTTACTTCCCATCCTTTTATCATTATTTTAATACACATCATCACCACCTTCTTTATAACCCTTTCTTAAGGATAGGACTGCACTTTATTTCTCTTCTTTTAGTGTTAATTTAGTGTAGTTGTGAACCTAACTCCCTTTCTTTAGGATTGTCAGATCTGGAGGCCTACTATTATAGCCCATTTTGGGTTCTATATCATTATCTCTGTGGGAAAAACTCTTACTTAAAACTTGCTACAATAGCCCTGTATCTTGCAAGCCATGTGTACTTGAGGTTGATGTTTTCATAACCATCTTCTTCATCTCACTCTTTTTATCTGATTCTATTTCCACGCACATAACAATAATAAGCACACCTAGTACACAAATCAACAGCGATGATGTGTCGAGGGCCTGTGGTGGAGCCGAGAATGGCGGTAGAGTAAGTGCTCCATGTGCTCCATGCATTCTTGATGCACTTACTTAGGGCAATACTCTTTCTTCTTCCACCCAGAGATGCGTTATTGGGTTGTTCCTAACACTACTCGAGGACCTGGACTAAGTTCCTACCTATGCGTGGGGTGTGGCAGAGTTGGCGCACCTCTACGAGCAGCTGTACCTTAGAGGGAGAGGTGTAGCCACTATCGACGGTTTCCTCCCTCTCCTTTAGGTGAGTTTGTGTTAATTACTGGTTTCTTCGTTGTCTTAGTTATTTAGTCTTTAGTCTTAGTGATAGTTTTAGTGTTCTTCCAGTTCTGGGTGTATGACCACTTCACCTTCTTACGCCGGTGGGTCCTGGCAGAGATCCCTATTACGTTCCCGCAGATGCACGTGAGGCGGAGGGCGTTGGGGTGCCGTCGCCATTCTTTAGATCTGCAGACCGCGCAAGGTCTCCTTGAGGATTTGCATGTAGAGAAGGTACATTGTCAATGTTTTAACTTCTCACATTTTGGATTTACTAATGACTGTTTCTTTGTTTCTTGCTACAAGTGATTTGGAGGCCCTATGTTATTAGGGAGGATGCCGAACAACCAGTGATCCAATCTGGTCGACCCATCTATGACATGGACATCTAGGTCCACTACTTCGATATGGTTGAGAACATCCACCTTTCTCGGGCAGCCCGACAGCTGGGGCTCCCTCATGGAGTTCCCTCAGAAATTTGCCATAGGGTGGCGAAGAGGATGACTAGTCCCCTTGGCCAGAACTTTGCGTCAAAGATGGAGGCTCAGATTGCTGATTTCAGAGTCGCGGGGACCAGGGTGACAGGGGCACGCGATGAGGCAGATGCCCGAGAGTTTATGAGATGGTTTCGGGAGCTCGGTGGTGGTCGAATCTTCACATGTCCTTTCCATGGGAGTGGTTCTTTTGTGGTTGGCGGTCCTGAGTCGGCTTCGGCTTTGAGGGAGAGCCTGATCGCATTCAAGGAGGGTCACCTTGGTGTGGGCATTCACGGAGTGTTGGATGCCCTTCACAAAGCGATGGAGCAGACAAGGTGTGCTCCTTGGCCTGATGAGGAGATGTTGCGCTCTCTGACGACCTTAATCTTCCAGGCTAGTGCAGCGGAGGATCAATTAAGGGCTCAGCTAGGAAACACTCGATGTTCTCTGATGAGCTGGTTCATTTGTTCTAGTTGTCGGTCTATTTATTTAGTTTGTTTAATATGATTGTTTTATTTCGCTCTTTTCTGTCCACTAGACTAAGAGGGAGAGTGAGGTTGCCCGCCAGACGGCACTGGTTAAGCTACTCAGGGGTCAGCAGCAGGCTGGTCAGGAGGTAAAGGCTACCCTACATTTAGAGATTGACCGATTGGTCAGTGTTTCTCTTAACTTGATTTTATTAATCATCAGCATGGTTCTTTTTATCACTTCTGATGTGTTTGTTGTGTGTCATATTTACAGAGGTCAGGGTTATCGAGTGTTGGGGTATCTGCTCCAACATTTGATCCCTCTTCGGCTGCGTCATCCAGTCGAGAGAATCCCGTGATAGTTCAGCTTTGGGTTGAGCTGGAGCACTAGGTGAGTTTCTTCGAACTTCTGAGTTATTTTATTTTGTGTTGCCTGGTAGCTTACTAATAGTGTGTTGTGTATTTTTAGCGTCAGGTTGTCAAGGACTTCCAGACGCGGGAGGTGGCAGCTGCCTCTTTACATCCCGAGAGTCAGGTATAATGTGTGTATTAGTTTATTTCAGTTTTGTTGATTTGGTTTTATCTAACGTGTTGGCTAGTTTGGTTCTTGTGCAAGCCATCCCTGACTTCGCTCCCGAGACTCCTCGTCAGGAGTCTACTCCTATCCCTACTCAGCTATATTATAATTAGTGTAATTATATTTCATTTCTGATTCTCTAGCCTTAGTATTTTATGATGTTCTTCTATTTTACATCCATCAGCGCCCGAGGCTTCGGTTCCTATTCCATCGACACCTCTAGCTGATCCAGTTACTGTCACTAAGGTAGAGTGCCTTCTATAGGAGCGTGCTAATCTGGTATGTCTCCATCATTCTTGCTCTATTTCTTGCTACATTGATCCATCTTCTTAGCCTTAGCTTTGTGCAGGTGCGTGAGCTAGAGAGTGCTCGTCTGGAGATGAAGCGTGCTCAGGTTAGCGAGGAGACTCATGAGGTCCCTTCCGATACTACTGAGCGTCATCTCCAAGAGTTGACCATGGACCATGCGGTTTAGCGACGGACTCAGGCAGTGAAGGAAGCACTCGAGAGCCATCGCCATCGTATGCGAGATGGATGATCTAGCTCTGCGATGAGTGTCCGAGGTAGGAGGGACAGTGCAAGGGATGGTCGATCAAATTTTGGGGTTAGGATCGAGGGCTAGTGGCTTAGTGGCAGAGATCCTTATGAGGGCATATGCTCAGGCAGACTCAGCTCTTGGGCCTATGTTTGCCTTTGGCTCCCCACGTTAACAGTCTCGGCCAGCATCCAGCCAGGCGAGCAAGGGGGGTTCTGTTGCTAGACCTTCTTCGAGGAGGCCTCCATCTAGGCCTCAGGCTTTAGCTGAGGCCTCAGTGGACCAGGTTCTTGGTCCTCAGATTGATGACGCTGGAGTGGGTGATGAGCGTCCCTCGCAGAGGCAGCGAAGGGAGTAGGGCATTTTTTATTCTCCTTTTTATTTATTGTATATACATGGGGTATGCCCTCGGCGACACATTGTAAAAAGAAGTTTTAATATATATATGTATAGAGATCTTTTGAGTTCAGATGTACCTGCCTTTTGCCTTTTTTCTTCTCTTATTACCTTCTATACTTTGACTGCCTGCTCTTGGTATCATCGCCTATTATTGGGACTTGGATGCTCTTTGAGTTGGCCCGGTATTAGTTGAAGGTCACTTTATATCTGCATTGAAGATCAAGTTGTTAGTAATTTTATTTTCCCCCTTGCTAATTGTCAAGGGGGGTGGTGTCTCAGGCCAAGGCCTAGTAATAAAAGATGGATCATTATATATATATTTTTATTTTTTTTCTTTTTTTGTACTACTATTTTTTCATTACAAGAAAGGGAAAATAATGCAACAGGGAAAGCAAATAACTGAAAGAAAAATCTAAAATTAAAAAAATGCCTCAGTGTAGGAGCGTGATGGAATAGGCAGTGCTGTATCTTTAACGGTCTTCCTAAGGTCCTAAGGTGATGACTTCATTATTCTGCACATGTTCATGAACAAATAGGGGTCTCAAGCTGACTCCTTTTCTAAAATAAAAATGCCCTAGTGTCAAGGTGCGATGGAGTATTTTTTATTTTTGTGAGCACTTGGGCCTATGAGGAGCCATGTGCGTTTTAATGAGCAGTAGATAGTAAGTGGTTACATCAGTCATCTTTTACGAATTTTCAGTTTCATGTTCGGGGATATCTTAGGAGGGTTTGACTCATTGTCCGAAAATATAAATTAAGGGTAAAAGAGGGGGTAAGGCTCAGTGATATGAGGGTGCAATTTCTATCTGACAATTTCAAAAAAAGATAAGTAACAATCTTTTTCTCAGGGGGGATGGGGTGCCATGATTGAGTTGTCTGTCATATTTTGGTACCATCAAAGTCTCACATTCTATGGTTAGCAGGATTTTGTCCTCCTCCCACCACCTTACGACAATATCTAGTAGTATTAGGACATCAGGTATGCCCTCGCAGGTTGCTTATACTTTCCTAGTAAGGTTAGCAGGAATATCTTCACGATTTGCTTATGCTTCCCTGGGTTCATTGACTTGTTCACTCGTCATATTGCTCTCGCTCAATTATGTATGTGTATATATTCTTAAAGTAACCTGTTGACGCAAGAATGATGTGTTTTGATTGAACCTAACATCTTCATTTTTATGCTCTAATATCTCCTCCAATGGTGGGGGAAAGGGATGAGAATTGGGTGTTACTTATACTTTTGGAAGAGGTTAGGTGTTCCACTAGTCTTTTTGATTAGATTACCCAAATATGGAGGTGGGCAGTGGCTCGGAGACCTTCAAGGATATCCTTAGGGATGAAGGCGTATGACCAATGAATGAGCCTTGATAACTACAGGGGTGGTAGATATAAGTACCTGATTATGGGATACGATGATTACGATGTTAAGGGTAGTATTTCTTGAGGTACATGGTGTTTCAGGGATTAGGGAGTTCTTCTTCGTCCTGGCTTACTAGCTTATATGTGTTCCCTGGGTATGAGGCTATAATGATGTACGAGCCCTCCCAGTTCGATTTCAGTTTTCCCTTTGGATGGGCGTGTTTGGAAGGCATGATTTTCTTCAAGACTAATTCTCCAATTTCACAAGTTTGCTCGAAGACTTTCTTATCGTAGGCTCTGGCCATTCTCCTCTGGTATACTTGAGCGTGATTAGCTGCCCTTAGACGTGTCTAAGGATAGTTCATCATCAAGTTGGATACGTAGGGATGGTACTTGTATTTCATAAGGTAGGACTGCTTCCATCCCATACGTGAGGAGAAAGGGAGTTTGGCTAGTGGTCGTGCGAATAGAAGTTCTATATGCCCAGAGTGCTTTTGGTAGTCGCTCAGGCCAGTTGGCTCCATTGCTCATCTCCACTGTTCCCTTTAGAATCCGGGTTAGAGTTTTATTTGTGGCCTCTGCTTGTCCATTTCCCTGGGGATAGAATGGCGACAAGTGATGTAGGTCGATGTTGAATCTTTTGCATAGTCTCTTCATCTTTTCTGCAATGAATTACAATCCATTATCGGTGACGAACATCTTAGGTACTCTAAAGCGGGTGATGATATTCCAAATGATAAACTTCATGAGTGTAGAAGCAGTGATTCGGACATATGACTCAGCTTCCACCCATTTGGTGTAATATTTGGTCGTTATGAGTATGAATGCATGCATGTGAGTATTCCCGACTGTGTCCGTTAAGAGTCCAATGGTATCAAAGGCCCACATCGAGAATGGCCAAGGTGAAGTTATAGGGTTCAATGCAACTGATGGGGCTTTGATGAGAGGGACATGTTCTTGGCATTGTTTATAGCATTGGACATAGAGGTGGAAATCCCTTAACATCGCCAGCCAGTAGTACCCTTGCCATATGATCTGATCTGTGAGTCTGCCATATGATCTGATCTGTGAGTCTTTGTCTGCCGGCGTGAGTACCGCAGGCACTGGCATGTACTTCTCAGATGATGTAATGTCCTTCAGCAGTCGTAACACACTGTAGCAATACTCCTTTGGTGAAGGCTTCTTTGTATAGCGTCTCGCTAAGGATGTTGAACCTTGCATATCAATTTTTGATCATCTTTTATTCAATCTTCGTATATGGCGATGCTTCTTTCTTTGTGGAGTTGCCTGAGGTAGGTTGCCCTTCATTCATGACTTCTTTTGGTCTAATTGGCAATTCTGGTTTCACTTGCCAAGTGATTTCATGTGTTGGCATTGTTATTCTCTCTATGAAGAAGGATTTGGTGTTCTATCCAACCAAAATCTAAATGACTAAGGCTAGTGTGGCGAGAGAGTCTACGAGTTCTTTCTCTAGTCTAGGGATGCGCGTGAAAGTGATTCTTTTAAACTTCTTTATCAGGAACTGAGCCATTTCTAGGTATGCCATTAGTCTTCTTTCCTTAGTCTTCCATTCCTCGATGACTTGTGATTTCACAAGCTTAGAGTCACCGATTGTTTTCAGCTGCTTGACGCCCAACTGTTGCGTTGTTCATAGTCCAGCAATGAAGGCTTCATAATCAAAGACATTGTTGGTGACCGGGAAGTCGAGTTGGAAAGCTTTCAATATGCCGACTCCTTCTAGGCTCAGTAGGACTATCCCGATGCCTTTTCCCTAGTGATTAAGAGCACCTTCGAAGTAGAGGGTCCATGAAGTCTTGTCGGGCTCTTCATAGTGAATTAAGAGGAAAACTTTGTCGAGAAAGTCTTTGTGTACAGGTGTTAAGACCTGAAAAAGTATCAATTTTTACTCCTTAACTTAATCTCTGTTAGACCCTTAGTCATTTAATAAATGTGTATTAAGCCCATTTTATAGGTAATAAGTAGCAGCTGCAGATAAGGCCCTAACTATGCCAAGAAGCTTACTTTTACCCCAAAAGTGCCTCAGGAGAAAGGCAGTTAGACCCAGATAGAGAACTGGCTGCAGCATAGGCACAGTAAAGTAGCAACAAGTTAAAAACTGAGCCTCGCACAGATGTCGCAGGGTTCAATTGTTTCAAAGTAAAAGGCTTCGCATAATTGTCGCGGGTTTCTGAAGGCAGCACACCAATTACTCGCGCTGTTCTCGCGCAGATGAATGACAGAAGGGCTCAGAAAGTAGACTTCGCACAATTCTCATGAGGATTAGTTATAAGCGCTCAAGCAGCACTCATACAGTCTCGCACAACTCAAGAGAGGAGCATTAATCTTCGCGCGATTCACTGAGGAGAGAGAGCTTCAGGCATTCCTACGCGCAGCTGTCGCGCAGTGGCCGCGGGATGCAAATCTTTAGGGAACTGCTCACGCAATCTAGATGCCTATGCATATTACTTCGTCGCGAGGATCCCCGCAAGATTCACCAACAAATGAACTGCATGCCCGATTCCCGCTCCATTCAAATGGAAAGCGCAATCCTGCGAAGATAAGAGCATTCCCGCGTTGCCCAAAGTATCAATCCTGCGACTGCAAGAGCTTCAAGTCAATTCAATCTCGCGACGACAACTCTATCATGCGACAAGACCTGGAAACTCTTGCTACCTAGCGAGGCTCGGGATCTTAACTTCCCTCCCCCCCACTTATGCAGGGGCAATCTGGGAACTTCCAGCAACTAGGGCAGGCACTCCAATGCTCCAATCTTCGTGCACACGCCCTGAGGCATCCAAGGAATATAAATGGGCCACAATTGCATCGATGAAATTAGGGTTTTCCTAACCCTAATGCTCCCACAGCTAGTTGCTATATAAGCCTAAGCCTAGTTTAGGTTTAGGGGACTTCTGACTCCTTGAATAAGCTGTAGAGTTCCAGTAGGCTAAGGTTAGGGTTTAGGTAACTTCTTTTTCCTTTTTTCTTCTTTCCATAGTCCAGCACTTGCTGGCTATGCCTCTGTATGTCTATTTGGAATAGTTTTAATGGAGTTTTATAATAGGATCTTATGCATGTATGGGATTGAAGTTTGAGGGTTGTTCTGTACAAGGCTGCTGCCTTGAGATCCTCCATTGCTAAATTGTATTATAAGCAATGAAAGATTGTTGCTAAGGAGTTATTTAGATCCAAGTGACCTGTGTGTCCAGGTTAGGCACATTGCAGGCCTATGCCCCACCACGGGATCCACTAAATTTGAATCCCCATGGGAGCTTGAGCTGGTAGCCTTGTGAACATGGTGGTGGCAGTAATCTACTTGTTCTGTCTTAGACCTCTGTGAGGAGGATAGCCTCTGTGGATAGTCTGTGACCATTTAAGTGGACAGATTATAGCCCTAGGGTGAGGCCAGTCCACAGATCTAAGACATATTCTTCTTCTCTGCACTTGTGCTTGGAGCCCTGTGAGAGATTGTGCAGAGACAGACTCCCCTGTATTTATATAGACCCACCATCAGATGACAGATCTGATCTGGCTGTAGAGATTATAGGCTTGTGACTGGATCACTGTTGTCTTTCTAAAGTAGTGAATAGCTAGACCTAAAGCTAGTACCCAAACTCTTGCTGGTCCCGTGTGTCTAGGCTAGTGCACATTGCAGGCCTAGCCCCACACACAGAACTTTAGAAGTTGAGGTTCCTATGGATTCTTGAGCTGGTAGCCTGGAAGTAGTGCCTACAATGATAAACTTGTTCTGACCCATCTCTGGATTGTGGTTCCCCTATTGGATAGTCTGTGACCATTTAAGTGGACAGGTTTTAGCCATAAGGGATTGGATCATGGCATAGGGGTGAGTTGGATCCTTTCTCCTCTTTGGTGATAATGTAGCCATTGGACAGGATTTCTATAACAGCAGATCTGAGTCTGAGTTATAAGACCCATCAGATCTATACCTAATAGCTTACTTCTCACCCTTTTATATTTATTATCTCACACTCCATCATCCTTCTTAACCATTTCTGTAGATTAAGCATTAGGTTACCATAGGATTTAAACAATAGTGACCTTAAATCTCCTTCCAATTAGGATTGCCAGATCTGTAGCCAGATTTGGAGGGCCTACTAAAGATAGCTCCCTTGGAGCTTTAGATCAATTTTCCCTATGAGACAAACTCTTACTTATTAAAACTTACTACAACAGGCCCTGTATCTTGCAGGTCTGTGTATTTTTAGACTTGCTGCTCTGTAGTTTTCAATCCACCTTTGATTCAGTTTCACTAACACATTCTTATCATTGTTTGCAATAAAGTTACCAGCAGCTGCCCCAACAGCAAAATCAGTTGGTAGTTCCCCCACCTTAGCCCCGAAATGCTTCTTTCGAGGATCAGGTTTTGACCTCATTGCAAATCCTTAGAATCTTGACTCAGACTATGACTTCTCAAAGTCAAAGCATAAAGAAAATGGAAGAGCAGCTTGGCCAAATATCCAATGCCTTGGCCAAAAGAGAAGAGGGTAGGTTGCCAAGCCAGCCAGTGGCCAACCCTAAGGGCCAATATTTGATTAGAGAAGGCTCCTCAAGTTTTGAGGGAGCTAATGCCATCACAACCCTAAGGTCTGGCAGGCTGGTAGACAACCAGGTGGGAAAGGAATAAGGAGAAGTCATTCCCAAAGAACTGTCAAGTGAAAGTGAAAAAGACTTTGTTAGAGCACAGAGTCAAGAGTTGCCTGCTACCCTGCAACAAGAGAAAAATAAAGAGACTGTAGTTAAGCCTGAGCAGGAAATAAAAGATGGAAAAAGAAAAAAATAAAAGTTTAGTCATAGGCTTGCAGCTGAGGAACTAGCAGTACCTCAGTTTCCATTTCCTCAAGCTTTGAGTGGCCCTGCCCCTTTTGATAAGGGGAATGCACAGATAGAGGAAATGATTGAGACCTTTAAGCAGGTAAAAATTAATTTGCCCCTGCTTGATGCAATTAGACAGGTCCCATCTTATGCCAAATTTCTAAAAGACCTTTGTACCCAGAAAAGAAAAGCTAGAGGCCATTTGTCCAAAAAGGTTTTTACAACTGATACAGTTAATTCTATATTAAACATAATAATGCCAGAGAAGTTGCAAGACCCAGGATACTCACTATTCCCTGCATAATTGGAGACCACACAATTGGAAGGGCCCTTCTAGACCTTGGAGCCAGTGTAAACCTGCTGCCATACAGTGTGTATCAGCAGCTAGGTTTGGGGGAGCTAAAACCCACCCCCATTGTGCTGTTAATGGCTGATAGGTCTGAAAGGAGACCTATGGGAGTGGTTGAGGATGTCTTAGTGGGGGTGGACAAGTTCTTTTATCCTGCAGACTTCCTGGTTTTGGACATGGGTTGCAACAAGAGTACAACCCCTATACCTGTTATTTTGGGCAGGCCATTCTTGGCCACAACCATTGCATGCATTCAATGCAGGTCAGGGATCATGGAGGTAACTTTCGGACATATGAAGGTTGAACTTAATGTGTACAACAGTGTAAAGTACCCTCAGCTGGACAATGAGGAAAGCTTTGCAGTGGATGTACTAGAGGAAGTTGTTGAAGAAGAATTGCCCACTCTGCTGGATTGGGGCAACATTGTCAAGAGTTTAGTTAAAGTTTAGGACATGGTGGAGGAAGAAAGCCCAGCTATTTTGACAGAAGACATGACCACATTAAGGTCTTCTGTGGGCTCAGTGCAACATTCCATTTGGAAACCTACATTGCTGCCTCTTCCTCAAACCAACAAAGCACCAATCTTGCCATCCACCCAACAAGCCCCTGATCTGGATCTCAAGAAGCTTCCAGACACATTGAAATATGTCTTCCTTGAGAAAGGTGAAAAACTTTCTGTAATTATCTCCTCCTCTCTTACCAATGAGCAAGAGGAAGAATTAATAACAGTCTTGAGGAAGCACAAAAAAGCAATTGGTTGGACCACTGCGGATGTAGGAGAGATAGATGCATCAATCTGTATGCACAGGATCCATTTAGAGGAGGGTTCAGTACCCTCCAGGGAAATGCAGAGGAAATTGAATCCTCACATGTAAGAAGTGGTCCTCAAAGAGATCATTAAATTGCTAGATGCTAGGGTAATTTACCCTATTTCTGATTCTGAATGGGTGGCACCTATCCAAGTGGTACCCAAGAAATCTGGCATAACAGTTGTTACAAGCCGAGTGCAGGACTGAGACGGTCGAGGAGACCACTGGCTGGAGGGTTTGCATAGATTATCGGAAGCTCAACTCTAAGACTAGAAAAGACCACTTCCCTCTCCCCTTTATAGATCAAATTCTGGATAAGTTGGCTGGAAAAGCTTTTTACTGCATTCTTGATGGGTACTCAGGGTACAACCAGATCCCTGTGCACCCTCATGACCAAGAGAAAACTACATTTACTTGCCCTTTTGGTATCTTTGCTTACCGAAGGATGCCTTTTAGACTGTGTAATGCCCCAGCCACCTTTCAGAGGTGTATGTATGCCATATTCTCTAATATGATTGACAAGTTCTTGGAAATTTTTATGGATGATTTCTCTGTATATGGGGACAGTTTTGGCCAATGTTTGCAGCACCTCCACCTGATCTTGCAAAGATGTGAGGAGACCAATCTGGTCTTAAGTTGGGAAAAGAGCCACTTCATGGTAACACAAGGTATTGTGTTAGGCCGTGTAGTCTCTAGAGAAGGGATTGAGGTAGATAAGGCCAAAGTTAACCTCATTACAACTTTGCCCCCTCCAAGAACAGTCAAACAAATTAGATCTTTCCTTGGACATGCAGGATTCTACAGGAGGTTCATTAAAGACTTCAGCAAAATTGCTAAACCATTGTGCCACCCGCTCTGCGAGGATGTGCCCTTTGATTTTTCTGCTGAATGTCTTAAGGCTTTTGAAACTTTAAAGATATGCCTCACCTCTGCCCCTATGCTCCAAACACCTGACTATGCACTCCCCTTTGAGCTGATGTGTGATGCATCCGACTTGGCAATAGGTGTTGTTTTGGGTTAAAGGAAAGATAAGCTGTCAGTGGTCATTGCCTATCTCAGCAAATCACTTGCTGAAGCTCAGCTGAATTACACCACAACTGAGAAAGAGCTTCTGGCAGTAGTTTTTGCTGTTGACAAATTTAGACCTTACCTACTTGGGTCTAAAACTGTAATCTTCACAGACCACTCAGCATTTAAATACCTATTGTCCAAGAAAGATGCTAAGCCCAAGCTGATTAGATAGATACTCCTGTTGTAGGAGTTTGACATTGAAATCAAGGATAAAAAGGGTGTGAAAAATGTGGTGGCTGACCACTTGTCTAGAATTGTGTTGGAAAAATGTGTTGATGACCTTGCAACTGATGTTTTTCAGGATGATCAATTATTTTCCATCCAATCCTTGGTTCCTTGGTATGCACACATTGTAAAGTATTTAGTTATAGGCAAGATTCCTGCCCATCGGACCAAAATGGACGAAGACCTATTTTTCTCACAGGTCAAATTATTTTTCTAGGATGAACCTTGCTTATACAAGTACTGTGCAGACCAAATCATCCGAAAATGTATTCCAGAAAGTGATGTCCCCAGTATTCTGGCCAAGTGCCATGAAAATGCCTGTGGGGGCCACTTTAGTGGAAGAAAAATAGCTGACAAAATCTTACAGTGTGGGTTCTATTGGCCCTCTTTATTCAGAGATGCCAATACACACTACAGGACATGTGAAAGATGTCAGAAATTAGGAGGGTTGTCCAAAACAAACCCAATGCCTTTGCAGCCCATCCTTGTTGTGGAACTGTTTGATGTCTGGGGTATTGACTTTATGGGCTCCTTTCCTCCTTCAAATGGCTATCATTTAATCTTACTGACAGTGGATTATGTTTCAAAATGGATAGAAGCTATTGCCACAAGAACCAATGATAATCTGGTTGTCCTCAAGTTTGTAAAACAGGATATCTTCTCAAGATTTGGCACCCCTAGAGCCATTATTAGTGATGGGGGTAGCCATTTCTGCAACAAAAATTTCGAGAGCTTACTCAAGAAATATTCTGTCACCCATAGGATTGCTACTCCCTACCACCCACAAACTAGTGGGCAAGTTGAAATTTCTAATAGGGAGATCAAGCACATCCTTGAGAAGACTGTGAGGACTGACAGAAAGGACTGGGTTGACAAGCTAAATGATGTATTGTGGGCTTATAGGACTGCCCATAAGACTCCCATTGGGATGTCCCCATTCAGACTGGTTTATGGCAAGGCTTGTCATCTCCTAATAGAATTAGAACACAGGGCCTATTGGGCCATTAAAAATTTAAATCTAGACCTAACTTCTGCTGGTCATCACAGGTTGCTACAGCTGTCAGAAATGGATGAGTTGAGGATGGATGCATATGCCAATGCCTGGATATACAAGGAAAGGTCCAAGGATTTTTTTGACAAGGGTTTGTTGAGAAAGAGCTTCATGGCTGGTGACAAGGTTTGGTTGTTTAACTCTAAACTTAATTTTTTTCCTGACAAACTGAAATCCAGATGGGAAGGTCCCTATATTGTCATGAGTGTTTCCTCATCTGGTGCTATGGAAATCAAGGATCCCAAGTCTGGGAAAACATTGAAGGTGAATGGTCAGAGGCTTAAGCCTTGATTCGAAAAACCTGCTGAACCTATGGACACCATTCACTTTCAAGGGGATCCTTCATTAAACTGATCCACAGGTGTGTCAATATTGTATCATATGTACTTTTATTTTGTTAGATTTGTATTGCTTTCTTTTGTTCAAAATTTAGAGGAAATTTTAGTGGCCTCACTTAAGTCTAAATTTGTCTGGTCTGGTTTCTCTTTATGCTTTGTTTGATGATTACTGCTCTTGAATTGATGGTTTTTGCTTGAATGTACGATGTTGGATAATGATTTTTACTATCTATGCCTAAATGTTTGAGTTTAAAGTGTCTGGGGGTACCCATGGTGGTGAGTCATGCCTAGGAACCTGCCACAGCATAAATGGAAATGGCAGAATGAAGAGCACATGCTCCCTGTTTAATACTTTGTTGTCGTTGGGTCCAAAAGGAGGCCTGGGAGACTCTCACGCAATCCAAACGGAGCCCTTGAATAGCTGTCACGAGATTCAAAGTAAACCTGGGAACCTCTCGCGTGATCTAAATGGAGCATTTCACTAGCTATCGCGAGATTTAAAAGGGCGCCTGCGGGACTCTCGCGCAATTCAAATAGAATTCTTCACTAGCTGTCGCACGATCCAAAGGGAACCCTAGGAGCCTCTCGCACAATCCAAGTGGCGATTACACCATCGCTAGATTTCATTTCCCATCCCACGATAGGATATGTTCCAAAGCGCGCCAAGCTTAGCGACAAGTATTTTAACCCCGCGCTTGTCTCCCTTTCTAGTATACTCTTCCTTCTTCATCCAGCGAAACCCTAGCTTCTGGTGCTCTTCTACCTCTCTCCTCCAGCGTCCATTCTACAACCCATCATTCACACTAGGATCCTACAGATTTGTTCCTAACGTCATCCCCATCAGTTGTCCTCTGCTCAGAGATCTCGTGGTGTAGTATGCGTCAGATCGAACCAAACCCTACAATTTTAGGGTAAGCACTCAGATCTCAATCCCCCATTTTCATCTTCAAAAGTAGAGTTTGTAATGGCCCCTAAGAGTGCACCAAAGAAAAGGGGCAAGGATAAGGCCCCTGTTGAGCCAGCTCCTAAGAAGGTCAAGACTTCTAAGGCACCGAAAAAAGGGAAGGAAGTGGTTGAGGAGGTGGAAGAGCCAACCCCTGAGTTTTCTACACCCTCTGAGCTCATGGCTTCAATCCCCTTGGAGCCTGAAATAGCTTTCGACCTGCCCTTCTATGAGAAGGAGCCTCTCTCTGCCCCTGCCATTCAATTTATGAGCAAGGCTGGCCTGACGCCCTTGATGAGAGAAATTTCAACATTAGCCTACCCTAAGCTAGTGCAACTCTTTTATCAGCACATCAGGGTCACCAAGGACAAAGATGGACAATCAAGTTTCCTTGTGTTGATTGATGATTTCGAAATGTTAATTATCCCCAAGCTGATTGCAGAGGTATTGGGCATCCCAGCCGCATTTGACACTAGCTATGGATATGGCCCTCCCCTGAGTGCCTCAATTGATACCATTGCGAGGGCTCTTACTATAGGATTACAGGCCTCAGGAGATTCTATCAGAAGAAGAGAGTTGGAGCTTGGATTCCTGTTCATTGACCAGGTCCTGAGAAAGAACATCTACTGCTCAGGGCATCAGCAAGAGAGGAGAGCTCCTATTGCTGATGCTATTTGCTCTTTCTCTTTGGGCCATGGCTTCCATGCTGCCTAGTTAATTTTTAAATCAATGAAGGATCTGGTGGAGAAATTAGGGCAGAACAAGAAGCCACACACACTCCCCTATGCCAGAGTCATCACCAAACTGCTTCTAAAAGGGGGATACAAGATAGCAAAAGGAGAGGAGACTACCACCCTTGCCCCTACAACTTTTTCCATGAGGCAATGGGGAATCAGCAGGAGCCTAATGGAGGCCCAGAGGAAGAAGAAAGCTAAGACTCAGGCCCCTCCTAAGCAAGCTGATGAGAAAGCTGGTGCAAGGCCTACCCCTGCTACCAAAGAGGTGGTTCTAGATCATGTCGCTACCACTACTGCAGCAGCCCCCACATCCCCCCCACCTTTTACTCCAAGATCCCCTATCCTGACAACATCCCCTACCCCTACTCCATCTCTCTCTCACCCTCCTCAGTCTTCATTATCCATGTCCACACCCCTTTCTCCTGTGATTAGTTCCTGGGAGGACACCACCCCCCATGTCAGCCCCTCACCATCCCCTACCCTACCTCAATACACAGCCCCAATACCCCCATCATCTTCAAAAAACCCAGACAGCCCTCCACTAATCTCATACAAGAAACGGAAAACCACTAACACAACCCCCCCCCATGTCCCTGCCCCCACCCACAATCCCTTTTATCCCCACTAACACACCTCACATTAACCAAGACACCACTCCAGCCATGCCTACTACATCCCCATTCATAGACATAGACCTCAACCTTAACACAACTACAGGATTCCAAGCCTTTATGGCTAGTTTCCTTGACACCATGCCCAGCCACTACACCCCCCTCCTGGACTCCCCAACTACCTCCCCACATCACTCACCAGAACCCCACTCTCCTCCTCCTTCCACTTTCCATCATGCCCCTTCCTCCCCTTTTAAACTTGTTCCATCCTCTACCCAATCTCAACCTCCCAACCCAGACACACTGACACTCATCCTCTCTCTCATCCAAGACATCCAATCCTAACTATCCACCACAACACACACACAGGACCAGATGCAAACTGAACTCATATCCATCAAATCTACACTTCAGACATTGACCAACCCACCCATCCCTCAACAATCCACTCAAACCCCCCTAGTCCTTTCCCCTCTCAGCCCTGACTCCACAACCCAACCATTTTTTTTCATACCTTTCACCATTCCCTATTTCCTTCCCCCATCACCCCTACTCCTAGTGAGCCTACCTTATTTT
The DNA here is from genome assembly GCA_021018995.1 of Chloranthus sessilifolius. Lineage (NCBI taxonomy): Eukaryota > Viridiplantae > Streptophyta > Magnoliopsida > Chloranthales > Chloranthaceae > Chloranthus > Chloranthus sessilifolius. Next base: position 41,217,999 of record CM037587.1, read on the forward strand.
CTATGCGTTTCATGCCTTCAATCTAACCTCTCATCCTACCCCCTCCAACATTCACTGACAAACAGACCCAAATAGACCCAAAACATGTTACCCTCCCCCAATAACTAGACTTACCCACTGATAACTCCACTTCCCCCAACCAGGACCAATCACATTTTACTCCTTCCACTTCCTCTCTTCCTATCACACCCAAACACTCTTTTTACATCCCTCCCTACCTCACCATCCTCCATGCCATGAGGGACAATCCCTACCTTAGGAGGGATGTCCTGAGGGGCATGGCCCAACTTAGGCAGTCCATTGAGACCCCCCTGCTGCAACAGATTGCCGAACTTGAGGAAGCCCACAGAAAACAATTACTGGGTATTTCCCTTGGGTGGACTAACATCTTGAAGGCCTATGAGAAGGAAAAAACCATGGCTGCTTATCATCAGATGAATTTAGAGCTGGAGAAGGCAAATACTAATGTGGAGAGGATGAAGGCCAGGATGTTTGAAAAGAAACTCAACAATGCCCAGGAGATCTTTCGACTCCAAAAGAAAATCCATGAAACTGACCTCCTCAAAACCAAAATCCAGATAGCCTCTTTGGAAACTGCATTGGCTACTGCCAGAACTGCAGTTCAGCAAACCCACCCCACTCTCTGTACTCATGTCAGAACCTGAGCCTAAACATTCTCAAACCCCTGTTGCCCCTCCTGCTGCACCTACTCCTGAGCAGCCTCAACCTACTCCAACATCTGTTGCACCTCCTAATGAGCAAACTTATCCTAAACAGAGGAAAGTCACTGCTAAGAGGACCACTTCCACAACAACCTCTATCAAAATTGGCAAAGAGCCAGTTGCCCAGTCTGAAGAGGCACAACCACATGGCCAGCCAGATAAAGGGAAGTCCCTAGTAGCCCCCACTGAGTAAGACAAAGGAAAATCCCCTATGATCCCTCCTGAACCCAAAACCAGAAAAATAAGGGTGAGGGCACCAAAAGCTTCAACCATGAAGAAACCAGCACAACCAACGAAACCAAGGCAGCAAAAGAAAAAGAGCCCAACTGAGAAGAAAGCCAAGAAGAAGAAGATCAAAGCTCCCTCAGATAGAACCAAGTCCAAGCCCAGTTCTGAGAGCAAAGTTGAAATGAGGAAACATGCAAAATAGATGGGTTGGGATTGGTTCACAGATTCAGATTCCGAGTTCTCCTCCTCTTAAAATAGATTTTACTTAGGCTTTTCTTTCCTTTCCACTTTTTTTTTCTTATCATTTTAATTACAGTTGTACATTTCTTTCTAAATTAATAGAATTCTTTTTGTATTTTGCTTTATGTATTTGATCTGTGTGTGTTTACTTTTTTGTTCCTGACTATTACCCTGCACTTTCTCACCTTTGAACTAGTGAGGACACTGCTCCTCATGGTTTGGGGGTGTGGCAGGGTAGGTATGCCAATAGAATAGTTAACTTTAGTGCAGTAATGGTGGTGTAACTGGGATGAATAAAGTCAATTTCCACCTAACTTGCTGCAATGAGGAAATTTGTGAAAAATTAAAATATTTTTGCAGACATTTCGAAACTGAAAATGTTAAAATGTTGACACCACCATGAAGCTAACATTAGAAATGCTAAATTAGTACCTAGTAAACCTAAAAGGAGAGAAAAAGGTGAAAATACACCCCATGGGTTAATTTGAAGACCATACCTAATGAGATTTGGGCCCATCATTTTCTTTTGAAGAGTGTTTTTGGCATTATTTATGCTCTAAGAACTGATTGAGTCAAGACCTTTTCACTAGAAGTTAGGCACCTCCAAATCAAAACTGATTGACAGCACTCATGACATTAAGGAAATGATCCAAGACCTTCATTTGGACAATTTGAGCCTGAAAATTCAACCTTTTAAAACTGCCCTTTTGCATACACTAGTTGAGCCTTAAAAATCCTACTTTTCTTTCACAAATACCAGAGTACTTGCACCTTAACCTCATGACCTGATTCAATCTCACCCTCACTCTGAGAATTCAAAAGGTAACGGAGAAGGAGTTAAAGATAGTGAGAGTGGTCCAACATTCTGTGGAAGGTGAAGAGAAGCAACTTATGAACAGCAGTGTATCAATGGTATTTGTGTGGCAGTTCATCATAAAAATCATAAAAATATTAAATAAAAATAAAAAGAGAAAAAGAAAGAAAAGTCTAGAGAAGAACATCATCTGAAAATTGAAAAGAAGAGGAGAAACTGGCCACTTTGATTCTGGAATATATCAAGTAAGATGAAGTTTTGTTGAAATGAAGGTTGTGAAGTCATGAATCACTCCTTACCTTGCTGATTTCTTAATTTTGATTTCCTTTTTATCCTTTGATTCTCTATATCCCTCACCCATAAGCCACATTACAACCCATTCAAAAAGACCTTGTAGATCCAAAGTGAAATGAGCTGTCATGTGGAGATGAGAAGTTGTCCAATCTATGGTGAAAAGTCTTGAGGATGTCAGAAATTAGAAGCTTTGCCTATGCTCATGCTTGCAGGCTCATTTGGGGTCTGTAACTGCTCTTGACATGTTTTGAATGTGAACGCCCTCAAATTGTCAATGTTGAGAGATAGCCCTGGTGAGAATTGGGTCTGAATTTTTACCTCATTGGGGTTGTATCTAACTTGATTTTTGAATTTAAGGCAAGCTTGGTACTGATATGTGCACATTGAATTTCTAATGTAAAATGATTGGTGGAAATGCAAACACATGCTAAAAAATTTTTTGAGGCTCTTTGCCCGGGAGTGGAAGGTTTGCGAGGTAGTCGGTGATCGCCAGTCCTTTGACGGACTTCTGTGTGACATAAGTGATATCGAACTCTTGTAGGAGCATATGCCATCGAGCGATCTTTTCGAATGTAGCAGGTTTCTTAAACATGTACTTTAGAGGGTCCATATGTGCTAAGACTAGTATCTTGTGTGCTCCGAAGTAGTGTCGCAATTTTGTCGAGGCCCATACTAGTGTGAGGCATGTCTTCTCCATTGGCGTGTATTTCCATTCGTACTCGACCATCTTTCTACTGAGGTAGTAACTGGCCTTCTCTCTCTTACCATCTTCTTCATATTGTTTGAGAATTACTCCTATAGCCTTGTCATTTGCTGACACGTAGAGGACCAGTGGACTGAAAACTGGCGGTGATAGTATTGGCAGGTTGAAGTGGTACTTCTTGATATTGTCGAAGGCTTGCTGACACTAATCATCCCATATATACTCGACCCCTCCTTTAAGTAGTTTATAGAAAGGATCACATCTATTTGAGTGTTGGGAGATGAATCTCCTGATGAATTGCAGCTTCCTATCAAGCCTCGTAGTTCTTTAACCTTTACCAGATCTGAGAATAGCTCTAACCTTTACCAGATCGCCACCAAACAATGATCAACGATCTGAGAATGGCATCTTGAGAATAGCTCTAGCCTTTACCAGATCGCCTTTGATTCCTCGCTTTCTAAATATGAATCCCAATAGTTTTCTGGAGGTCACTCCGAACACGCATTTCTTCAGATTTATCTTCAGTTAATACTTTCTGATCTCTGTAATACCAGTTGTAATGCTTCAACATATCCTGCAAGAGTCAGGGACTTCACTAATATGTCGTCGACATAGACTTCCATGCACTCATGCTTCATGTCGTAAAAGATGGCCATCATGGCGCATTGATACATGTGCTCCTACGTTCTTGAGCCCGAAAGGCATGACGACATAGCAGTAGGTTCCCCATGGTATAATGAAGGAAGACCTTTCTTGGTCAGATTCTGCTAGTTTAATCTGATTGTATTCGGAGAAGCCATCCATAAAGGATATCATCTCATGTTTGACAGTATTGTTGATTAGAGTGTCGATGTGAGGGAGCGAGAAGTCATCTTTTGGGCATGCCTAGTCGAGGTTTTGAAAGTAGATGCATACTCGTACTCTATCATCTTTCTTGGCGATAGGTACTATGTTTGCGACCCACTTGGGGTAGAGGACTCATATGAATTTGGCTTTATGTAGCTTATCAACATCCTCCTTGACTTGTAGCATTGTCTACGAGTTCATTCGTCGGAGTTTCTGCTTGACTGGTTTTACATCGGGCTCTAGAACCAAGCGATGTTCTACTAAGCTCGGGTCTAAGCAAGGCATGTCTTCGTAGGATCATGCTAAGGAGCTGAGGTGATCATGAAGGACTTGGATAATCTGTTGTCGCTCCTTGAGGCTGAGTGTCATGGTGATTAACAGCTTCTTGGGCTTCTCCTCGGTGTCGAAATTAATATCTTCGGTAGTTTCTGCGGTAGCTTGAGTTTGCTCATCGAAGCGTTTGATGACCCATTGGAAGTCCTATGTCTCCTCAAAGGCTGGTGCTCCTTCTTCATTGTCTGTGAGCTCATACACTACAAAATGACTACATTGGGAGGTTAGTTCTGCGGGAGGTACCCCTTCATCAGTGCAATTTATGACCGTGGCATCTTTAGTCAGGTGTAGGTCGAGGCTATTCATCCTTCTCTCGAAGTGGTGGAGTATCTTGTCAGGTATGATTATGGGCTTATCACTTTGTCGTGATGCTCGATGCCTTCGTGAGGAAGAGGCAATAGGGTCACTTCGAATCAAGTCGAGGCATGGTTCTTTGATGTGCGATGACCATGTGTGACCATGTCAGTTATCCCTTCCTTGGCTCTGTTGGCATATCCACTACTCATAGCCTTAGGAGAAAAGTCTCCTTGTAGGTCGCTGAATGGGTCTGGGATGAAGGGCTCCTCCCTTTCCTAAGTTCTTCTCATTTTTTAGGAATTTTCATTTTTAAATTTTTATGGGTTTTAGAATTTTCTATTTTTTTAGTTTTTGATAAAAGATATGGTACAGGGTCGATTGTCTGAAGAGGAATCGGCAGAGAGGCTTCTCCTAGTTGGGGAAGCTGGACGACTATTGGAGTCGTTTGTGCGAGTCTTCGAATGGCATGGACCCATTCAAAATTTAGTGTTTTTTTTTAGATTCCTCGTCCGGGGTGATCCTCTTGATGAGTGTGGATGGCGACAGTCCAGCCGGTGTGCTTTCTTCTTTTATCATGTAAATTACTTCATTATCGAAAAGGGCGATGCAGCAGTAGCAGTCTAAGTTCTCATCTTCAGAATCGGACTGGAAGTATTTTTACTGTTGACGTTCCTCCTGGGGTGAGGCTAGTTGGTGTTCTTCTTCTCATGTCGACTAGACATATTCTTCAATAAGTCTAATCACTGACTCTGGTTTGGTTTCGACCATTGCCCATAGTGTGGGAAAGGGATTACTCTTACCTTCTCATTCGAGGTCTCCTAATATCAGTGAGGTTGATATGGATGAGATATACAGGGATCTCCCCAGGGGCATTCCCAGCCAACATTTTCAAGGTCGCAGCTGTTGATGTCGAGGTCGTCTTCTTCATCTGACTGCTCTTAAAAGCCTTGGGCTAATTGCTTTGTTCTAGTAGTCTTCATCGTTGTTTGGTGGCGGTTGCCATTCCTCTTCTAGTGAGTTCTAGAATATACAAAGTTGTGGCGCATCCAGAGATTGGGGAGCATTGAGCTCTAGTTCTTCTTGGAATTCTATAAAGGCGACATGATTATCTTCCGCCCTTATTGTTCGTCGTATCTCGCATAGGATAGTTCTTCACACTGTATTAAAATAGATGCACACAGGCTGCAATAGGGTGACTCTGGGTAAGGGCAGCAGTGCAGGCACTGCCAATTGTCTAGTAAGGATTGATAATCAAGTTCGTCATCATAATTTGACCCTTTGCTTAGGGATTGATTGACCTCCTAGAGCAGCTTCAGCCGTTCTGCTCTCAGGTGATCTCCAAGTTCTATATCTGTAAGACTGGTCTAATAGTCTTCTTTGCTCGACATTGAGAGCCAGTCCTCTCCTTCCGGTTCATGAGGTTGAGATGACTCTTGTTCTTCCTCATTTCCCAAAGCGGTAATGTGGAAGTCTTCCTCGTCGATTGACTCTCAGTTTTCTATGTACAGCTCAGACTACGGTGATCCTCTTGTTTTAGTAGTGTAGGGTTCCTTAGTCTCAAACAGCGGTCCTACACCCTCAAGCAGTTTGTCGACGTCGTCGTCACTTTGATTCAAGCTTGTTAGGTCATTGTAGGCTTTAAAGATTTGTTCGACTTCAGTTGCTTTTGGTTTGGTGAGGGATGTGTCCTTCCTTCTTGGAACATTAGCCTTTTCGATGGTTTCATAGATGAAATGGTCGTAGAGTGACCATTTAGGCGAGGTTGGCAGGAGGTTGGCTTGCTTGCCGTCCGACTGGTAACCTAATCCTATGTGCTTGCAGACTTTCTTTGGAGGGACTGGCCCTATTCGTCCTTGTTGACTCTTGCTGAGTCCCATATGTGGGATGTATCCGAGTTGGTACATGAGGTCCCATACCTTTGTCGCAGTAGGGTTTATATCATACAGCCGAGTGAGGTTAGGTCCAACTGCTCTCTTTGTTAATCTTGATTGATATGGAGGTGAGCTAGGGTGAGTGACTTCTGCTATTGCTATATCGTCAGGTGATCGTACCTTTCTGATGTGGCCGGTGGATAGGATGGAGTCGTGAGCTATTGGAATACTTGTCACGTAATCAGTATATGTTTCTTTGAGGGGCGCATCGGCGTATATCCTAACAATAGAGTCTTCATGTGGGAACTTGATGCATTGATGAAACGTAGATGCCACATTTATCATGGACTCCAACCACTTCTTAGGATTAGATTGTAGGTACTAGACGAGTCGAAGACATGGAATGTGACGCCTTTGGTGACCGGTCCAAGGTAGACTTGCAATTTGATGGTTCCTTTAACAAAACATCGGTATTTGTCATACGTGATGAGGGAAAAGGATGACTGCTTTATGTCCTGCTCGGTATATTCGAGCATCTTGAGCGTGGTTATAGAACATATATTAAGCCCTGCTCCTGTGTTGACCAGTGCATGCGGTACTGAGGGGCCTTTAATCATAACTGTCAAGTATATTGGGGCAGAGCTCCCGCACATTGATTTCTTAGGCATATCGGCCTCAGTGAAAGTGAGTGTCGGAGGTTATGCCATGACTGAAGTAATTTCATATAATTCGTCCAAGGTGGTATCTTCATTTACATGCGTCGCATCCAGCATCTCTATCAATAGTCGGTGGTGTTCCGACGACTTCTTGATGAGCTCAAGGATTGATATTTCGCTGATATTTTCTTGAGGTGTCGCAGAAGGTCGTATTCTTGACCTGCCTATAGAGCTAGCTCTTTGCCAGAGCGGTGAGATTTGTTGACATTTGGCTGAGGCAGTGGAGGTATTGGTTCTGGAACCTGAGGTGGAGGGATCGTATGAGGGGGTGGATGTAGGTTTACTACTCATTCCCTCGCTATCTTTTTTGATGACTGAGCGCCATCATTCTGCTTTTCCTGGGGGAATGATGGTGGTGAGTAATGGGTTCCAGTTTTGAGGACAAGGCACTTTGGTCATTGATGTTGGGGTGTTGGCGAACTCGCCATGGTACTTATCATGAATGGGGCAAAATTTGAGGACGAAATGCGCAGAGGAGCTGGGGGCCTTGGAGGTTCTACTGGACTGACAATGGTAGTAGGCAGGGGAAGGTTGGTGATTAAGGTCAAAGTACAAAAAGAGGGTCGGCCGGGAAGGTCTACTGTGGTGATGTGGGACACTGGCCCTTGGTTGTGATTTGGCATGGGGTTGTTAACAATCCTGAGGTTTTGCAATGACTAGTTGTGAGAATTCTTGAGATCTTCCCAGTAGATCACGTCCCGGAGAACCCAACAATCTTCCAAATTGTATCCTACATATTAATGAAATGCATAGAACTTACTATGGTCCAAATTTGTTGGCCAAGGCCGCGGCCGTTTCGATGGGTATCTAAGAAGCTTCTGGTTACTTAGGAGGCGAAAGATATTTGGGATAGTGTTGGGTAGTGGAGGATAGTGCTCTCTTCTCGACTGGTAGGGTCCTCTAGTTTGTTGATTAAAATTTTGCGATGGAGGCACGCTATTATAATTTGGGTCTTGATTGGCCTATTTAGAGTGGCATTCTAGTTCTGAGTGTTCTGGTTAGGTATGAGTTTCAATTTTGGTACTATTTTTTATTCTGATTGGGATATAGCTGCTAATTATGATTTTGATACTGATTCAGACCGAGATTCCTCAGCTAGTAGTTTCCGTTGCCGGAGTTCTGGCCCTGGTTGACGACAGTATTGACTTGCTTCGAGTTAGAGGCTTTCTTACTATTCTTCTGCTTTGAATCACTGGAAGTAGTGGTCTATGAGGTTAATATTGAAAATGCGAGGTCTCCTCCCTTTATATGTCTCTAGTTGCGGCTGACGCGTGAGTGAAGAGTAGTGAAGTCTGGACAATCGCTTATGACAAGAGCACTTCGAAGAGGCTCTTTAACATTATTTATAATGATGTCGATCACATCCTTCTCCTTCATCTGGCTTCCGGTGTGGGCGGCCAACTTCCTCTAACGTGCTACGAAATCCACGAAGTCTTTCTTGAATTATTGTTTAGTTGTCATCAGATCACTGAGACTAATTATTTCTTATATTAGATGCTTATATTAGTCTAGAAATTGTCTGGCCAGATCATTGAACGTGTCGATTTTGTGAAGTGCAAGTCTGACGAACCAGTCGAGAGCGTCCCCTTCTAGCAATCTCTAGAAATAATGTATCAGGAGCCCTTGATTATTGAGAATGGGTCGATAGTCATTGCAAAAGAGCGCCAAATGGTGGTTCGAGTTTCTAATACTGTTGTATTTGTTAAACTTGGGCGGGTTGAATCCTGCAAGTAAGGCGAACTCCAAGTCTTGATAGAACTTATTGAATCTGAATGAGTAACCAGAGCATTCTCTCTTAGCCATGTATTCGTCGAGGATTTTAGGGAAATCCTCTACTCTTACAGTGGCGTCTTTTTAGGTAGCCCGGGGGTAAGTTCAGTCTTGGAGATTGCTATTGAAGAGGGCACGGGCGGCCCGACCCAATGGCGACACATAGGCTGAGACTGAACTTGGTGTGGGTGGTGACCCTTCTTGCCTTAATAGTTCCTACTCTTGTCTATCTTGCCGCTTCTTGATGGTTTCGTATGTGGCTACCAGGCCTCAGAGTAGTTCTTCGGCATCATTGCCTCTTTTTTGTAACTTCTGGACACTGAGTTCCACAAGTTGTCGAGCGATGAAATTTTGTCCGGTGGTGTTGTCTCTTCCATCGTTGTTATTGCTAGTGCTTGGAAGAGTAAAGGGGTTTTCCTGATCACCCATCATGTTAATCTCGGGATTGTATGGAGAGGACTCATTAGGCGGATCCTCATTGTATGCGGGGTTACCATGGTAGTTCCATAACAAAGGATTATTATGCTTAGTGAAATTTATTCTTCATATTTTCGCCATCTCGAGCCTTTGATGAATGCTTATGCACTTTCGGAGAATCCTCGGAAGTTGAGTGAATGCAGGAAAGAAATAGAGCAGGAAAGAATAAAAGAAAATTTAACTAAACAGAGGAGACTTTGGCGACAAGAAGTCCTATTGCGATCGCCAATCTGTTGGTGCGCGCTTTTTCTAGGTTTCTCTCGGTCCTCGAAAAGAGTGGCCCAATTTGGTCTATGTGGACTCTGGCGGAAGGCGATTGAAGGTAAGTTTAAAATATTGAAATAAAAGGTAAATTCTAAAAGGAAAATACTTGGTTCGTTGCAATCACCAGCTGCAGATGTTTATCGACACTGCAACACGTCCTTTGATCACGCCTTTTCTGGGTGAAGGTTCGACTTCTTTACTGAATTTTCAGCTTGCCGACATCAGCAATACTAGGTCACCTGGGTGTTTAGTTTATTTTCCTAATCCTACTCTAAGTCTGATGTCTTTGGTTTTCCTAGTCCTGCTGAGAGTCTAATTATTCTAAAAGTTTTAATTATTTTAGAAGGTTAACTGAACTAGTCTCCTCGTTCTACTAGGAGTTTTTGATGGATCTAAAAATCCTAATCTTACTAGGAGTCTGACTAACTTAAGAGTCCTAATCTTATTAAAAGTCTAATTGATATTACTCGCCTAATTCTATCAAGAGTCTAATTAATCTAAGTATCCTAATTCTATCAGAACTCTAATTAATTTATGTATCCTACTTCTATTAGAACTTTAATGTATTTAAGTATCCTAATCTTATCAGAACTTTAATTAATTTAAGTATTCTAATTCTATTAGGACTCTAATTAATTTAAGTATTCTGATTCTATTAAAAGTTTAATTAACTTGGATTTCCTAAGCCTATTAAAAGTCTAATTATTTTAAATATTCTATTTCTACTGGAAATCTAATTATTTTAGGTTTCCTACTTCTACTAGGAATCTAAAAAAAGAGAGTTTTTGCCCACTATGCTAAGGAGGATCGGCCTCATTCTCGGGTACCGTTCGTGAGTTCCCTTGGCCAATTCAATTGGCTAAGGGTCATTAAAAGTAGTGTTGATCAAAAAACTGATTTTAGGATTTTGAAGATTAAAATTAAAGGATTTTTAAGGTTAAGATTATAACTGATGTATTGTAAACTAGAAGGGATTAAAAACTATAATTAGAAATAAACACTACGATCTAGCATAATTAAAGACTAAAAACTGGTTCTAGAGATTAAGAACCAGAACCATAAATTTAAAGACTAAAATTAAGGATTGGTTCTAGAAATTAAGATCTAGAACCAGAGATGAGAAAACTTCGGATTCGAATTTGAAGTGTAAGCATTAAATTGAAGATCTAAAAATTGAAAGATTATGTACTGAAAGAGAAAAACTAGAAATTAGGAAGAGAATTAAAATTTAGAACTAATACTAAAATCTAGAACAGAAATTTATGGGCTTGGGGGTGGGGGTTAGTATGACTCTGGGTCAATGGGCCTTGTTGGGTTTGGGCTAATGGGTCATGAGGGGGTTGGACTTGGATCTGAGCCTGATGGGCTTGGGTCCATGGGCCTTGGGCTTGGGCTTGATAGGTTTGGGTCCAAAGGTCCTGGGGGGCTTGGACTTAGGCCTGGGTCTGATGGGTTTGGGCTTGGGCCCATGGGTTTTGAGGGTTTCGGGTCTGAATCTGAGCCTGATGGGCTTGGGTCCATGGGCCTTAAGGATTCTGGGCTGGGCCTGGGTCTGATGGCTTGGGCTTGGGCCCATGGGTTTTAAGGGTTCTGGGCCTGGGCCTGATGGGCTTAGGCTTGGGCCTGGGTCTGATGGGCTTGGGTTTGGGTCCATGGCTCTAGAGGTGTTTGGGCTTGGGCCCATGGGTTTATGTGGGTTTGGGTCTGGAATTGAGGTGGGGGATTTTGGGAGGTATGGACGATGGGTGGTTGGGCATGGTTAGGAGGGAATGGGGTATGGAGGTTTTGGAGATTTGGATGCGGGGTTTGAGATGTAGGATTCCGAGAAGCAGTCCACAGGGCGTACATCGTTCTCATGTCCTCCATTGAGGGCATGGCTTCAAAAGTAGATTGGGGGTGATGGCTCACTTAAGGATGGAGGGGTTGGGAAAAATTGGGCATGACTGCGTAAATGGGGGGTATGTTGGGATGGGGATGGGCCAAGTGGTGGGAATGGTATGTGAGATATGGTGGCTGGAATGTGGGATGTAGGGGGCATGGATGATGAGAGGGATGGAATGTGGGAAGTAGGCGGGGGATGGGGCTCCCTATGGGGTGTTTGGAAATATGGGGATGCGGTAAGGGTGTTTGGATGGGAGATGGGGATGTATGGATTGGTTGAGAAATGAGGGGTTTCAGTAGGGGATGGAAAGGGGGTATGTTGGGAGAATGTGAGGGAGGGGGATGGGGTGGAGGTGAACACAGGTGCCCCAAAAGGACCCGTGATATCGAACCGGGTTTGGGAGAAGGTGTCGGAGATCGGGTCTTCTCCTACATGGGAATGGGATGGGGATGACGGTGGGGATGTATCGGCTCTTGACATGATCCGCTGACGAGTGTTGTATCGATGTCGCGGATAAGGACCGAATACCTTTCTTCTACGGGACGAGTTTGAGGTTGCCGTAATGATGGTCACACCAAAATATACCTTTTTTTTGTTTTCTTTTCTTCTTTTTTTTTTGTTTGTTTTGTTTGTTTTTGTTTGGGTTTTTTTTTTTTTTGGAAAATGATGATGATTTTTTTTTTTGAAGAGAGATTTTTTTCGTTTTTTTTTTAAGATGATTTTTTTTTTTAGATGGAGATTAACTCCCCTTAGATGAATAATGACCTAGTGCCCAGGGTCAACTCCCATCTCGGGCGATATATGTACCTTTAGTAGGTCCCACGGCGGGATCCGACACACTTCGAAAGAGGCGAAAGGGAACCCTTTCGTTCTATTGAAGTCTGGAATCGACAAGAACGACCGATCCCATGACCAAATCAATGAGAAGTTGCCTTCTTTTGATTGGGCGGGGGCATGTTGGGTGTTAGAGGATGCGGGAGGCTACTGTGGGCACTAATACCGCTAATCGGGGAACTAGGGTGATGGATTGGGCCTCAGGTCGGGTTGTTGTGGCCCAGTATATACTGGGCGTATATATTATGCCCGCCCGACTAGAAAAAATTAGAATTTGGCTGGGCGTATATATTATATCGCTGGCTATTCTGAGGATTTTATGGGCGTATATAATATATCTACCGCAAAAATACTCGTAGTTAGTATATAATATATCGCTTTGGCAAAAATATACTTAGTTTGACATGAGCAATAGTCCGAATGTGGGTCTTTGAACTGGTTTCTGGGGAGGGATGCTCCCGGTGACTGCTGTGTATGTTATCAGGTCCCTCCTTTCCGTTTCCTAGGGAGACACGACTGAATTTTGGGTTGTCTATGCTCTCACCAATGCAAGTTTTACGACTTAATCGAAATTGGCAACCCAACCGATATACCTCCGGCGAAAGCGCCTTCTTAGGTACTGGAAGGGGTGGTTCTTTTCAGGATCATCACCACTAGGGCTGCCGCCTTACTGGGAACCGGGTAAATTGTATCTGTGCCAAAACCCCCTGAAAACTACCCAAAAATATAAAAATAAATTCAATTATGTCCCCATACTGTTGGTTCACTTTTAATTACAAACTTTTATAAGGGAGTGAAATTAAGTCCAAAATCAGGTCGGGGATGACAAATCCGTGCCGCCTCAACAGGCCGGCATTCAAAGGTGAAATATGATGCCCGAAATAAAGTGCGCAAGTAGGCCCGCCAAACGGCTAAGGCTCGTAAATGACCGAAATTTAAATGACGTGAAAATAAATGCGAGCGGGCCCGCCAAACGGCTAAGGCGGCTTAAATGACAAGAATTGTAAAAACAGAAATTTAGAGGCGCACGTAGGCCCGCCAAACGGCTAAGGCACTTAAAGGACTGAATCGTAGGGGTGAGTACGTTAGTAAAAACAACAAAAATATATAAAAACAGTAGAAAATAAGAAGGAAACAGCAATGCTTAGTAACAAAAAAACAAGGCCAATAAGAGGGGAAGCGCTAGGGTGATATCCCCAGTAGAGTCGCCATCTGTGCGACCATGGATCCTCTCGAACCCGTCACGGCGATGCGCCCGCTTTTAATGAAAATGTAGAGTCGCCACCCGGAGCTTTTGGTGACCCGGGAAACCTTCAAATCAATATTTTGAGCACCGAAGTGCTAAATATAACTCTGATTTACCGGTCTTTGCCAAGGGCTCTAAGGTAGGGGCTTCAGTTATCGATCGGGAAGGGTTTAGGCACCCGATCAACCCGCACATAGCGGTCTCTATCTATGGCCAAAAATAAAAATAAAAGGGCGGAGTTTCCCCTTGCCCGAAGGCACTACGGTCCTATCAAGCTTTGAGCCAACCGAAATTTCGGCGGCGTAACGGCTTGAATCCTTGGACGGAGGAGACACCAAGAAGGTAGAGGAAGAGAGGGGTGAGCCGGAGCTCACGGGCCCTTGTTGCACCGTGAAAGATCTTCGCTTTGGCGTGCTTTCGATGGCTTAAACGGTATGGAAATGGATTCTAACACTAGGATTCGGTAAAATAGGAAGTGTAGGGTGAGGCTAAAGGCTAGACTTTAGCTAAAGGGAGTGATCTAATGGTGGAAATGGACTGAAATAGATAGAGTATGCATGCTGGAATTCTGGAAAAATATTGGCATTTTCTCTCACTAGGGTTCTCTCTTAAGCACTCTCTAATCCTTCAACAAAAATTCAACCCTTTGGGAAGAGGGGGGCCTCTCTATTTATAGAGAAGAGGTGGGTTAGGGGCTTACTTAAGAGCTAATTGGTTTAACAATTAGGTAATCCCCCATCTAAGGTGTTCTAGGTTTTCAAGGTCCTAGGGTTTTGGGAAAACTGATTTCAATGGCAGATGATGGGGTGAGACCAAAGGTGACTTAAGGGTTGCCAATAAGCTCAAAGGGGGTGCAACCAATCTCAAGACACCCACCTCAACCAAGGGGATGGTCAAAGGGTCAAATAAGATGGAGGAAATTCGAGCTACTGATGACAGTTATTGTAGCTAAGCTGGGCATATATATTATATACGCCCAGTTTAGGAACAGTAAATTTCATCAAAAACAGGGGAGCCTTGGGAAGATGAAGCCCGCGGTGGGTCCCACCTATGCTGGGCGTATATATTATATACGCCTGGCCAAATTTCCCCCAATAAAAGGCAGGTGTATATAATATATGCGCCTGACTAATCTGGGGCCAAATTGGCTGGGCGTATGTAATATACACGCCTGAGTAAAAGTTTTATGATTTTATGTAAAACTTCAATCGGCCATAACTTTTGAACCGTAGCTCCAAATGGGGTGATCTTTGGCTTGCTGAAAAGCTGGAGAAGTCCTCTTTTTTATGGTATATGGCTCATCCTTGGTAAGGGTTTGTGTGAAATTCTATAGCTCTCCGCCCATCAACTGCTCAGAAGGGTTTAAGTTAGGTCTGGGAAGGGATTGTAAGGTTTAGGGGTGACTTCAAAGGATTGGGGGAATGGCTATAAAGGTTTTAGGGTGATTCCTAATGATCTAGGTAAGTTCCTAAGGGTTCAGGGGGTGCCATCGAAAGCACAGGGGTACATCTCTCCCGAAGTACAGATTGATCGGGCCTTGGGCCGAATTTGGGTGTCTACACAAGTTCTAATCACATTAGAAGTCATTACGCTCCCTACTGGGAGCGTGTAATTCAATTATGTGACAGTTCAGCTATGCTTAATCGAGGAATTCAAGCGATCAAGGGAACTAGAGTTCGGGTCCAAAGGACTAATTACGCGCAGGTGGTTGCGTAATCAGTTGCGCACCCTTTTCTAGGCTAGAAATTGGCTCCTAAGGTGGTCTGTGGGAATAGTATCCTGGTCTGAATTTGACCAATTGTGTGCCAGCTGTGTAGCACTGAATCAAATTACGTGCACTATATAGGGCACGAAATTCAAGATTCTCCTCAGGCTAAGTCAGGTTCGAACCATAAGACTATTATTTCAACCTGTGCTTCGACTATATACTATTATTTCAGTATATAGTCCCCGTATTAGGGTTGTGGAGTTTGAGCCACAAAACTATTAGTTCAGTCAGTGTTCAGCCATATACTATTATTTCAGCATATGGTCCCTATATTAGGGAAAAGGCCAAATATTGACCGAACAGGTTTGTATACTCAGAGAGGGCAAAATTAGGGTGTC
Organism: Chloranthus sessilifolius; assembly: GCA_021018995.1. Lineage (NCBI taxonomy): Eukaryota > Viridiplantae > Streptophyta > Magnoliopsida > Chloranthales > Chloranthaceae > Chloranthus > Chloranthus sessilifolius. The sequence continues at coordinate 41,233,642 of CM037587.1, forward strand.
TACAGCTAGGTAGAGGAACAGTGTTCCTTGAGAATCCTTGAGATTTAGAACTTGTCGTGGGGTCTATAAAAGCCACTTTTGCCTAGTGTGTCTTTTAGGCATGCTAGGCCAAAATCTGCCACAATTGTCCTAGCGTGTCTTTTAGACACACTAGGCAAATTTCCCGTAATTATGCCCGATTTTCAAACCGCCATATCTTTCAGTATATAACTTGGATTAAGGCAATTCTTGATTTGATGGAAAGCTGGGAACATTCTCTTTCCAATGGTACATGACTCTATTCTAGCAGAGGTCTGTGCAAACTATGACACTCCTCTTTTCAACCACTGCGTGGGAAGATTCAAAACGGGTTCGGGAGGGGTTCTATAGGTTAGGGTTGACTCCTAAGGGAAGGGATAGTCTTCTAAGAGTTTGGTTTAATTTCTAAGGATTTGGGAAGTGCTCTCGGAAGCTCAGAGGGTACGCCTTTCTTAAAGCATAAGTTAATCGGGCCTTGGGTCAAATTTGGGTGTCTACAACAAATTTTTTCTATTCTAAGGACTAATTGAACCAACTCTTTCTCACTAGAAGTTGTGCACTCCAAGTTAAAACAGCTTGACAGTACTCATGATATTAAAGACATGATGTAAGGCCTTCATTTGGATAGTTTGAGCATAAAAATCCCTACCCTCTGAGCTGCCCTTGATACACACCATTTGAGCCTTAAAAATCCAAGCTTTCTTTGACAAAAGATCCAGAGCATTTGAACCTAAAACTCAGTGACCTGATTCAGCCTGACCCTCACTCTAAGATTTTAGAAGGTAAAGGAGAAGAAGTTGAAGGAGGTGGAGTTGATTTAACATTTGGTGGAAGAAGAATAAAGCATATTTGATGACAGATGTGTGTCAATTATGTAGTTGTGGCATTCCAGCCCATATAAAAAATACGAGAAAAATACAAAGAAAAACATACAAAAAGAGAAAAATAGAAAAACAAAATTAAAAAGAGAAAGAGAAGTCAAGAAAGTATTTCATTGGTAAATTTGAAAAGAAGAGAAGAAGATGGCCACTTTGGCTCTGAAAATTCAAAAAGAAGATGAAGTTGTGCTGAAATGAAGAAGATGAAGTCATGAATCATCTCCTCACCTTGGTTTATTTCTCAAATTTGAATCCTTTATTCCTCATTTTATTCTTTTAAAACCTCAACCAAAAGTTATATTACAACACAATAAAAAGACCTTACTGATCTAAAGTTGATTAAGCTATCATGTGGAGATGAGGAGTTGTGTAATCTATGGTGAAAGGAGTCAGAGGATTTCAGAACTTGGTAGCACTGCCTATGCTCATACTTGCAATCCTATTTGAAGGTTGTAACTGCTCTTGAGCTGGAGTGAAATGATGCACCTTCCATTTTTATTTTGAGTGACAACCCTGGTGAGACTTGGGTCTGAAATTGAGTTTGTTAGGGGCATTATCCAAATAGAATTCTCAAATTAATGGTGAGTTGTGCACTAATTTCCACACACAACACCCTTGATATGAGCTGATTGGTTGTGAAGGAAGTTAAACCTGATTTCAGTGTTAAAATATTGTTTTACTGTTGTGACTCCTCTGAAAAATTGAAAGAATAAGGTGTGGAATGAATTTTATTTGGGTTAACTCTATTTTGACATGTTGCACTGACATTAACTATTTTATTGAGAAGTTTGTGGGTAGCTTCACTGAAAACCCGCAGGAGACTTCACTCCTCCACTATGGATCACCTAGGGGTTTACAACGCTTGGTGCATATGCTAAATGCATCCATGCTCCCTACGAAAGTGGCATTTAAGTGTTGTAGAATAATGGTTTAATTTTCACTTTGCTCGAGGGCTAACAAAGATTAGGTTTGGGGGTGTGTTAGTCACTGGATTTTGCCACTTCCTACCCCTTAAACCTAGCTTTTCTAAGGCTTAGAGTGATTAATAACTGCTTTTAAGTGTTGTTTTGTAGCTAGGAATAATTTATAGCATCATGCAGAAATCTAATTAATAAATTCCAATAAGATGAGATTAGAGTCATTCATGAGCTACGGGAAGTAAAACCCAATACATGAAGAAGAGCTATTGCTATTAGAGTCAAATAGCATAGTAAAAAACTTTCAAGAAAACACCTTCAGCAGTATACAACAGATGGGACTTGAACAGCAAAGAGGCTCAGCAATATATGGGACTGTGTACACTAGAGCAACCATGTGGTTCATCATCTTCAGTAGCTGCACACTACAGCAAGCAGCCCAAGCTTCAAAACCTCTCAAGAGTAATTCATGAGGATCAAAATACAAAAACTGTTTTCAACATGCTTCAGAAGTCCTATCTCGAGAGGATACTTGAGAGTTGAAACTCCAAGCAACCTCTCGACCTTCAGCAGCCCTCCAACCTATTGAGCTCCTTCAAACCTTCATGCATGAACCTGTCGAGTGGTGCTACACTTGAAAATGAACTCCATGAATGGTGCTGAAGCTGGAAGGTGTTAAGTGGTGAAAAATGCCACTTTTCACCCTTTAACCTGACCATTGATAGACCTGTGAGCACACTAATAAGCCTCTGTCAAGTGCACTTTGTAGACAGTAATAAAAGATAACACTAATGCAGAAAACCACTTAAGAATGCCCAAAAAGGGGCCATCTCTCAGCACAGGACAAACCTACCAATAGCACACCAGAGGGTAGCACATCAATGAACCATTGGAGCGCATGGCTACAACAGGGCAAGGCGAAGGAAGTGAGAACAGGCTGAGAACATCCTATCGATTGGTCACCTAAAGACTTCGATAGGAGCTAAAAGCAAAGAAATGAAGAGTTCGTGCAGTTGAAGAAGTTTCGACAGGATCTGAAGGGAAAAGAAGGATGAATTTGTGTGGATTGAGGAGTTCGATAGGATCTCAGAACCTATCGAGCAGCTGAAAGGAAAGAAGAAATCATCCTATCGAAAACCCGCCTGAGGCGTCAAGGGAACCTATCGAATGGTTTCTTAAAACCTATGGAAATGATGGCATGTAAAGTGAAACCTGTTGAAATGGGTCTCCAACCTGTCGAAGAGTCCCTCCAACTTATCGAATACTCCAAACCAAGGAGTGAGAATGCTGAAACTCTAAGAGAAGGCTAATCCTGTCGGAACCTATCGAAGAGATCTGAGAACCTAGCGAAAGGACCAAAAAGCTCTATTTGAACCTATCAAAAGCTTTCTGAACCTGTCAAAATCGTGTGCAGAATTTCTCAAAAATTCAGCTGTGAATATTTTGTGATTTGGTGACTTGCTGCATGCAACCCGAGGCACTTGGTGACCAGCATGATGATTCTAGAAGATGCCCTAGGAAACCCTAACCGACCCACATGCTCTAACAGAACTCTAACAAACTCTGAGGACCTTCCAGAAGGGATTTTTGGTAGGAAAAATAGAGGAGAAAGCTATATATAAAGACCCCCAATTGCAATTGGGGGGGGATCGAGATCTGAGCCAAATTCTGGGGATTAGAGCTTGCAGAGAAATTCTATTTTCCCTCTTTTTACCCAACAATGGTTGGCTAATTCCCTTGGAGTAGCGAGGAGAGAAGTTAGATCTTTAATTGGGTAAGGTTAAGAGTGCTATTGTAGGTTCCTAGCTGCACAGACTATAGATCTGAGAGTATTTCCATTGTAGAGTGGCGTTGATTGTAATGTGAATGCTATTTTTAATGCTTTAATTAGATCTAAAGTTCCTTTGGTTCCATTTGGTGATCGATCAGATTTGTGTAGAGGATTCTGTAGATTAGCTCACCCACTTAACTGGTAGGCCACTAGGATACCACCCGATCTCCCTGAATCTGATACTCCTGTGATTCCTTGGGTCTGTGACCTAGGAATTGTAGCATCTGTAGTGGTTTTAATTATTCTAATGGAGGCCTTAGCTTTGGAAGAGATCCTTAGGATGGTCTGTAACCGTTAAAGTGGACAGATCATAACCTTAAGATTAGTCCAACCTCAGGCTCCAATTGGATTCGTCTGCTGTAAATTCGTGGATTCAATAAAGTCTATAGGATGGTCTGTGACCATTAAAGTAGATAGATCATAGCCTTAACACCAGGTGGATCCTACGATTTGAAGTGGAGTTTATACCCTGCAGCTGTGCTTAGAGCCAGTTGAGGGAATTGTGTGCTCTGAACCTCTGTAGCATAATTGATTGAATCTGATTTCAGTGAAAACCAATCTCCAAGCTACTCTTCTCCATTTTCTGCTTTTTAACTCTTTCCCCTGTAAGATCTAAGATCATAAACTCGATCCAAATTAGTCTATGATTAATTTTAGCTTAGCCTAAGTGACAATCCATTTAAAACCTCTCCCCTATCTTTTAGCTAACGTAGCATTAGTTAGGGTGCCCGATCTAATACAGATTTGGAGATTTATCAAATTTAAAACCAGCCTCCCTGTGGACATTCCCTTATTCACCATCTTTGTAAAACTTACTACAATAGACCCTGATTACTTGCAAGTCTATGCGAGTGTGTTCTGCCTAGTTTTATTGATGATTTTAGACCCTCATTTGAAGGAAGGGAAACACTAACAAGTTTTTGGTGCCGCTGCCGGGGAGGTGTGTTTAGAAATTGATAGATCTAAGTTTTGATTATAGATCTGTAGTTTTTGTTTGATTTTTACTAACTGTATCTGTAAGTTTTATTATTTTTCAGCATTTTGTGAGCATTTTATCAGATCTCAAGCTACTAGTGAGAGGAGAATCGTGCTAGAGACTGCTCTGCAGTTTGCATCCCTCTACTCCCTTGTTATTTTTCAGATCTGTTGATAATTTTTGTTAGAGTAGTTAGAAAGCTTGGTTGATTCTACTTGCAGTGTTGAGAATCTATTTTCCATTCAGAATCTAAGTGTTGTATGTTTGGTAGGATAACTCTCCAACCTCAGATTATTCTACTAAATCCAGAGGTTGAAAGACTTCTTAGATCTAGACCAACTACACCTACTTCTGTTGCATTTGATTATGTAGAAATGGGTGAGCAACAACAGCCGAGAACCCTTAAGGAGTATAATGCACTAGGGGTCTATAATTCCCCCTTCTGCATTCAATTCCCAGCTGCTCAGGGAAACTATGAGATAAAATCATCCATCATTCAAATGTTTCCCTCATTTTATGGCCTGACCAAAGAAGACCCCTACAGGCACATTGATGAGTTCTTGGGACTGTGCACTACATTTAATATCACAGGTTTGGAGGAAGAGGCCACCAGGATGAGACTCTTTCGTTTTTCATTAAAGGACAGAGCCAAGACTTGGTTGTCCTTACTTCCACCCAATAGTATTCAGTCCTGGAGTGATCTCTAATGTCAGTTTTTGGCCAAGTTCTTCCCTATGTCAAAAACCAGTCAGTTGAGGAAGGGTATCATCTCTTTTACCCAAGATCCAACTGAAGATTTTCATCAATCCTAGGAGAGATTTAAGGAACTCCTAAAGAAATGCCCCCACCATCAAATCCCTGAATGGCAATTGATTGAAAGCTTTTATCAGAGAATTGATGCTAAAAGCAGAGATATGATAGATGTTTCCTGTGGTGGCACCTACCTCCATAAAACTGCTGAGGAGGCATGGGAGCTCTTTGATATTATTAGTGAGAACTCTATGCAAAGGGAAACCTTAGCAAGAGATCTAGAGCCTCCTAAATTGGTGAAGGAGAATACCTCAAGAGGGAAGATATATGAAGTGAGTGTGCCAAGTGAGTTGGAAAGGAAAGTGGACAGCCTAGCCCTGAAATTTGATAGGCTGGTGGGAGCAATGTAGTCACCTATGGCTATCAGGGTGGAGGAGGCATGTGTCATATGCCAGTCCCCTGCTCATCCCCTGGAAGAATGCCCATCTACTGACCAGTTTCCTAATTTTATAACAGAGTATGTGGCTGCAGCTCAGTCTTATGGGCAACAGCCTGCTGCTGGGTATCAATGGAGGAACCACCCCAATCTGAGGTGGCGACAAGATGCATGCCCCAGCCAGCGGTAGCAGCCCCAGCGTCCCATGCCCTACAGAAATGCTCAGCCCTATCGAGAAGGTTATGTCCCAAGGCCTCAATATCAGCAATGGCCCAACTCAGAACTCCTCTCGTGCACTCTTTGAGGAACAAGTTCTATCTTCACTGTAGAGCTTGAACAACTTATTCCAAACTGTGCACTCTGACAACCAGAGAGCATCACAAAGATAGAGGACCAGCTTGGTCAGCTGTCTGATGCTCTGACTAGGAGAGAGGGAGGAAGGTTGCCCAACCAACCACAGGACAACCCACGAAGGCAGTTTGTAGTGGGTGAAGTCTCCTCCACCTATGAGGAAGCCAAATCTATTACAACTTTGAGATGTGGTAGGCTAGTGGATAACCAAGTGGGCTGTGAGCCTGTGAGGAACTTGGAAGAAGAAAATGAAGTGATTTCTACCAGCACGTAACAAAGACCACCAGTGGTGGACTTGAAGGAACAATCATCTATGGATAAAGAGGATAATGAGGATCCTCAAGAAAAGAAAAAAGGTCAAAAGAAAGAGGCCCCATTGGCTAAGGCTGGAAGTGAGAGAGCAATCTCACATTTTCTATTTCCTAAGGCACTACAAGCACCTTCCCCTTTTGATAAAGGGCAAGAAAAAATTGAGGAAATGATGGAGACTTTCAAGCAAGTAGAGATCAATTTGCCTTTACTTGATGGGCAAGGAAAAATTGAGCATGTGAAACTTGTCTCTTCTGAAGCTCCACCGGCACAACACCATCCATGGAGGCCTACTTTGTTACCTCTACCAACCCCCTCTAAGGCACCCCTATTGCCCTCCCTCATCAGTCCCCCAGAGGGGGAGTTAAAGTAACTCCCAAAATCATTGAAATATGCCTTTTTAGGAGACAACACCAAATCGCTTGTGATAATCTCTTCTTCCCTCACTCCTGAGCAGGAAAAAGAACTACTTTGTGTACTAAAAAGGCATAAGAAGGCAATAGGATGGACCATTGCAGACCTTGGGGGAATCAATCCTGCTGTGTGCATGCATAAAATTTATCTCAAGGAAGGTTCCAAACCTTTCAGAGAGATGCAGAGAAAACTTCACCCACACATGCAGGAGGTCGTGATGAAGTAGGTAGTCAAACTCCTAGATGCTGGGATAATTTATCCCATCTCAGATTCACAATGGGTGGCACCTACCCAGGTAGTACCCAAGAAATCTGGCATTACAATTGTTGAAGCAGATTCAGGTGAGTTGATCCCAACCAAACAGACCACTGGTTGTAGGGTATGCATAGATTATCGAAAACTCAATGAAAAAACCTGCAAGGATCACTTCCCACTGGTCTTCATAAATCAAATTTTGGACAAGTTGCGGGCAAGGCCTATTACTATTTTCTTGATGGATATTCAGGGTACAATCAGATCCCTGTATACCCCCAGGACCAAGAAAAAACCACATTCACTTGCCCATTTGGGACCTCTGCATACAGAAGGATGCCATTTGGGTTGTGTAATGCACCTGCCACATTCCAAAGATGCATGTATGCATTAATAAGTTTTTGGAGATCTTTATGGATGATTTCTCTATTTATGAAGATGATTTTTCCCAATGCCTACACCACCTCAGCTCTGTACTGCAAAGGTGTGAGGAGACCAACCTAGTTCTGAGTTGGGAGAAAAGTCATTTCATGGTGACTCAAGGCACTGTTCTAGGACATGTTGTCTCTCACAAAGGAATCGAGGTTGATTAAGCTCAGATCGATTTTATTGCACATTTGCCCCCTCCAAAAATTGTCAAACAACTTAGGTCATGCTGGCTTCTACAAAAGGTTCATCAAGGATTTCAGCAAAATCTCCAAACCCCTCTGTCACTTGTTGTGCCAGGATGTTCCTTTTGACTTTAATGATGAATGCCGAGTTGCTTTTGAACTATTAAAAACTTATTTGACCATAGCTCCCATCTTGTAATCCCCTTATTTTTCTCTGCCATTTGAGCTGATGTGTGATGCATCAGATTTTGCCATTGGGGTAGTGTTGGGACAAAGAAAATACAAGACACCTTCTGTGGTAGCATATGCCAGTAAATTAATGGTTGATGCTCAATTGAATTACACTACAACTGAGAAAGAGCTATTAGCTATTGTCTTTGCCTTAGAATAATTCAGATCTTATGTGCTGGGATAACAAATTATTGTGTTCACTGACCACTCAGCTTTGAAATACCTCTTGTCCAAAAAAGAAGCTAAAGTACGACTAATCAGATGGATTCTTCTCTTGCAAGAATTCAATTTAGAGATTAAGAACAAGAAGGGAGTTGAGAACGTGGTGGTTGACCATCTGTCAAGGATCCAAACAACTGACATGGAAAGCTTGCCCATCAATGACTCTTTCCCAGATGAGCAGCTTTTGACTGCCCAGATAAGTATGCCCTGGTTTGCCAATATTGTCAATTACCTTGATGTGGGTAGAATCCCTCCACATTGGACCAAGGATGACAAAAATTTGTTCTTTGAATAGATTCGATATTACATGTGGGAGGATCCTTACCTGTTTAAGCATTGTGCAGACCAGGTGATTAGACGTTGTGTACCTGAAACTAAGTTTCAAAACATCCTAACCATGTGTCATGAACAGGCTTCCGGGGGCCATTTCAATGGTAACAAGACTGCGACAAAGGTCCTTCAAAGTGGTTTCTACTAGCCTACCCTATTCAAGGATGCCCGACAACACTGTAAAGCTTGTCATCGATGCTAGCAAATGGGCAGCATTATAAGGAGAAACTCTATGCCTTTGCAACCTATACTTGTTGAACTGTTTGATATTTGGGGAATCGACTTCATGGGACCTTTTTCCCCTTCTGCTGGATATAATTTCATCCTTGTCGCTGTGGATTACGTATCCAAATGGGTAGAAGCCATAGCTACAAGGACAAATGATCACAAAGTCGTCATTCAATTCTTGAAAGACAACATCTTCTAAAGATTTGGCTTTCCTAAAGTTATTATTAGTGATGGGGGAAGCCACTTCTGTAATAAACCTTTTGACAAACTGATGGAAAGATACTCTGTTACCCACAGAGTAGCCACTCCCTACCACCCACAAACCAGTGGGCAGGTAGAGATTTCCAACAGGGAAATCAAACATATTCTCGAGAAGACTGTGAGAACCGACAGAAGAGATTGGCCCAGCAAGTTGACTGATGCCTTATGGGCTTATAGAACAGCCTATAAAACCCCCATAGGCATGTCCCCATTCAGACTAGTATATGGCAAGGCATGTCACTTGCCTGTTGAATTGCAACACAAAGCGTATTGGGCCATTAAAGCAGTAAAGTCTGGCTTACACTTAGCTAGTATTCACAAGAAACTCCAGTTATCCGAGCTGGATGAACTGCGACTATAAGGAGAGGACCAAAGCCTTCCATGACAGACATTTTCTCTGCAAAGAGTTCAAGCCCAATGACAAGGTATGGTTGTTCAACTCCAGAATGAAATTCTTTCCAGGAAAGCTACAGTCCAGATGGGATGGACCTTTCACAGTGGTACACGTTTCCCTATCTGGAGCTGTTGAAGTCATGCATCCTACAGATGGCAGAACCCTTAAGGTCAATGGTCAGAGGCTGAAACTTTGCATTGACAACATTTGTGAGCCTGAAGAGACCATTGATCTTCAGGATCCTCCAGGTTAATACCTGACTTCAATTTGTATCATATGTATTATATTTGATTTATACCTCGATTATTTCTGACGACATTCTTTACAATAAAATGGCCATGTCAAGTTCAAGCTTCTTTTCAATATCACCCGCAGTCTAGGAATCAATGGCATAAGGTCAGAGGCCAATTTGCTAACTGGTAGCATAGCAGAGGAGTTGCTGGGTAATAAGGCTAAATGCTCTGCACACACAGGCCATATTATTGAGCTCATTGAACCTCTCGACAGGTCATTTGGACCTTTCCCTAGGTCAATCGCTGATGTCGATAGGATTGGTGAGGATTTCGATAGGTGCTGAGACCTCTCGATAGGTGAGAACAACATTGCGATAGGTTCTGGACTCTTGCCTAGAACCTATCGACAAGAGTGACCAATGTAATACCCCACCTATTGTTGATATATTTAAAGTGCTTGCTACTGCCTTTATTGAAGACAGTGATAAGAATGGGGTAAATGAAAAATGAGTGAAAGGTAGAGTGATGATTACGGAGCAGCAAGCCTAAAATATGGACAGTCCTACAAGATACAGGGCCTATTGTAGCAAGTTTTGATAAGTAAGAGTTTGTCCCATAGGGAAGTTGATCTAACACTCCAAGGGAGCTATCCTTAGTAGGCTCTGTAGATCTGACTAAAGATCTGGCAATCCTAAATGGAAGGGGATTTAGGGTCACTATAATCTAAATTCTAAGGTATCCTAATGTCTAAACTATAGAAAGGGTTAAGACAATGGATGGAGTGTGAGAAAATAAATATCAAAGGGTGAGAAGTATGTTATTAGGTACAGATATGATGGGGTCTTGTAACTCAGACTCAGATCTGTTGCTATAGAAATCCTGTCCAATGGCTACATTATCACCAAAGAGGAGAAAGAATCAAACTCACTCTTGTGCCATGATCCAATCCCTTAAGGCTATAACCTGTCCACTCAAATGGTCACAGACTATCTAATAGGGGAACCACAAACCAGAGATGAGTTAGAACAAGTTTACCATTGTAGGCCCTACTTCATCCAGGCTACAATCTCAAGAATCCATAGGGACCTCATCCTCTAAAGTTCTGTGTGTGGGGCTAGGCCTACAAAGTGCACGAGCCTAGACACAAAGGACCAACAAGAGTTTGAGTATTAGCTTTTCAGCATGGCTGATCACTGCTTTAGAAAGATTGTAGTGATCCAGTCACAAGCCTATAATCTCTACAGCCAACTCAGATCTGCAATCTGATGGTGGATCTATTCAACTATAGGGGAGTTTGTCACTGCACAATCTCTCACAAGGCTACAAGCGTAAGTGCAGAGAAGAAGAATCTGTCTTAGTTCCATGAATTGGCTTCACCCTAGGGCTATAATCTGTCCACTTGAATGGTCACATACTATCCACAGAGGCTATCCTCCTCACAAATGGCTAAGACAGAACAAGAACATTGCTGCCGCCACCATGTTCACAAGGCTATAAGCACAAGTTCCCATGGGGATTCAGATTTAGTAGGTCCTGTGGTGGGGGAAGGCACGCAAGTGCCTAACACAGGACCTTACAGGTCACTTAGATCTAAATAGTGCCTTAGAAGCAATCCTCCATTGCTTACAAAACAACTTAGAAATGGAGGATCTCAAGGCAGCAGCCTTGTACAGCACAACTCACAACAAAAACAACATCCTATACATGCAACAGATCCTATTATAAAAACTCCATTAAAAGTTGTACCAGACAATCATACAAAAGGCATAGCCAGCAAGTGCTGGACTATGGAGGGAAAGAAAAAAGGGAAAAGAAAACTCCTAAACCCTAACCTTACTCTACTGTAATTCTACAATTGGTTTTTGGAGAAGAAGTACAGAAGTTAAGTGCCAAAAGAGAGATCCTTCAAACCTAAGCTAGGCTTAGGCTTATATAGCAGTCGGTTCTCTCACAATTAAGGTTAGGAAAACCCTAATTTCATTAATGCAATTACGGCCCATTCTTGTCCCTTGGATGCCTCGGGGCGTTTGCACAGAGATTGGAGCATTGGAGTACGTGCCCTAATTGCTGGAGATTCCCAGATTGCCCTTATAAAAGTGGGGAGAAGTTTAGAATACGATCCTCGTTGGGTAGAAATGATTTCAGATCTTTCTGCATGGTAGAATTGGCATTACGGGATTGGATTGACTTGAAGTTCATGTAGTCGCGAGATTGCATTTTAGTCATCGCAGAATATAAATGGTTGTCGCGAAATTGCTCTCTAAGCTTTGAATGGCGCGAGGATTTTTTGCGTGATTCGTCCCTTGGTAAATCTCGCGACAGATCCTCGTGAAGAAGCAGTGTTCATGAGTTTCTGGGTTGCCCGAGCATTTCTCTGAGGGTCTGTATCTTACGAGGACTGCACGACAACTGCGCATAGGAATTCCTGAAGCCCTCTCTTCTGAGTGAGTCGCGCAAAGCTTAACGGTTCCCCTTTTAAGCTGCGCGGGACTGCGCGAGTGCTTTAGACTGAGCCTCGCGAGGACCTCCCGAAGTCTGCTTTTTTAATTCTTTCTGGCACCAAACCACGCGAGAATGATGCGAACATTGTGCGACCAGTTCTTGTTCTTCCTCCAGAAGCCCGCGACAACTGCGTGAAGGCTTTATCTCTGGTTCAATTGAACCCTGCGACATTTGCATGAGGCATCCTTCTTGGTTTATTTCTGCTTTGATGTGCCTATGCTTCAGCGAACTCTCTATCTGGGTTCATTCTTCATTCTGCTGAGGTAGTTTTGGGGCAACAGTGAGCTTCTTGGCATGGTTAGGGGTTTATTGATAGCTGCTACTTATTACCTACAGAATAGACTTAAACACATTTATTAAATGATTAATGGTCTAATAGAGATTAAGTTAAGGGGTGAAAAGTGGTACTTTTCTGGTCTTAACACACCCCCAAACCTAATCTTTGCTAGTCCCTTAGCAAAATTGTAAATGCCACTTTCACTGGGATCACGGATACATTTAGCATATGTACCAAGCCTTTTAAACCCCTAGGTGAACCCTAGTGGAGGAGTGAAGTCTCCTAAGGGTTTTCAGTGAAGACACCCACAAACTTCACCATTAAAATCAGTTAAGTAGAGTGCAGATAATGACAACACAGATTCAAATGTTTAAAGTTTCATTCCATACCCATTTAACACTTAGAGGAAACTGCAGCAATGTTTGTAGGCCATTTAGAACTTAAAAATTAACATGTGTTTGCCTAACCACCATTCATTTAACATTAGAATTTCAACGTATGAAAATCAGTACCCAGCTTGCCTTTGATTCGAAACTCAGGTTGGATACAATCCCAATGGGGTTAAAATTCAAATCCAATTATCACTTAGGCTATCTCTCAACATTAATAACCTGAGGGTGTTCACATTTTCAATAGCTCAAGAGCAGTTGCAGACCCTAAATGGGCTTGCAAGCATGACCATAGGCCAAGCTTCTAATTTTTGACATCTTCAAGGATTTTCACCATAGATTGAGCAACTCTTCATCTCCACATGACAGCTCATTTGACTTTGGATCCACAAGGTCTTTTAGAATGGGTTGTAATGTGGCTTATGGCTGAGGGGTGTACAGAATAAAGGGGTAAAAAGGGAGTCCAAATTAAGAAATCAGCAAGGTAGGGAGTGGTTAATGACTTCACAACCTTCATTTCAGTAAAAACATCATCTTCCTCTTTATATTTCAGACTCAAAGTGGCCAGCTTCTCCTCTTTTCTAAATTTTCAGATGATGATGTTCTCTAGACTTCTCTTTCTTTTTCTCTTTTTATTGTCTTTATTCATTCTTTTGATGAAATGCCACACAACTATCCTTGATACACATCTATTCACAAGTTGCTTTTCTTCCCCTTCCACAGAATATTTGACCATTCTCAGTATCTTTACCTCCTCCTTTACCTTTTGAATTCTCAGAGTGAGGGTAAGGTTGACTCAGGTAATGAGGTTAAGGTGCAAGTTTTCTGGTGTTTGTGAAAGAAAAAAAATATGATTTTAAGGCTCAACTAGTGTATGCAAAAAGGGCAGATTTTAAAAGGTTGGATTTTTAGGCTCAAACTGTCCAAATGAGGGCCTTGAATCATTTCCTTAGTCTCATGAGTGCTGTCAATTAGTTTTGATTAGGAGTTGTACAACTTCTAGTGAAAAAGTCTTGATTCAATTAGTCCTTAGAGCAGAAACAATGCCACAAACACTCTTCAAACGAAAATGTTGGGCCCAAATCTCACTAGGTATGGTCTTCAAATTTAACTCATGGGGTGTATTTTCGTCTGTTTCTCTCCTCTTAGGCTCACTGAGTACTTAGCTCAAAAAAATTCTAATATTGGCTTCATGGTGGTGTCAAGATCACTTTTATCTATTTCCAAAAGTCTGCAAAAATATTAAAATCTTTACATGTTTCCTCATTGTATCAAGTTAAGTGGAAATTGACTTTATTCATCCCATTTTTACTACCATTACTGCACTAAAATTAATTGGTCTATTGGCAGACTGCCACACCCCCAAACCATTTGGAGCAGTGTCCTCACTGGTTTAGAGGTGATAAAAAGCAGTAGAATCCAAGCAGACAAACAGAAATAAACCTTTGAAGAAAGAGAGAAAGAAAATGCAACGAGCAATTATGGAACTAAAAGAAACTTTCATTAAAAATAAAAAGAAAATATGACAAAAAGATGGAAAAGGAAAAGACAAAATGGGCGGGGGAATCAATGTGTAGTCGGGGGAGGGTGTGAGGAAGATGGAGGGGGAGATGCAGGTGGTGCCATTTTTCTCTTCTTCTCTTCTCTCTTCTCTCTTTTCCTCTTATTCTTTTCCTCCTTGGCGAGGATCCGCTGGACCTCGTCAAACTCATCCCAGAGAAATTGCAAGGGGTCCGGCTCCTTTGGCGGTGGGGGATCTTCCCGAATGGGGTAGAATTTGATTGGGAACCCGAAGGGGTTGTCATCCGCCATTTGTGTGAGTAGGTATGGACTTCTAGGGTTAGAATAGGAGGGATGAGATGAAAAGGGATTGATGGCCGATTTAAAAAAAAGGGACGAGGGAACATGAATCGGCGGAATTGAAATTGTGCTCCTTTTCAAACTTGGCAATAACTGAGCGTTGTGTGGGAAAAGAAGAAACACACAACTGGCTCTTGGAAAAGAGAGTGAGCATTAATTGAATGTTTAAAGATAGGCATGGTATTTAAAGGGGTCAGTGTATCACGCGGGGATCCTCGCGAAGAACAATCAGTGATGAGTAGAGTACATTTCTCGCGCAGCTGAGCTAGGGATCTCCGCGAGGTAGCCTGACATGGCTCATTAATTTGAAAAAGAAGCCATTGAAATCCCTGAGGCAGGTATTTGCACAAATTTATTCAGCCACCATCTACATCTATCCTCCACATGGATTACTATTTCAAAGAAACATAGCCTCCCTAAACTCATCGCCCATGAATGGCAAAAAGAATAAAATGAAAACTGGCCAACAAACAGAAAGAAGCACACAGATCATAATAAGAGACAAAAACCAAAAACATTCTATTAAGTGGTAAAAGATGTACAAATGTAGTTGCAAGAAACAAAACCTAATATACATTCTAGAAGCTAGGACCTAATGTGAACCCAAATCTGTGTAGAAATCCCAGCCCATTTTTTTAGCATGTTCCCTAAGGGCATCTCTGTCCTTTTTCTTCTTTTCCTCCCTTTCCTTTTTCTTTTCAACTGGTGTTTTCTTTGCAGTTGGAGCTTTAGGTGCCCTCACCCTTACTTTTGATTGCTTGGGAGCTTTTGGTTTCTTGGGTTCTTGAGGGGCTTTTCCTTTGCGCTTAGCAGGGGGTTGGCAGGGAATTTTCCTTTGCTTTTGCCTTTGGCTTCTGCTTCTGCAGTGGGGACCACTGGAGATTTCCCTTTTCCTTGGGACTCAGGCTGGCCAGGGGGAAGTGCCTCCTCAGACTGGGCAGTTGGCTCTTTTCCAATTTTTAAAGGAGTAGCTTTTGGAGCAGACCTCTTAGCAGTGACTTTCCTCTAGTTAGGATAAGTTTGCTCTTGAGAAGGTGTAGTAGAGGCCTTGGGAGGTGGAGGCTACTCTGTAGGAGGTGAGGGAGGAGGGGCAACTGGGGCCTTGCCTTTCTCTTGATGGGTCTTTGGTTGGGCCTCCTCAGATTGGGTAGTAGCAGATGGATGAGCTTCGGGCTGTGGGGTGGGCATTTGAACAGAGATTGGGGGTCGGCTGCAGAGGTTCATTTTGGGCAGCAGCCAATGCAGATTCCAATGCGGCGATCTGGATTTGATGTTTGAGGATGTCAGTCTCATGGATCTCCTTTTGGATTCTATGAATCTCCTGGGCATTGTTAAGCCTCTTTTCAAACATTCTGGCCTTCATCTTCTCAGCAGCAGTATTTGATTTCTCAAACTCCCAATTCAGCTCATGATAAGTAGCTATAGCTTTTATCTTCTGATAGTCCTCCAGGATATTTTTCCACCCCAAGGAGATGCCCAGAAGTTGCTTTCTGTGGGCCTCCGTCATTTCATCGATCTGCTCCTGCAAGGGGGTCTCAATGGATTGGCGAAGCTTGGCCATGCCCCTTAGGACATCCTTCCTAAGATAAGCATTGTCCCTCATATGATGGAGGATGGTGAGGTAGGGAGGGCTGTAAAAATGATGTTTTGGGGCTATGGGAAGATAGGAGGTGGAAGGAGCAAAGTGTGCTTGGTCCTGGGGGGAAGAAGGTGGGGTAACAGTGGGTAGGTCTATTTGAGGGGAAAGGGGGATAAGTTCTGGGTCAGTTTGTGTCTTTTTGTCAGTGAACGTTGGAGGTGGTAGGAGAAGAGGTGGAATGGAGGGTATAGGGGGAAATGAGAATGGGGTAGGCTCACAGTGTAGGGGGTGGTGGGGGAAAATGGG
Source organism: Chloranthus sessilifolius (assembly GCA_021018995.1). Lineage (NCBI taxonomy): Eukaryota > Viridiplantae > Streptophyta > Magnoliopsida > Chloranthales > Chloranthaceae > Chloranthus > Chloranthus sessilifolius. Next base: position 41,250,197 of record CM037587.1, read on the forward strand.
AATGGTGAAAGGAATGAAAGGAAATGGGGGTGTAAGAGGGAATGTGGGTGGTGGGGGGTTGGGAGTCGGGAGGAAGTCTGCTTGGGTGTCTTTGTCAGTGAATAGGACCAGGGGGGGTGAAGTGGGTGGTGGAGGGATGGGTGGGTTGGTTAAGGTGTGTAGGGTGGATTGGATGGAGGTGAGTTCAGTTTGCATCTGATCATGTGTTTGGGTATTGGTGGATAGCTGGGCTTGAATGCCTTGGATAAGGGAAAGGATAAGGGGTAGTGTGTCAGGGATAGAAGGTTGGGTTTGTGAAGAAGAGGGTACGGGTTGGAAAGGTGAGGAAGGTGCATGATGGAAAGTGGAGGGAGGGGAAGAGTGGGGTTCAGGGGAGTGATGCTGTGAGGTAGTTGGGAAGTCTGGGAGGGGGGTGTAGTGGGTAGGCATTGTGTCCAGGAAACTAGCCATAAAGGCTTGGAATCCTATGGTGGTGTTTAGGGTTAAGTCAATGTCTGTGAGGGGAGATGTAGTAGGTATGGCTGGGGTGGTGTCTTGGTCAAGGTGTGGTGTGTCAATGGGGAGAGAAGGGATTGAGGGTGGTGTCTGGGAGATGGTTGGGATGGTCGTAGTGGTCTTCCACTTTTTGTAGGAGATGAGTGGGGGGCTGGTAGGCTTAGGTGGAGATGAGGGGGGAATTGTGGCTGTGTACTGAGGTAAGGTAGGGGATGGTGAGTTCTCCCATGGACCAAGCACAGGTGAAGGAGGAGTGGGCATGGAGAATGGAAATAGAGGGGGGTGAGAGATGGATGCAAGAGGGGTGGTGGATGTAGGGGTAACAGGTGCTGCTGCAACTATGGAAGTGGTAAGCTATGGGGGCACCTCCTTTGTATCAAGGGTAGACCCTGATCCAGCTGCCTCTTCTGCTTGCTTGGGCAGGGCCTGAGCCTCAGCTTTCTTCTTTTTCTGGCCCCCCATCAAGCTCCAGTTGATTCCCCATTGCCATTTGGCAAAGGTAGTAGGGGAAAGGGTGGTGGTCTGCTCAGTCCTTCCTATCTCGTATCCCCCCTTGATCAGCAACAAGGTAATGATTCTTGCATAGGGTAAAGTGTGAGGCTTCTTGTTTGACCCTAACTTCTCCACTACGTTTGTCATTGCCTCAAAAATTAGCCAGGCTGCATGGAAGCCATGGCCAAAGTGGAAAGAGTAGACAGCATCCGCAATGGGGGTTCTCCTTTCCTGCTGATGTCTTGAGCAATATATGTTCTTTCGCAGGACCTGGTTAATGAGCAGGAGTTCAGGTTCCAATTCTCTCCTTCTGATCGAGTCCCCTGTGGCTTTTAATCCTCTAGTTAGGGCCCGTGCAATTGTATCAATCGATGCACTCAAGGGGGGCCATAACCACAGCTAGGGTTGAATGCTACTGGGATGCCCAACACTTCAGTAATCATCTTGGGGCCCACTAACATATCAAAGTCGACAATCAGCACCAGCAAGTACCCGTGTCCATCATTTTCCTTCTTGACCTTGATGTGCTGATAAAATAGTTGCACTAGCCTGGGGTAGGCTAGTGCTGAAATTCCTCTCATCAATGGCTGCAGGCCCGCTTTGCTCATAAATTGTACTGCAGGGGCAGAGAGAGGTTCTTTCTCAAAAAATGGTACATCAAAGGCTATTTCAGGCTCCAATGGAATTGACTCCGTGAGCTCAGAAGGAGTAGAGAACTTAGTGGTTGGTACCGCCGCCTCCTCAACCACTTCCTTTCCTTTTTTGGGGGACTTTGAAGTCTTGGCCTTTTTAGGGGTGGTCCCTGCAGGGTCCTTGTCCTTCCCTTTTCTCTTCTATACAGTTTTTGGAGCCATGTCTAACTCTGTCCTATAGTATGAGAAACGAAGGCTGAAATCTAAGGTTTGGTTTGATTTGACGCGCAGGGCACCTCAAGATCTCTGAGCAGAGGGCAATGGATGGGGGTGGTATTGGGAACAACTCTGTAGATATATGCAGTGAATGATGAGCTGTAGGAGTGATGCTGGAGGGGAGAGGGGAAAGAGTGCCAGAAGCTAGGGTTTTGCTGAGGGAAGAAGGAAGAAAATAATGGAGAAGGGACCAAGCGTGGGGTTAAAATACTTATCGCGAAGGTCGGCGCGCTTTGGGACATCTGGTCGTGGGTTGGAAATGAACCTAGCGAAGGTGTTGATTCCATCTTAATTGCACGACAATCTCCCAGGTTGTCCTTGGAGCGCGCGACAGAGTGAGATAAATTCATGGGAATTGCGCGAGCGGCTCCTAGGGATCTATTTGGATTGCGCGAAAAGCTCTGAGGTTCATTTTGAATCTCATGACAGACTTAGAATCTCGCGACAGCAAATGAAGTATTTATGCTGAATTGCGTGAGAGTCGCCCAGGTTACTTTGTGAACCTCGCAAGAGTCTTGGAATCTCGCGATAACTACTGAATAGCTCGATGTGGACCACGCGAGAGGTTGTCAAGTACACATGAATCTCGCGATAGGTATGGAATGTTTCTATGCGAACTGCACGAAATGCTCTCAGACTCCCTTTTTTAACCTCGAGACAGCTTGAGAATCTCGCGACAACAAATGAAGTAAGTTGTCTGTAGTGCGCGAGAGTCTCTCAGGCTTCAAATTGGACCCAGCGACAGTAAGGTATAAAACAGAGATCAGGTGCTCTCTGTTCTGCCCTTTTGCATGTTTGCTGTGGCATGACCCTTACTATGGCTACCTCTAGACACTCAATCATACAATCAAGGACCACAAAAACTCGACCTCTCATATTAGGCATTCAACAGAGGCTATCAATTGAAGAGCAGGAAGAATCAAACCAAGCATCAATAGTTTAAAACAGAGAGATCCAGATTCAGATAGGACCACTAACAAATCCTAGAGAATACAAATGAACGAAAGCAAGATAAATCAACCAAAGCTAAGTACATATGATACAGTAATGACATACCTGTGGATCAGTTTGAAGAAGGGTCCCCTTGAAAGTGACTGATGTCCATGAGATCAGTAGGTTTTTCAAAACAAGGCTTAAGCCTTTGACCATTCACCTTCAAGGTTCTCCCAGACGTGGGATCCTTGATTTCCACAGCACCAGATGGGGAAACATGCATAACAATATAGGGACCTTCCCATCTGGATTTCAATTTGCCAGGAAAGAATTTAAGTTTGGAGTTAAACAACCAAACCTTATCACCAGCTATGAAACTCTTTCTCAACAGCCCTTTGTCAAAGAAAGCTTTAGACCTTTCTTTGTAGATCCTGGCATTAGCATACACATCCGGTCTTAGTTCTTCCAATTCGGACAGCTGCAACAACCTGTGAAGACCAGCAGAAGTTAGATCTAGATTTAAATGTTTGATGGCCCAATAGGCCCTGTGTTCTAACTCCACCGGGAGATGACAGGCCTTGCCATAGACCAGTCTGAATGGGGACATACCAATGGGAGTCTTATAGGCAGTCCTATAAGCCCACAGTGCATCATTAAGCTTGTCAGCCCAATCCTTCCTATCAGTCCTCACAGTCTTCTCAAGGATATGCTTGATCTCCCTATTTGAAATTTAACTTGCCCACTGGTTTGTGGGTGGTAGGGAGTAGCAATCCTATGGGTGACAGAATATTTCTTGAGCAAGCTCTCAAAATTTACATTGTAAATGGCTCCCCCCATCACTGATAATGGCTCTAGGGGTACCAAATCTGGAGAAGATATTCTGCTTTATGAACTTGAGGACAACCTGATTATCATTAGTTCTTGTGACAATGGCTTCTACCCATTTGGAAACATAGTCCACTGCCACTAAGATGAAATGAAAACCATTTGAAGGAGGAAAGGGGCCCATAAAATCAATAATCCACACATCAAATAGTTCTACAACAATGATGGGCTGTAAAGGCATTGAATTTCGTTTAGACAGCCCTCCTAGTTTTTAACATCTTTCACAGGCCTTGCAGTGTGTATGGACATCTCTGAAAAGAGAAGGCCAATAGAAACCACACTGCAACACTTTGTCAGCTATTTTTCTCCCACTAAAATGACCCCCACTGGCATTTTCATTGCACATGGCCAGAATACTGGGGATATCACTTTTGGGAACACATTTCCAAATGATTTGGTCTACACAATACTTGTACAAGCAAGGTTCCTCCCAGAAAAAGAATTTGACCTGTGAGAAAAATAGGTCTTTGTCTATTTTCGTCCAATGGGCAGGAATCTTGCCTATAACGAGATAATTGACAATATGTGCATACCAAGGAACTAAAGATTGGATGGCAAACAGTTGCTCATATGGGAATACATCATTTGTAGCAAGGTCATCAACACCTTTCTCCAACATAATTCTAGACAAGTGGTCAGCCACCACATTTTTTATACCCTTCTTGTCCTTGATTTCGATGTCAAACTCCTGCAACAGGAGTATCCATCTAATCAATCTGGGCTTCGCATCCTTCTTGGACAGTAGGTACTTTAATGTTGAGTGGTCAGTGAAGATGACAGTTTTAGACCCAAGTAGGTAAGGTCTAAACTTGTCCACAACAAAAACCACTGCCAGAAGCTCTTTCTCAATGGTTGTGTAGTTCAGTTGAGCTTCAGCAAGCGATTTTCTGAGATATGCAATGACCACAGGTAGCTTATCCTTTCTCTGGCCCGGGACAGAACCTATTGCCAAGTCAGATGCATCACACATCAACTCAAAGGGCAGGGTATAGTCAGGTGTCTAGAGTACAGAGGCAGAGGTGAGGCAGATTTTTAGAGTTTCAAAAGCCTTCAGACATTTAGCAGAGAAGTCAAAGGGCACATCCTGGCAAAGCAGGTGGCACAATGGTTTAGCAATTTTGCTGAAGTTATTGATAAACCTCCTGTAGAATCCAGCATGTCCTAGAAAGGATCTGATTTGCTTGACTGTTCTCGGAGGGGGCAAATTTTTAATGAGGTCAACTTTGGCCTTGTCTACCTCAATTCCATCTTTAGAGACTACATGGCCGAACACAATTCCATGTGTTACCATGAAGTGGCTCTTCTCTCAACTTAAGACCAAATTGGTCTCTTCACATCTTTATAAGACCTGATGGAGGTGTTGTAGACATTGGCCAAAGCTATCCCCATAAACCGAAAAATCATCCATAAAAATTTCCAAGAATTTGTCAATCATATCAGAAAAAATAGCATACATACACCTTTGAAAGGTGGTTGGGGCATTACACAGTCCAAAAGGCATCCTTCTGTAAGCAAAGGTGCTAAAAGGACAAGTAAAAGTAGTTTTCTCTTGATCTAGAGGGTGCACAGGGATCTGGTTGTACCCTGAGTTCCCATCAAGAAAATAGTAAAAAGTTTTCCCAGCCAACTTATCCAAAATTTGATCAATAAAGGGGAGAGGGAAGTGGTCTTTTCTGGTCTTGGAGTTGAGTTTTCGATAATCGATGCAAACTCTCCAACCAGTGGTCTCCCTGGCTGGTCTCAACTCTCCAGAGTCGGTTGTGATCACTATTATGCCAGATTTCTTGGGTACCACCTGGATTGGTGCCACCCATTCAGAATCAGAGATGTGGTAAATTACCCCAGCATCCAGCAACTTAATGATTTCTTTCAGAACCACTTCTTGCATGTGAGGATTCAATTTCCTCTGCATTTCCCTGGAGGGTGTTGAGCCCTCCTCTAGATGTATCCTATGCATATAGATTGATGCATCAATCCCTCCTAGATCAGCAATGGTCCAACCAATTGCTTTCTTGTGCTTCCTCAAAACTATTAGCAATTCCTCCTCTTGCTCACTGGTAAGAGAAGAGGCGATAATCACAAAAAGTTTCTTATCATTCTCGAGGAAAGCATACTTTAATGTCTCTAGAAGCTTCTTGAGTTCCAGATCAGGGGCTTGTTGGATGGATGGTAGGATTGGTGTATTATTGGAGGGGGAAGGGGCAGCAATGGAGGTTTCCAATTGGAATGTTGCATTAAGCCCACAGAAGACCTTACTAGGGATATGTCTTCTGGCATTAAAGCTAGGCTTCCTTCCTTTACCATGTTCCAAATTTCAGTTAAATCAGTGACAATATTACTCCACTCCAGCAGAGTGGCCAGTTCTTCTTCAACAATTTCTTCTAGTACATCCACTATAAAGCATTCCTCATTATCCAGCTGAGGGTACTTTGCACTGTTGTACACATTAAGCTCAACTTTCATATGTCTGAAAGTGACCTCCATGATTCCAGACTTGCATTGAATACATGCATTGGCAGTGGCCAAGAGTGGTCTGCCCAGAATAACAGGTATTGGGGTTGTACTCTTGTTGCAACCCATGTCCAAGACAAGGAAGTCTGCAGGGTAGAAGAACTTGTCTACCCCCACTAGGACATCCTCAACTACTCCCATGGGTTTCCTCTCAGACCTATCAGCCATTAATAGAACAATGGGGGTGGGCTTGAGCTCCCCAATACCTAGCTGCTGATACACACTGTATGGCAGCAGGTTAACACTGGCTCTAAGGTCCAAAAGGGCCCTCCCAATCGTGTGGTCTCCAATAATACAGGGAATAGTGGGTATCCCTGGGTCTTACAACTTCTTAGGTATTATCATGGTTAATACAGAATTAACTGTATCAGTCGCAAAGACCTTTTTGGACAAATGGCCTCTGGCCTTCCTTTTCTGAGTACAGAGGTCTTTCAGAAACTTTGCATAGGCTGAGACCTGTCGGATTGCATCAAACAGGGGTAAATTTATTTTGACCTACTTAAAGGTCTCCATCATTTCCTCGATCTATGCCTGCCCTTTATCATAAGGGGCAGGGCCACTCAAAGCTTGAGGAAATGGCAGCTGAGGTACTGCTGATTCCTCAGCTGCAAGCCTATGGCAGAACTTTTATTTTTTTCTTTTATCTATTTTTATGTCCTGCTGAGGCTCAACTACTACCTCTTTATTTTTCCCTTGTTGAAGGGTAGCAGGCAATTCTTGACTTTGTGCCCTAACAAAGTCCTTATCACTTTCACTTGACATTTCCTTGGGGTAGACCTCTCCTTGTTCCTTTCCCACCTGGTTGTCTACTAGCTTGCCAGTCCTTAGGGCTGTGATTGCATTGGCCCTCTCAAAATTTGAGGAGCCTTCTCCGATGGAATACTGGCCCTTAGGGTTGGCTATTGGTTGGCTTGGCAACTGGCCCTCCTCTCTTTTAGCCAGAGCATTGGCTATTTGGCCAAGCTGCTCTTCTATTTTCTTAATGCTTTGACTATGAGAAGTCACAGTCTGATTCAAGGGTCCAAGGCTTTGCAATTGGGCCAAAACCTGGTCCTCGAAAGAAGCACTTCGGGGCTGAGGTGGGGGACCTACCAATTGATTTTGTTGCTGGGGTGGCTGTTGCTACTGGAAATTCGACCTTGGGGCATAACCCTGGTTAAACTGCTGCTGTGGCCTTTGAGGTAAGTCCAACATCTGTTGTGGCTGCATATAATTGTCTTGCCTCCACCTCAAATTTTGGTGTCTCTCCATTGGTAACCAGCATTTTGGTGCTGGTATCCATATGGTTGTTTACTGTAGCAACCAGATTGTTGCTGTCTAAAATATTGGGCAGCAGTAGCCTGTTCCATTATAAACTCAGGGTATTGCCCCGCAGATGGACATTCTTCTACTGTGTGTTGTGGAGATTGGCATATCAGACATGCCTCCATCACTTGAGCAGCCATTCTGGGCTACACCACAGTCAGAAGTTTATCAAATCTTTCAGTAAGATTGGCCATCTGCATTCTCAGGTCATTATTTCCCCTAACTTCATACATTTTTCCTCTAGAAGTCTCAGCAAGCCCCAACTTAGGAGGAGGCTCCTGAATAGTTCTAGATGAGGACATATTCTGGAAAGCATTTTTACTTATGACCTCGAACAAGTCCCATGCCTCATCAGTTGTTTTATGCATGTACGTTACAGCACAAGAGGCATCTACCATGTCTCTGCTCTTCTCATCTATCCCATTGTAGAAGCCCTGGACAAGCTTCCAGTCAGGGATCTTGTGGTGGGGACATTATTTGAGCATCTCTTTAAATCTATCCCAGCATTGGTTAAAATCTTCAGTTGGGGACTGGGCAAAAGAAAGTATGCCTTTCCTTAATTGGCTGGTTTTGGTTTCTGGGAAAAATTTAGACAGAAATCTTATCTAGAGGTCTTTCCAAGAAGTGATGCTATTGTTTGGGAGAGTGGATAACCAGGTCATGGCCCTGTCCTTCAGGGAGAAAGGAAAGAGCCTTAACCTAGTGGCTTCTGGTCCCAAACCAGCAATGGAGAATGTCGTGCACAGGGCCAAGAACTAGTCAATGTGCTTGTAAGGGTCTTCCTGCTAAGCCCATGGAAAGAGGGAAGCATTTGGATGATGGAAGTTTTGATTTCGTAGTTTCCTTGAACATCTGGGAATTGAATGCTGAATGGAGAATTGTAATCATCTGGAGCATTCAATTCCTTCAATGTTCTAGGTTGTTCTTCACCCATAACTGTTGTCTCAATTTCAATAGGGGGATCAACTGTGGTGTGTCTATGCCTTCTCGGTCTTCTACCCCTTTCTATCTCAGGGTTAGCAGGCTCTAATGTAGGACTGAGGGATCTCCTTCCTAACATGCACACACACCAACAGCAGGGAAGACTATTCGCAAGCACATTGCACTTAATAAAAATTGCAACTATCCTAATCAACTACTATGGAATCTTCAAAGGAGAAATAGACTGAGTTCTGAGGGTTAGAGAAGTGCAAACAGAGGTAGCTAGACTCCCAGTGCAATTCTAATCTCCTTCTCTGCTACGGTCCAGATCTGTAAGAAAAATTCTAAATGTAATTCAGCAGTATCGATTATTCACAAGTACAGCTACCAAAGAATAAAGAATAAAAAATCTAGAGTCTACTACAAGATCAATAGTCCCCGACAGCGGCGCCAAAAACTTGTTGATATATTTGAAGTGCTTGCTACTGACTTTATTGAAGACAGTGATAAGAATGGGGTAAATGAAAAATGAGTGAAAGGTAGAGTGATGATTATGGAGCAGCAAGCCTAAAATATGCACAGTCCTGCAAGATACAGGGCCTGTTGTAGCAAGTTTTGATAAGTAAGAGTTTATCCCACAGGGAAGTTGGTCTAAAACTCCAAGGGAGCTATCCTTAGTAGGCTCTCTAGATCTGACTACAGATCTGGCAATCCTAAATGGAAGGGGATTTAGGGTCACTATAATCTAAATTCTAAGGTATCCTAATGTCTAAACTATAGAAAGGGTTGAGACAACGGATGGAGTGTGAGAAAATAAATATCAAAGGGTGAGAAATATGTTAGCATGTGATTCCGAAGGGGTCTTGTAACTTGGGGCCTCTGGATTCATATAGAAATCTTGTTTAATGGCTACATTATCATCAAAGAGGAGTAAGAAATTTTGCCACACCCCCAAACCTATGGGGAACAGTGTCCTCACTGGTTCAAAGGTGGCATGGTCACTTTATACCGGAAAATTTGAAACAAGGCAGCAACAATAAGAAGAAAAAAAAATAAACAGCAGAAAATGACATGGAGAATGGGAGAAAGTAAAGTTTATTAACTAGAAATATTTTACATAAAAAAAAAAGAAAAGAAAAATAAAGAGAATAGGACAGTGTTTTTAGGAGGGGGGGGCGGTGGAGGGTGGAAGTGGCAGGGGAAGGTTGATTTTTTTGTTTTTTCTGAGGAGGCTGGAGTTGGGCCTCCTTTTCTTTGGCCAAAATCGCAAGGACCTCTTCAAATTCGTCCCAGAGGGGCTGAGCGGATCTGCACCTTCGGTGGTGGTGGGTCCAGCCACATGGGGTAAAAGCGTGTGGTGGCTTATTGGCTTGGTCGTCGCCATTTTGGAAGGGTGGGGAAAGATGTGGGGAATTTGGTAGAGGTTGGTTATTTATAGGTAAGGTGGGGAAGCGAAAGGTGGGACTTGAATGGGGGCATTGGTAATGCTCATGGCCCAGAATCATGGGTCATTAAGTAGCATTGGGCGACATGCGTGGAGGCGTGAAAGTAACTTTCGCATTTAATTCCCAATAAGTGAGTAACAACACGAAATTGGGGGAAACGTGTGAGGAACCGTGTCCTCACTTGTTGTTGTAAGGAAAAACAAAGAAAATAGCAGGCTCACTCTGATCTAAATGGTAGAATTTATGAAAGCGAAACAAAGAAAAGAAAAAAATTAAATTTGAAAAGCAGAAACTAAAGCAGAAACTAAAAGCAAGAGAAACAAATGCATGCATACTGGGTTTAGTCCTCCTAAATCAGCAATGGTCCATAATTGCTTTCTTGTGCTATTTTAGAACTACTGACTCCTCTTCTTGCTCCTTTGTAAGGGAGGAAGAAATAATCAGTGTAGTGTTTGATGATCTCCCAAAATACATATTTCAGATTTTTGGGGAGCTGTTTGAGTTCCAATTGTGAGAAAGAGGGCAGCAAAGGTACCTTGGTAACTTGTGGAAGAGGGAGAGGCAGGTCTCCAAGAGAGAACTTGATGGTTGGTGAGTGCCTTGCACAAAGCAGACTCCCTTTGAATTTGATCTCCTTTTCCTTCTTTCTCGGTGGATCCCCAAACCTAAGATGAACGTTGTCCTCAATGTTCTAGACAATGAGAGACTAGGGCCAGGTAAAAGAAGAAAGAAAAACTAAGAAATGTAAAAAAATCTAAACTATATGCGAGAAAATAAAAATGTAAAGCGAAGATATGAGTAAGGAAAAGGAAAACATGATATACAAATGCAAGAAAAATCAACAAAACAATGCTAGAATTGCTAAATAAAATCCAACAAATAGAAGGATTACTATGCAAATGAAAGGAAACTAATGCTAATAAAGAAAGCAAAAAAGCAAGGTAAGGGATGAATACAAAGTTAAAAAGAAAAAGAAAAGTGTTGATACAAAACTGAATTTGTGAATGCAAAATAGGAAAACAAAGTTATAAACTAACTATACTCACGAGAAAAATGATGAAAATCAAGAAAAGCGAGGACACATTAACCTAAGAAAGAAAAAAATCGCGATCTAAAACAGAATTTGAAACTAAAATTCCTAAAACAGAAAAATCTAATGCCAAATGATATATCCTAAGCCCAAAGAAACAAACCCAAAAGCTGAGATACTTATGAATCTAAGTGATTATAAAAATGATTAGCGAATACGGTGAAAAGCAAGATTCATAAGATTGACCCCTTTGTTGATGATGTGTATGAAAAAGAAATAATGAAGCATGGGAGCACATATTAAAAGCAGGGGTTCACACAATTTGAGACCCTTTATGATGAAGAAATCTGAAGGAAAATAAAATTAGTGGGTCCATTGAATATTCAAAACAGCCTATGATTCACTACTCATTATCCTACATGATTCCTAAAAAAAAAATGATCTCAAAGAGGTCCGGATGGGAAAAGTGGATGCAAATGGAGAAAACAGCCCATCGAAGATATCTATATTGTTTTATAATTTTCTATTTTTTTATTATAATTTTTTTTTTTTTTTTTACTTGTTTTGATCAGCCGGGCTCAACAAGAGCCCTTATTTACTCTTCTTGAAAATAATGAGAAACAACTCGAGAGATTTTCTATTTGTGTTTTCACTTCTTTTATTTTGTATTTGGTTTTGTAAAAAAATCAAAGATGCCTAAAAAGGCAGAAATTATAATCAAAACAAACATTAAACACAAGCAGAATCTGGTTCTCAAGAATTTAAAAATAGAAAATGAATGCAAAGGAGAAGGATGCAAACTCAAGCAGATCTGCTCCAGCTTTTGGTCCAGATGCTCCTTGTTGACTACTGCTCGGATCTGTAAACATCCAAAACTGCATGATACCTTATTCAAGTATTGACAAAAATAAAAGAAAAACTTCAAAGCACGCCCAAATTTGACAAAAGACAAAAGAGTGGCAAAGCATTTATTCAAATAACTAGAAGGCAAAGAATAAAACTGAAAAAATATAAAAAAAATAAAATAAAATAAAATTCTCGCGAAAGCAGGTTTTCTATACAAAGCTGTAGACATTTAATCAAGCACTTGGAATGCAAAGTGCAGTTTAAAGCAAAAATTAAAATAAATGAAAATAAACATAGGTCTATCTATTTTAGAACAAACTTCCCGAACTTCGCCAAAAACTTGTTGTCGCTCCAAGTGTGCCATAATTGTGTGCATTATGAATCAAAAATTAAAGAATTAAAGAATGCTAGGTTATATGGATGTTAACTTATGAAAGGGATATCAACACATTGGGGCTAACACTGGCCTGCAAGATCAGGGCCAATTGTAGCAAGTTTTAAATGTAAGTATTTCAAGATCGTCCACAGAGAAGTTTGTCTAAGCAGAGATAAACCTCGGATCTGTGCTACCAGATCTGGCTCTATAATTATCTAAAAAAAAGAATAGATAAAAGAGAGTGTTGGATTGTGTCACATTTAACTATAAGGAAATAAAGAAAAGAACTAACTACATGATCCAGATCCGAGTTGGGGAGGTGTTTAAAATAAGACAAATGCAGAAATAATCGCTTCATGTACTTTAGCCTCTGAATTTTAATGGAGAATCATGTAGTTCAACGAGTGATTCAATCTTCATCGGCTACCAGACAGGATGTAAGAGAAATAAATCGAATTAAGGAATAGGTTTAGACTTATGGTGTGATCGTCCACTTAAATGGTCACAGATCTGTCATAGTGGCCTATTCTTTAGTTCGTAACATGAACATCCTTGTAAATCTTGCTTGAATTAGGTTACCAACGCTAATTCGACAGGATGATGAATTAAGGGAAGTTGGATGCGGATGAGTGAATCTAAAGAAGTCTAATGCACTAAGGTGAACATTCGGAACCCTCGACATGACTCCAATGGAGAAGACACAAATTACTGAACCTTTTAAAATCCAACAATTCTGAGCACGGCTTCTTAGAGAGCCCTCGGACTTACGATCGAGCTTCTCGAGAGCCCTCGATTCTGATCTTGAATCCGAACTTGGAAGTACAAATCACTCACAATGGCTCTCAAAGGTAAACTACAAGAAGGGATTACAGGGGTTCGGATAAGCTATCCGGCCGGAATGAGAAACAGAGATGAAAACTCTAAAATCTGGATACCCAAATTGGGCAAATGGTTCGTCTATTTATAGTTTTTCCTAAGCCCGGCTCAGATGTGTATCAACCAATCGAATTGGATAGATCATATCAACCAATAGAGTCGAGCACCGGGATCCAGATCTGTACGTGTCGAAATGCTTGATCTGGTTGACCAATCGAAGCAGAGGCATCAATTACATTATGTAATTCAAAAATCTGTTTGAGCTTCTAGAAGTTCCCCAAGTAATTTCATCTTTGGGTGTTCACATGGGGTGGAATATGCCTTTGGTTCGTGCTCGAATCTTAGGAATGTCCTTGGGTTTTAAAACGCATTGGGGCGCTGCAAAGTTTCTGAAATACCCTTGGACGATGCAAATCCCGAATGCCATTTAGCATAGTTTAAGGGCTTTTAAAAGTAGTTTGGCTCCAGAAGCTCTCTTCGCAAAGCATTTTGGCTTCAGGAGATCTTTTCGCAAAGCATTTTGGCTTCAGGAGATCTTTTCGCAAAGGACTTCTCTTCTTTTCGCAGAGTGTTTTCTTCTTTTCGCAAAGGTCATTCTTCTATTCGAGGAGTGTTTTCTTCTTTTCGAAAAGTTCAAGGTTCTTTGCGAATAGTAGAAGTTCTTTGCGAATTGACTTTTAGCTTCCATTCTTCTTTGCGAATGGATCCTTCTTCTTCTTCAGGTCTTTTCTTGCTCTTTTAGGACCTTTTTAGCCATTGCTGAGGCTATTTCTTCACTCCCTCTTTGAGCTTGACATGCGTTGTCAGCTTTTTGATCATTTTAGGATGGTTTTCGGATTTGGACCTGTCTTTTTGGTTAGCTGCAATATGAACACTAAAGCACTTATTTAGTCCTCTCAAGGGTCTTTCAAGGCTCATGTTTAGGGGTGAAAAATGGTATTTTTCACTACTTATCAGTTTATGCAGTTGAAGAAGTTTCGACAGGATCTGAAGGCAAAAGAAGGATGAATTCATATGGATTGAGGAGTTCGATAGGATCTCAGAACCTATCAAGCAGCTGAAAGGAAAGAAGAAACCATCCTATCGAAAACCCGCCTGAGGCATCATGGGAACCTATTGAATGGTTTCTTAAAACCTATCGAAATGATGGCATGTAAAGCAAAACCTGTTGAAATCGGTCTCTAACCTGTCGAAGAGTCCCTCCAACTTGTCGAATACTCCAGACCAAGGACTGAGAATGCTGGAACTCAAAGAGAAGGCTCATCCTATCGGAACCTATCGAAGAGATCTGATAACCTAGCGAAAGGACCAAAAAGCTCTATTTGAACCTGTTGAAAGCTTCCTGAACTTGTCGAAATTGTGTGCAGAACTTTTCAAAAATTTAGTTGTGCATACATTGTGATTTGGTGACCTGTTGCACGTAACCCGAGGCACTTGGTGACCGACACGATGATTCCAGAAGATGCCCTAAAAAACCCTAACAGACCCACGTGCTCTAACAGAACTCTAACAAACTCTGAGGACCTTCTAGAAGGGATTTTTGGTGGGAAAAATAAAGGAGAAAGCTATATATAGAGACCCCCAATTGCAATTGGGGGGGGATCGAGATCTGAGCCAAATTCTAAGGATTAGAGCTTGCAGAGAAATTCTATTTTCCCTCCTTTAGCCCAACAATAGTTGGCTAATTCCCTTGCAGTAGCGAGGAGAGAAGTTAGATCTGTCATTGGGTAAGGTTAAGAGTGATATTGTAGGTTCCTAGCTGCACAGACTACATATATGAGAGTATTTCCATTGTAGAGTGACGTTGATTACAATGTGAATGCTATTTTTAATGCTTTAATTAGATCTAAAGTTCCTTTGGTTCCATTTGGTGATTGATCGGATTTGTATAGAGGAGTCGGTAGATCAGCTCACCCACTTAACTGGTAGGCCTCTTGGATACCACCCAATCTCCCTGGGAATTGCAGCATCTGTACTAGTTTTAATTGTTCTAATGGAGGCCTTAGCTTTGGAGGAGATACCTAGGATGGTCTGTGACCATTAAAGTGGACAGATCATAACCTTAAGAATAGTCCATGCTCAGGCTCCAATTGGATTCGTCTGCTGCAAATCCATGGATTCGATAAAGTCTATAGGATGGTCTATGACCATTAAAGTGGACAGATCATAGCCTTAAGACCAGGTGGATCCTGCGATTTGACTTGGAGTTTATACCCTGCAGCTGTGCTTATAGCCAGTTGAGGGGAATTGTGTGCTCTGAACCTCTGTAGCATAATTAATTGAATTTGATTTCAGTGAAAACCAATCTCCAAGCTACTCTTCTCCATTTTCTACTTTTTCCCTCTTTCCCCTGCAAAATCTAAGATCTTAAACTTGATCCAAGTTAGTCTATGATTAATTTTAGCTTAGCCTAAGTGACAATCGATTTTAAACCTCTCCCCTGTCTTTTAGCTAACGTAGCATTAGTTAGGGTGCCAGATCTAATACAGATCTGAAGATTTATCATATTTTTAAACCAACCTTCCTGTGGACATTCCCTTACTCACCATCTTTGTAAAACTTGCTACAACAGACCCTGATTACTTGCAGGTCTGTGCGAGTGTGTTCTGCCTAGTTTTATTGATGATTTTAAACCCTCATTTGAGGGAAGGCAAACACTCCAACAGAAGACCAACCTGTTGAATGGTTCTTTTCAGCCATTCAACCCGTCGAATGGCTCTCAGCATAGATCATCCCGAGTGAGTACATTGGGTAGTCTTTGAAGCTCACTGGTACGCCGACGATTTCTCCACTTCAACAACCTGTCAAATGGATGATGAAGCTTGAATCCAACCATTCAGAACTTGTCGAATGCTTCTTCCAACCTATCAAACAGTCCATTCAACCTATCGAATGGACTGCTGAATGTACTATTTTTAAACCTATTTTTAAATCTGTCAAACTCTCCACTTCAGCAATTGCTCAAACTGTGCACTCCTCCAACACCTACCTATCGAATGGATGGCTGAATCCCTCTCCATTAAGCCTTAACTGGTCTCAGCAATTCATCAACATATGTGGGGCTTAGTTTTGGGAATTTCAGCAATTGTCATGTGGATCTAAAGGACTACTTTGGGAATTTCAACAAGGTACATGGGATAGCAGTCCACATATGAATTATTTCATAATTAAAAGGAATATTCCTAGGCTGTAATGAAACCACATCAGCAGAGCATAACCAAATGGATTCTTCTCCCTTATTAGCCAAAATACCAATCACTTGGATCAGCATAAACTAGATTATATCCTCCTCTCTGATTGGTCAATATACAAAGCAAATGGATCGATGCAAAGGTATAAATAGCAGCCTTTTGGGCTGTGATTCTTGAGCAAGGAAGCTAGGAAGGAAGGAATAGCTTGAGTTCTCCTTAGCTCCATTTAGGTTTAGCTTTACGTGTTCTTTTTCCCTTTTCTTTTCCCTCTTCTCTCCCTAATTCAACCTGATGGATTAGATCTAGGTAGCAGCCAAAGGCTGATTCAAATTGTAAAAGTTCTGTAAATCAGTGTGGAGATGCTTGGATTCATGCACAGACTGTAGGCTTGAGGGCAAAGCATTTTAAGTTTTGTTTAAGCAACGTAAAGCTATTTTTCTAGTTTCATTAGATCTATAATTTTCCTAATCAATTTATTTAGATTTTAAGAGATCTGATGCACCTATGGTTACCTGAGCTTATAGCCTTGCAACCATAGTGCCTGTAGTAATTTTCATGTTCCATTGTTTATCCCCATGGCTGGAGTAAATCTATAGGATGATCTGTGACCATACAAGTGGACAGATCATAGCCTTAGGACTAATCTAGAATTGAGGGTGAAATTGGATTCTTCCTCTTTGCACTTGAGCTTGTAGTCAAGTGAAAGATTGTAGCAGATCCGACTCTTGCTCTGATTTCCATATCTATTTTCAGTGAAGAGATCTGGAGTTGTGCAAAGATTGCAACGTTGAACTAAGTCATTACAAGCTATTTGAAGCAATGACCAGCTGAGTTTAGATCCTCATTCAATCTGTAGTTTCTAGTGGTTTTCACTAGATCTATGTGAATTGTTTGATCCTATGGATGCATAAGCTTATAGCCTTGCAAACATAATGGCTGCAATGGTTTTCTTATTTCAATTTGAGCCTTCGGATTGAATGAAATCTCTAGGATGCTCTGTGACCATTCAAGTGGATAGATCATAGCATTAAGATCAGTTCAAACCTTTTATTTAGGTTAAATTCTTCTACCTCGCACTTGTGCTTGTAGCCAAGTGAAGGCCAGTTGCTAATCCATTTCCTGATCTATTTTGCAACAAAAACCAGCCCCTAGCTGTCTACTTCTCTCCAGTTGCTAATCCATTTCCTGATCTATTTTGCAACAAAAACCAGCCCCTAGCTGTCTACTTCTCTCCAATTTATATTTATTTTACCATTCACCTTCATCATCTTTTAAATCTAGTTTTGTAATTCTGTTTTGTAGCTTAGATCTAGTTTAGTGGTGACATCCGAAAAACTATCTTTCTTAGACTAGAATTGCCAAATCTGTAGCATATCTGAAGGTCTACTAGGCTCTAGATCACTACTCCCCGTGGGACAAACTCTTACTTACTTTTAAAACTTGCTACAATAGCCCTAATTCTTGCATGACTGAGTTTAGAATGCTATTTGTGTGTTGATTCAATCCATTCCATCTGTCATATTTTTGTTGCCATTGATATTTTTCATCACACCTTTTAATAAATATATCAACATAACATTTAACCACAACAGTTATGTAGAACCATCTCGGGAAGCCATAAGGGCCGACTCGAGTTCGTTGTATGAACTGTTAAAGACAACAGTTCTGTGTGGTACGCTTAAGTGTGAATCTCACTACTCGAGTGAAAAAGCACCTGAATCCCTACACTCGAACGAGAATTATAGGCTTAAATCGCTCGGGAAGGAACCACTCGAGCGTGAGCTGAGCATTTATATTGAGAATACGCTCGAGCATGATTTAGGTCGCTCGAGCGAGAGAAACCTGAAGGGTACGCTCGAGCGGGATCTCTAGGCTATTTTCGCTCTAGTCAAAACAGCTCGAGTAGGACTGGGAGATTGGTATTGGAAACACGCTTGAGCGTGAATAGTATTTCTCGAGTGAGATATCTTTTGAAGCCTACGCTCGAGCGTGTTTTGTAGGCTTATTTCGCTCGGGTTAAAATTGCTCGAGCATGAAGCATAGGTGCCACTAGGAATCGCTCGAGCAAAATTGAGCCACGCTCGAGCGTGAACCTCTGTCTTTGGCTATTTTAAATGTATGAACTTGGGATTTGGCTAGCATCCTTGTGAGTTATATGTGTGGACTAAGACATGTAATGGACATTATGATTCAAGATAAACTCACCGTTCAACTAGGCTTTGAACTCGTGGGACTGTGAATCTTTGCACGTGTGTTTGACACGAATTCATGTAGGGAAAACACCTTGCCAACTTATATGTTCTCTCGAAGTCATGTTTTGTGATGCTATTTTCAAATGAATTAGATTTTTTCCATGAATATCATTTACGTACTCTCGCCAAGATTTATCTTTATACCTCTTGAAACTTGTGAACATGAAAATTTGATGTTACATTTGTAGTCACGTCTTGCATGATCTCTTACATAAGTCTCTTGATTTTTAGGTGCACTAGTTTTGTAGTGTTCTCGCTCGTAAAATTCATTCTTGGCCATGGGTACTAGATCTATGCTTGTGTGTTATGAATTTGTGAACATGTGCAATGAGGAGTGGAGACTCCATGAGAGGGGTGGAGTCCCTGGGGTTAAAACCCTGTGTCCGCTACGGACTACTCAATTCCCTAATACTGGATGCCTTGCCATGTGACTTGATTTCGAGTGTATTATATGTAAGGGAGGGGTGGAGTCCTGGGGTTATAACCCTATGTCCGCTACAGACTGTTCAGTTCCCTAATACGGGATACTTACTATAATGCCATATGCTATTGCTTTGTCTCGAACCTATGAACCCTTGCCATGTATCATAAATTATCTCAAATCTCGATTATATGCATTTTCTTACTCGTTTCGTTCATATGTTTCGAATATGTCTTGACTATCTTATCTCGTTATGCATAGTGTAAGCATGTCTTATTCGCCTTCATTATTCGCCCAGTTGAGATTTTATGAATGTTTTACTTGAATCCAATAGATTTTGAATGCAAACGCAAGTTTTGACTATTTTAATTATGCATCAAGAATATGAATATGAATGATAAGGTGTAATTTAGCATGGTAATTTTCTCTGTTGAGCTTGAATGAAGCTCACTCGTCGACATCCGGATTATATTCTCGGAGATGAGGAGGATCTGCCTAAAGGGCATTATCCTTAGGTTGGAGCAATTTTATTTTGGGATAGTTTTGTTTTAAGAGAATTTTGGTAAAAAGGTAAAGAGAATATGTAATTAAATCATATGATATGTTTTGATCCACTTTTAGATGAAGGTTGGCCTTCATCGGTGGATTTTTATCTTGTTTATATATGTATATATACACATGCAGTAGTTTATCGTGTGTGTTTCTTTTTGGTTTCCATTATATCCATGCTTAGCTTTGTCACTCTTTTGTGTTGCGCACTTTGCTTCCGCTTATGTGAGCTTACCATTATGCGATGGTTCGATCCTTCCTATTGTGAAATGTGAGGAAAGAATAAGCTGTCAGGAGGTGATGTTGTACATTGATACCATAACACCACTGTGATTCGTGTCTTGTGTGTGATCTAACGGCACGAGTTTTATGGTAAGGAAATCTGGGCCATCACAGGTGATATCAAAGTGACTTTTTGTAGTCTTGTGGGCATACAGAGCTATGATGTAGGATAAGAACAATGGCATTAGGTCTAGTTATTAGGTTCAGACATTGAGACCATGGGTCATAACTTGATCTGACATGTCGTTTGTTTGGTCATGGTAGAACGAAATGCCTCCTAGACATGGTAGACCAAGGAACGTGAACATAGGAGATATCCCTACTAGGGAGAGATTCCTTTCGGGAGTAAATGTTATTCTGGCAAATAGCAATAGAAATACACTGAGAGCTAATGAGACCCCTGCGAACAATAACGCATTCGGATCAGGAGATAATGTTGGGAATTGTTGTGGTCCCAAGTGTGCTTCGCTTATTGGTTGGTGGTGAAAGTTATTTAAAAATTAAAAAAAATAGAATAAAACAGGGGATGGATCAGCACAACTCGGAAATCCTAGACCTGCAAGATACAGGGTCCTTTGTAGCAAGTTTTGACAAGTAAGAGTTTGTCCCACAGGGAAAGGTGATCTAAGGCTCCAAGGAAGCCGTCTCTAGTAGTCCCTCCAGATCTATCTACAGATTTGGCAGTCCTAAAAGGAGGGGAGTTTAAGGTCACTTATTCTAAGTATTCTAATAACTAAATTACAGAAAGGATTGAGTGGATGGATGGAGTGTGGAAAATAATTATAAAAAGGTGAGAAATATGTTATTGAGCCAAGGTCAGAGGAGTTTTGTAACTCAGATTTAGATCTGATGTTATAGAAATCCTGTCCAGAGGCTACATTATCACCTCTGAGGAGAAAGGATCCAACCCATCTCTACTGCCATGACTCCACCCTTAGGGCTATAACCTGTCCACTTGAATGGTCACAGACTATCCCATAGGGGAGACACTATCCAGGGATGGGTTAGAACATAACAAATAAATCATTGTAGGCACTACTTCATCCAGGCTACCAGCTCAAGAGTCCATAGGGAACCTCAACCTCTAAAGTTCTATATGTGGGGCTAAGGCTGGAAAACCATGATAGCCCAGACACATAAAACTAGCAAGCGATTGAGTACAACCTTCGATCCAGCTGTCCATTGCTTGAGAGAGGCTACAATGGTCCAGTCACCAGCCTACAATCTCTATAACCAGATCAGATCCAACATCTGATGGCAGATCTAAACAAATATGGGGGAGTCTGCCTTTGGACAATCCCTCACCAGGCTTCTACAAGCTCAGGTGAAAAGAAGAAGGATCCATCTTGGATCGGTGGATCAGAATCACCCTAAGGCTATAATCTGTCCACTTAAATGGTCACAGACTATCCCAGAGGTTATCCTCCTCACGGAGCCCAAAATAAAACAAGATTATCACTGCTACCACCATGTTCACCAGGCTACCAGCTCAAGCTCCCATGGGGATTTCAGATCTAGTAGGTCCTGTGGTGGGGCTAAGGCTGGAAGACCATGATAGCCGAGTCACACAGGTTACTTGGATCTGAGTGGCCCTTAAACTCAGTCCTCCATTGCTTTGAAACACAACCAAGGCAATGGGAGATCACAAGGCAGCAGCCTTGCACAGAGCATCTCACAAATAAACAACAATCCCATAAAGTAGAAATCCTATTGCGAAACTTCCATTAATCTAACTCACATACATATACAAAGTCATAGCCAGCAATTGCTGGACTATGGAGAGAAGAAAAGAAAAAGAAAAAGAAAAACTACTTACTGCTAAAAAGAAAGAGAAAAGAAAAGCGATCTGAGATAGGTTCCCAGATACCTAAACCTAAGCTAGGCCTGGGTATATATAGCAGTGGGGTGGCGGCGCATTAGGGTTAGGAAACCCTAATTTTAATGATGCCACGTGGCCTTATACTGATCCTTGGATGCCTCGGGGGGTGTGCACGGAGATTTGAGCGTGGGAGTGCGTGCCCTAGTCACTGGAAATTTCTAGAATGCCCTCTGCTGAAGAGATGGAAGTTTAGGTTCAGAGCCTCGCTAGGTAGCTGTAGTTTCCCAGACTTGTCGCGTGATAGCTCATTGCTCTTTGCTAGGATGATTTGACACTGAAGCTTCAGCCATTGCGAGGTTGCCTTGGTTTGCTCTTCAAGCAGTCACGCGGTAGAGAGTTGAGCTCTCTCTGGGTTGGAGTTTGCGAGGTTGAATAGAAAACACAGTCTCAAGCATCGCAAAGTTGCAATTCAAGCAGTCGCGCGGTAGATTACTTCACTGGGCAGCAACACGAGAACTGCGCGAGCTCTTCTCTTTACTTGGACTTCACGAGTTACCTCGCGAGGTTCTTTGTCTCACTCAATCTTCGCGAGCTTGGCTTTGCCTTCGCTAGGATGCTTTCTTTCTTGAATGGCGCGCGAACTGCGCGAGGCGTTCTTCTTCTGAGAATTGTGCCCCGCGGCAACTGTGCGACAGCTGCGGGAGGAATCTTCTGAAGCTCTCTCTCCTCAGCTGTCTTAAGCGAACTTCACGAGATTGAGAGAGGTATGCTTTAAACTGCACGACACTGAGCGATGTGTTCTATTCTTGAGCTTCGCGAGAGCTGCGCGAGGTTGAGTTTCTGAAGCTCCTCAGTCATTCATCTGCGCGAGAGGTTGCTGTAAAGCCTTGGGAAGCTCAGCTGATCTGTGCGAGGCTTCGAAGTGCATTCCTGCTGAGGGGCATCTGGTGCCAAAGCAGGCTCCATAACAGGATTCTTGGCCTTATTTCACTGCTGATTATTTCCTGAACAAAACACTTAAGAAGTGTTTATTAGGTGGCTAAGGGTCTAATCAAAGGTTAAGTTAAGGGGTGAAAAGTGGTACTTTTCAGGTCTTAACGCACCCCCAAACCTAAT
The DNA here is from genome assembly GCA_021018995.1 of Chloranthus sessilifolius. NCBI lineage: Eukaryota > Viridiplantae > Streptophyta > Magnoliopsida > Chloranthales > Chloranthaceae > Chloranthus > Chloranthus sessilifolius. The sequence goes on from CM037587.1 coordinate 41,272,850, forward strand.
CTTTGCTAGTCCCTTAGCAAAGCTACATTAAATCTACTCTAAAAATTAAATGCCACTTTCGTAGGGAGCACAGATACATTTAGCATATGTACCAAGCCTTTTAAACCCCTAGGTGATCCCTAGTGGAGGAGTAAAGTCTCCTGAGGGTTTTCAGTGAAGACACACACAAACTTCTTCAATGAAATAGTTAACTAAAGTACAATGTCATCCAATGAGTAGTTAAGGAATCAGATTTAGTCTACTCATGAATCAACATAAAAGAAATTTAATTCATTGGTTGCACAGGAACTTAGACAGCATAAACTCTCATGGTTGCACAGCATTTCCAAATAATTTATGATCACAGAAAACTGCACAAGTGTATGTCAGCACTGAGCTTATCCTTATGTCAGATAATTAGGTTAAGGTCATACATAATACATTCAAGTTCAGACCCAAAAGAAAGCTTTACAGGGCATACTCTCATCAAGGTTTGTTGAGGGGTTTAGTTTCTCACAGGCTCAAGAGCAGTTACATCCCCCAACTGGGTTTGTAAGCATGAGCATAAGAAGAGTTCTTAAGTGCTGGCATCATTGTCATTTTCTCACCATAGATTGGATAATTCCTTATCTTCACATGACAGCTCACTCAATCTTTGGATCAAAGGGCTTTTAACTGGGTTGGAATGTGGCTTATGGAGTATGGTTAAAAAGAATGGAAGGTTTGAAAAAGGGGTTCAAAAATTGAGAACTCAGTGGGTGCAGGAGGTGGTTCATGACTTCACCTTCTTGAATTCAGCTCCCTTCATCTTCTTTGAGATTTTCATATTTGAAGTGATCAGTTTCTCTTCTTGATTTTGATTTTCCAATGAAGGTTCCTCTTGACTTCTCTCTTATTCCTCTTCATTATTATTATTATTATTATTTTTGTTTCCTTTTGCTGGAGTTTTCTTCTTTATATTTTGTTTTTTCTTTTCAGAAATGCCACCATGTCCTCAGTTACCATTCTGCCAGAATAGATGCTTCTTCTCCATTCACCTAATGCTGACCATAGCTAGTCCATCTTCAACTCTTTCTCCTTTACCTTCTGAATTCTCAGAGTGAGGGTAGGTTGAATCAGGTTCATAGGTTCAGGTTCAAGTACTCAGGTGTATTTTGAAGAAATTTAGGATTTAAAGCTCAGAGGGGGTATGGACAAGGGCAGTTGCTTTAGGATTGATCTTTTTAGGCTCAAACTGTCCAAGAGAAGGCCTTGATCCTTTCCTAGGTCTCATGAGTACTGTCAGTTGTTTCAACTTGGAGTTACCTAACTTCTAGTGAGCACAGTGACTCAGCCAGTCCTTAGAACTAGAAGAAATGCCTTAGTTACTCCTCAAAGAAAAAATTTTGTAGGCCCAATTCTCACTGGTTATGGTCATCCTTTGAACTTTCAAGTATGTCCTCACCTTTTTCTCTCTCTAATGATTCACTAAGTGCATATACAAGTGGGTTTCCTTGGTGAAACTATTATGGAAATGTGGAATATTAGAAGTCTATAATGTTCAATGTTTGCAAAAATTTTAAACTTCTTAATTTCATGACTCTTAAGTGAACAGAGGTCCATTTCCATATTGCTCAGATGAGTCTGCTGCACTTATGTTAACTATTTCATTGGCAAGGTCTGCCTGCCATACCCCCAAACCTATGAGGAGCAGTGTCCTCACTGGTTCAAGGTCAATGTGCAGCAGACTTATTACAGCATAAAAGAAAAGAACAATAAATAAAGTAACCAATCAACAGAAAATAGGACAGCACATCAGAAAAGGAAGATATTATTATGCTTAAAAGAAAAGTACAAAAAGAAAGAGGGAAAGGGAGAAAGATCAAGGGTGCGGGGGTTGAGAAGGAGGGGGGGGTGGAGAAGGCGGGGGAAGGGGTGGAGTGGAGGGGGATGGCTCGGTCTTGCATTTCTTCTTCTGCGGCTGGAGCTTTTCCTCCTCCTCCTTGGCAAGGGTTTGCAGAACCTCCTCGAATTCATCCCAGAGGGGTTGGAGGGGATCTGGCTCTTTAGGGGGCTGCGGGTCCAACCACATCGGGTAAAACTTGTTAGGCAGTGCGTTTGGCTTGTCATCTGCCATGATTAGGAATAGGGAAGGACCGCGAGGGTGAGATAGGATGCTGCGAAGATGAACAGGGCCTCCCTGTGCATTTAAAGGCGAGGGATTGTGGAAGATGAAATGGTTGAACAACATCCCAGTCGCCGCCATTAAATGAGAGTGACTTGGGAAACGTCAAGTCCCAGCAGTCAATGTGGGAAATGACAAATGCATTAGGCTCGCGCAGCTGGGTAAGGGAATCACGAGAAATTAGAATCACGCAATTATGGGAGTTAGTGCTGGAATTGCATGTGATATTCTACAGCATTGAAACTCGCGACAGCGAAAGAATTGGGCCATGTAAATTGCGCGAGCCTTCCCAAATCAGAATGTGGAAATCGCGAGGGCCAAATCAGCAATTCACAGAAGAAGAAGAAGTCATACCGATCCCCCATAAACATTAGCAAGCACAACAATATCAAACTCCACATATCTCCTAGAATTTCCTAAAATTTAAGGTAAAAACAAAAGTAATATAGTACAATATGGACACAACTGTGGGTCAGGTAGATGTAGGGGTCCCATGAAAATGAACAGTGCACATAGGATCTGCAGGTCGTTCAATGCAAGGCTTCAGCCTTTGACCATTCACTTTGAAGGTCCTCCTAGATTTGGGGTCGTGGACTTTATAGCACCAGATGGGTAAACATTTACGACAACATAGGGACCATCCCATCTGGATTTTAATTTGCCAGGAAAGAATTTTAGTTTGGAGTTGAATAACCAAACCTTACCACCCGGTTCGAGGCTTTTCCTCAGCAAGCCTTTGTCGAAGAAAGCTTTAGCTCGTTCCTTGTAGATCCTGGCATTGGCGTAAGCATCCATCCGCAGCTCATCCAATTCTGATTGTTGTAATGACCTGTGTTGACTAGCAGAAGTTAGATCCATGTTCAAGTTTTAATGGCCCAATAGGCCCTGTGTTCTAACTCGACTGGGAGATGGCAGGCCTTGCCATAGACTAGTCTGAATGGGGACATTCTGATAGGGGTCTTATAGGCAGTCCTATAGGCCCACAGTGCATCATCCAGTTTCTCAGCCCAATCTTTCCGGTCAGTCCTAACTATTTTCTCAAGGATGTGCTTAATCTCCCTATTGGAAATTTCAACTTGCCCACTTGTTTGTGGGTGGTAGGGAGTAGCAATCCTATGGGTCACAGAATATCTCTTGAGCAAACTCACGAAATTCCTGTTGCAGAAGTGGCTACCCCCATCACTGATAATAGCTCTAGGGGTTCCAAATCTTGAGAAAATGTTGTGCTTTACGAATTTGAGGACTACCTGGTTATCATTGGTTCTTGTGGCAATGGCTTCTATCCATTTGGAAACATAGTCCACTGCCACTAAGATGAACTGGTAACCATTAGAGGGGGGAAAGGGGCCCATGAAGTCTATTCCCCATATATCAAACAATTCTACAACAAGGATGGGCTGTAATGGCATTGAATTCCTTTTAGACAACCCTCCTAATTTCTGACATCTCACACATGCCTTGCAGTGTGTGTGTGCATCCTTGAATAAGGATGGCCAGTAAAAACCACACTGTAAAACTTTGTCAGCAGTTTTTCTCCCACTAAAGTGTCCCCCACAGGCATTATCATGGCACATAGCCAGAATACTGGGGAAATCACTTTCGGGAACACATCGTCGGATGATCTAGTCGGCACAGTACTTGTATAGGCAAGGTTCCTCCCAGAAAAAATACCTGACCCTTGAGAAGAACAGGTCTTTATCCATTTTGGTCCAGTGGTGAGGAATCTTTCCTATAACCAGATATTTAACTATGTGTGCCAACCAAGGGACAATGGATTGGATGGCAAATAATTGCTCATCAGGGAAGGCATCATTTGTAGGGCCATCCAGGCATTCCTCCAAGATAATTCTGGACAAGTGGTCAGCCACCACATTCTCCACACCCTTTTTATCCTTGATTTCGATGTCAAACTCTTGTAACAGGAGTATCCATCTAATCAGCCTCGACTTAGCATCTCTCTTGGACAGTAGGTACTTCAGTGCCGAATGGTCAGTAAAGATCACAATTTTAGATCCTAGTAGGTAGGCTCGAAATTTGTCAATAGCGTAAACCACTGCTAGAAGCTCTTTCTCAGTTGTGGTATAGTTCAGCTGAGCTTCAGCAAGTGATTTGGTGCTATAAGCAATGACCACAGGCAATTTATCTTTTCTTTGGCCCAACACAACACCTATTGCCAGGTCTGATGTATCACACATCAGCTCAAAAGGCAGGGTATAGTCCGGTGTTTGGAGTCTGAGGAGGCAGATTTTCAATGTTTCAAAAGCCTTCAGACATTCAGCAGAAAAGTTGAAGGGGACATCCTGACAGAGCAGGTGGCATAATGGCTTGGCAATTTTGCTGAAGTCCTTAATGAACCTCCTGTAAAATCCTGCATGCCCCAGGAAGGATCTGATTTGCTTGACTGTTTTTGGAGGGGGTAAATTGGCAATGAGATCCACTTTGGCCTTGTCTACCTCAAGCCCTTCTTTAGAGACTACATGGCCCAACACAATGCCTTGTGTTACCATGAAGTGGCTCTTTTCCCAGCTTAAAACCAAATTGGTTTCCTCACATCTTTGCAAAACTAGGCTGAGGTGCTGTAGACACTGGCCAAAGCTGTCTCCATAGACAGAAAAATCATCCATAAAAATCTCCAAAAACTTGTCAATCATGTCAGAGAATATGGCATACATACACCTCTGAAAAGTGGCCGGTGCATTACAGAGTCCAAAAGGCATCCTTCTGTAAGCGAAGGTGCCAAAAGGACAGGTAAAGGTGGTTTTTTCTTGGTCTTGAGGATGCACAGGGATTTGGTTGTACCCCGAGTATCCATCAAGAAAACAGTAAAAAGCTTTTCCAGCCAATTTGTCCAGGATTTGATCAATGAAGGGGAGAGGGAAATGGTCCTTTCTAGTTTTAGAGTTGAGCTTCCTATAATCAATGCACACTCTCCAACCAATGGTTGCCCTGGCTGGCCTCAACTCACCAGTTTCAGTCTCAATCACTGTTATGCCAGACTTCTTGGGTACCACTTGGATAGGTGCCACCCAATGAGAATCAGAGATGGGGTAAATCACCCCTGCATCTAGCAATTTAATGATTTCGTTGAGGACCACTTCCTGCATGTGAGGATTTAGCTTCCTCTGCATTTCCCTGGAGTGTAATACTCCCTCCTCAAGATGAATCCTATGCATGCAAATTGATGCATCAATTCCTCCCAGATCGGCAATGGTCCAGCCAATTGCCTTCTTGTGCTTCCTCAAAACTGTGTGTAATTCCTCTTCCTGCTCATTGGTAAGGGAGGAAGAGATAATTACAGGAAGCTTCTCACCTTTCTCAAGGAAAGCATATTTTAATGTTTCTGGAAGCTACTTAAGTTCCAGATCAGGGGCCTGTTGGGTGGATGGCAAAATAGGTGCATTGGAGGTTGGAGGAAGAGGTAGCAGTGTAGGTCTGCAACTGGAGTGCTGCACTGAGCCCACAGGAGCCTCTGGTATTGGCATGTCTTTTGAGTTCTGAACTGCGCGAGGTTCTTTGTCTCACTCAATCTTCGCGAGCTTGGCTTTGCCTTCCCTAGGATGCTTTCTTCCTTGAATGGCGCGCGAACTACGCGAGGCGTTCTTCTTCTAAGAATTGTACCCCGCGGCGACTGCGCGACAGCTGCATGAGGAATCTTCTGAAGCTCTCTCTCCTCAGCTGTCTTAAGCAAACTTTGTAAGATTGAGAGAGGTCTGCTTTGAACTGCGTGACACTGAGAGATGTGTTCTATTCTTGAGCTTCGTGAGAGTTGCGCGAGGTTGAGTTTCTGAAGCTCCTCAGTCATTCATTTGCGCGAGAGGTTGCTGTAAAGCCTTGGGAAGCTCAATTTCTGTGAGGCTGAAGTGCATTCTTCTGAGGGCATCTGTGCCAAAGCATTCTTGGCCTTATTTCACTGCTGATTATTTCCTGAATAAAACACTTAAGAAGAGTTTATTAGGTGGCTAAGGGTCTAATCAAAGGTGAAGTTAAGGAGTGGTGAAAAGTGGTACTTTTTAGGTCTTAACAGGAATGCTCCTGGGGGCAATAGTAATCAACAATTGCTTGAAACCATGGTGAACACCATGGTGGTGTTGGCTGAGAGAAGCCGACTCGATGGAGGCTGAAAAATGGTTAAACCAGATTCAAAAGTTATTCCAACGAGTGCATTATATAGAAGAGGGGAAGGTGAGTTGGGTGTCATTCTAACTCGAGGGTGAAGCAGACCCATGGTGGAAATCGGTTGAAAGAACTCGAGCGTCGGGAACACCATGGACTTCGGCAGAGTTCACCGAAGTCTTTAGTCGAAAGTACTTCTTGACCGAGAGACGCCTATTAGAAATTCAATTTGTAAATCTGGATCAAGGGCAAATGAGTGTCTAGGAGTATGAAATTGAGTTTACGCGATTGTCCCAATTTGCACCAGCATTGGTGGCCACTGAGTTAATGAAGACTCAGAAATTTGAGTACGGACTCAAGCCCGCTATCAAGGGAAGAATATCATTGTTTGACGCAACCTTCTATGAGAGGGAAGTGAGATGGGCCTTCATAGCTTAAAGGGACCTTGAGGAGTTATATATAACAAGGGATGACCAAGTGAAGAGTCGAAAGGCACAATACCAAGCAACAAGTGCAGAGCAGGCCTGCAAGAGGCCTATGTATTTGATGCCACCACCGTCACAACCAGTGCCTTCAGCTCTGGCGAGGTCTTTTGATTAGGCAGCTCCACCGCCTCTGCCACCAAGACCACCAAGACCTTTCAACACAACAGGCCAAACAAATCCGATGGTATCTAAGGTGCAATCGATAGTTTCTCATACTGCTTCCTCTGCACCGATAATGATATGTGCAAAGTGTGGGAAACCCCACAAAACCGATGAATGTCGTAGAGCTACAGGAGCCTGTTTCAAGTGTGAGCACATAGGGCACCACATTATGGATTGCCCAGAGATGAAAGGTGTTACAAACACTATCACGCCCAGTCTGAAATATTTAAGGCCTACGGTACAAGGCAGAGACTACACGGTGACAACGCTAAAAGCTCAAGCTAGCAACGACGTCATCGAAGGTATAAGATTCTCTTACATTAGTCAAGCTTAAAATCTCATATTTTAGATAGATAAGGTGCATCCATAGAATAATCTCTGCAGTCATATTTCTTATGTCATGTCATGTCATATCTACAACTAAGTTATTGAATCTAGGTGTCATTCGTTTGAACAAGAAAAGTGACATATGTAGCCACAAAGCATTAGTGTTGATAGACCCAGGGTCTACACACTCATTTATTACACCAAGCTTTGCCAAGGAAATAGACCTTACACTAGAACCCTTGGATTTTGTCTTAGCAATCTCAACCCCAACAGGAAATCTAGTGACACGGATACCGTGTGTTGATCAATCATCGTCACAATGGCACATCGCCATACAACGGTTGATTTGATCATACTCGAAAGGAAAGGGTTCGACGTAATTATTGGCATGGATTGGCTAACTAAGCTGCAAGCTAAACTAGACTACCGAGAGAAGATAGTCACTCTCTACCCCAAGAGAGAGAAGCCTTTCAAGTTCATTGGCATCCGATCAGTTGGAGTACCTTTTATATTCGCAATTCAAGCCAAACGATTGTTCAGTAAGAGTTGCCAAGGATACCTTGCGGTCATTCAAGGATAAGAGAGCAATGAGGTTAACATAACTGACATTTTGGTAGCCTGTGAATTTCCCAATGTCTTTCCTGAAGAATTGTCAGGCTTAATGCTTGATAGGGAAGTCGAGTTTATGATAGACTTAGCCCCAGGCACGAAACCCATATCGAAAGCCCTGTATCAAATGGCACCGGCCGAGTTGAAGGAATTGAAGGAACAATTGGAAGAACTACTGGATAAGGGATTCATTAGGCCTAGTGTGTCTCCATGGGGAGCACCAGTGTTGTTTGCTAAGAAGAAAGATGACTCAATGTGCTTGTGTATTGACTACCGACAATTGAATAAGTTGACTATAAAGAACTGGTACCTGTTACCAAGAATTGATGACTTATTTGATAAGTTGCAAGGGGCGAAGTTTTTCTCCAAGATAGACTTACGGTCTGGTTACCATCAGATGAAGGTGAAAACTGATGATGTTCTAAAAACATCCTTTTACATGAGGTACGGTCATTACGAGTTTCTCATAATGTCATTTGGGCTGACGAATGAGCCAGCCGTATCTGGACCGATTCATAGATGTCTTCATCGATGACATCCTCGTATACTCGAAGACACGAGAAGAACACAAATAACACTTGTGGCTTGCATTGTAAACACTATGAGATTCTCAATTGTATGCAAAACTCGCAAATGTGAATTCTGGTTGCAACAGATAAGCTTCTTGGGACTCATCATCTCAGAGTCGGGTGTAACAGTTGAACCATCGAAGATAGAGGCCGTGGTGAAATGGGAACAGCCTAGAACGGTTACTGAAGTTCGTAGTTTTCTGGGTTTCGTCGGTTACTACCGCAGATTCGTAAAAGGAATCTAAAAAATAGCTGGATCGCTCACGCAACTCACTCGAAAGAGCAATAAATTCAAGTGAACCGACGCGTGTGAGAAGAGTTTCCAAGAGCTTAAGAAAAGACTGACCTCCGCACCCATGCTTATACTACCATCTAGCACTAGAGGTTTTGTTGTATTTACCGATGCATCTCATACTGGTCTAGGTTGTGTATTGAATCAACATGAGCGAGTTATCGCTTATAGCTCGAGGCAATTGAAAGATCATGAGAAGAATTATCCCACACATGACCTAGAGCTTGCAGCGATCATTTTTGCTTTGATGATATGGGGGCATTACCTCTTTGGTGAGACCTTCAAAATTTTTACTAACCACAACTACCTCAAATACTTATTCACACAGAGAGATCTAAATCTAAAGTAGAGAAGGTGGATGGAATTCTTGAAAGACTATGACTGCGTCATCCAGTATCACCCGAGAAAAGAAAATGTGGTAGCTGATGTGCTTAGCCAAAAATCGATTTCTCAGCTATCACACCTTGTGACTCAAATTCAGAGATGGAAATTGCTTGAGGACTTGACCTCCGGTCACTCAACATTCGAAGTGAAGCAATCGGGAACACTTTTGGCTAATATCAAGATAAATTCAACCCTCTTCGAAAGGATCAGAGAAAGCCAGTTGAAAGATTCAGAAGTGAGGACCATAAATCAGAGTATAGCCACTGGAAATCACCCGAGATTTTTGGTTAAGGATGATGATTCCTTATTGTTCAAAGGTTGATTGTGTGCTGGCTGATAGTGAATTAAGACAGGAAATACTAGAAGAAGCCCATAGATCTGTGTAAGCTATAGATTCGGGCAGCACCAAAATGTACCTGGATTTGAAGAACTTTTGGTGGAAGGGAATGAAGAAGGATGTTGCGAAGCATGTAGTAAGATGCTTAATGTGCCAACAGGTCAAGGTTGACCATAGACACCCTGCTAGATTACTACAGCCCCTACCAGTCCTCGAATGGAAATGGTAGGATATTTCGATGGACTTCATATTGGGTTTGCCCAGAACTCAGAAGGGACACAACGCCATCTGGGTAGTTATTGATCGATTGACCAAATCAGCACACTTCCTTCCATACAACACGTGCTATATTGCGATCAAACTTGCTGAATTGTATTTGAAGGAGATCGTAAGGCTACACGGCATACCTTCTAGCATCGTGTCAAACCGGGACCCACTCTATACATCATAGTTTTGGCAGTGTTTCCAAGAAGGAATGGGTTTTAAACTCGAGTTCAGCTCAGCATTTCACTCGTAAATTGATGGATAAACAGAATGGGTGAATCAAGTAATAGAAGACATGCTCAGGGCCTGCATGCTAGATTTCCAAGGGTCGTGGGATAAGCACCTGCTGTTAGTTGAATTCGCCTACAACAACAATTACCAGGCGAGTGTCGGCATGGCTCTGTTTGAAGCGCTATATGGCCGCCGGTGTAAATTTTTGTTAAATTGGGAAGAAGTTGGAGAGCGTGTTCTATTAGGCCCAGAACTCTTTGAGAGCATGAATAAGACCGTTTGACTCATTCGAGAATGTTTAAAGGTCGTACAAAGTCATCAGAAGAGTTATGCCGACCTTAAAAGATCAAACATGGAGTTTCAGGTGACTTTTGCACACAATCATATGTTATATATATATATATATATTAGTTTATTGTGAAAATGTTCTAAAAGTCATATCCCTTGCAGGTTGGGGATCACGTCTTCATAAAGATATCACCAACCAAGGGCATTATGAGGTTTGGCAAACGAGGAAAGCAAAGCCCACGGTACATTGGCCCTTTTGAGATATTAGGTCGTGCTGGTGAGGTAGCCTATCGCATTGCCCTACCTCCCAAGCTGTCAAGCATTCCCAGTGTCTTCCAGGTATCGATGTTAAGAAAGTATGTCAGAGACGCATCACACGTGCTAGACTATCAGCCTATTGAGGTATAAGAAGACTTGACGCTGGTAGAGGAACCAGTAAAGGTATTGGATCGTAAGGAGCAAATTTTAAGAACTAAAAGAATTTTGCTCGTTCTAATTCAATGGCGCAACCATTCTGTCGAGGAAGCGACATGGGAGCGAGAGACGGAGATTCACGATTAATACCCGAATCTGTTTTCCTGAGATTATTACGCCTTTTGTTGATGTCAATTATTGAAACAATGTTTCACTATAGGAGGACCCACATGTATGAACGATGTATACCCTTATGTTCAAATAATATATATTAGTTTTATGGGCACTCCATTTTGATGCAAGTTATACGCATTTTAAATTGATGCGAGAACATGGGCAACATCAGCGCAATTATTTTCGTAATAGTCTACTCACACCTATCATTAGATCGGGCTAAGACTTTCAAGAGATATCATGTTCATCGGGGTTGATGGTTAAGATTTATTTATGCCGTAAATTTACATCATCACTAATCATCAGGTAGCTGTAAAATACTGTGCTATATACAGGTAAGGCAACAGTTAATGAAATCGGAACACCAGAAAACACTCAACCTTAAACACTTGTACCTGAAGTTGGCCCACTCGAGCGTCAAAATCATGCTCGAGCATAACCCATACTGCTCAAGCGGCCATCGGATCTATAAATAGGGCCTGAAGCCTATTTGTTCACTCCCCCGAAGCTTCAAAACACTCCGACACTTTATTTTCCTCCTTCCTCCACTAGAAGAAGCTCAAATCCACTCCAAGGAACTTCATTTCACCGTACTCATGCAAGATCTCTTCGGATTTCGGCCCTAGCACTTGCGCACATCTCCATTTTGAGCGGTAAAACCCTAGAAACCCCTTTCTCTTTGGAATTGTTGTTGTTTTCCTTCAATCCATGGCTTTAAACAAGAAAATGTTCTCGAAGCCCTCTAAATCTTCGTCCTCAAAATCTTAATCTTCGAAGAAATCGAAGAGTGTTTTGAAACTGACCTCTGAACTGGCTCTCGAGCTACTTGTCGCATGGTGGGCTAACAAGACCCTAGCACTTGAGTGGTCTTTTACCCATGATTTGGTTGTAGACGAGGATACTACCTCGTGGGCGATTCATTATATTTGTCGAGCAAAACATGAGTTCTTACTTCAACCATTTCAGACACACTATTACCCATGACTCGTTCACTTGTTCTACCAAAACATGCAAGTCGGCGCGGGTGACCCTGTTGAAACATTCACCCCCAAAATCGATAATAGGACCTTTCACTTTGACGTCCGCGACGTCGCTGAGACCTAGGCTATACTATGAACTTCCGTGACAGCTTGGGGTTCTACCAGCCACACTAAAAACATCCCAATTTAGGTCATTACCATAAAAATTGCAGATGACAACCTAGTTGTTAATGGTGCTATCTGCAGAGCCCAATTTCCACCCAAAATATGGCCGCTTGATGATATTTTTAGGAAGAATCTGTACCCACTCCAACATGAGCAAGAACGGAGAGGACCCCTGCTACAAGCCCTGTACTCAGCTTATGGTGAGCATTGGTTTAATGTGGCTAAAATGATTTTCAACGGCATTGTATATGCCCATGACCACCTGCAGAGCACAGCCACCAAAACAATAAATTACATGCCATATGCCCGCCTCATCTCCCATATGCTATAAAACCATGAAGACACCGAAGCTGACAACCCCTATCAAGTGTTGGCTGCTAAGGAAAAATGAATCGACAATGTCCGTCAATGGACGATACGTGATTAGAGTCGGACCCTGAAAACCCTACGGTGTAGTGCTAAGGATCGGCACCTTCGTCAACTAAAAGGGGCTGCCCAACAACAACAAGCCCCAGCACAAGATGAACTGGCAGCCGAGGGTGCCCAACAACTCCTGAATCAGCCACCAGTTGCCCCGCAAGGCGATGTCCTTACACTCTCCGAATTCAATCGTCAGATGAACATCTTCCATCAGCTCCACCATCAAACCCAAGCTTAGCTCTCCACTCTGCACCAAGACAACCATATGCTCCACGAGAGGTTGGACTTCCACGAGGAAATCCAGTTGTGCCTCATCAGAAGGCCTACTCGACTGCACACATGCCTTTTGTCGCTCATGCGAGAATGCACACGTCGGCGTACACGGTCAGGTTCACTCAGGGAGCTCCCCCATCGAGTGCTAGTCCTTCAACCTCTAGACCGAGACATAATGAGGAACGAGCTGCATAACAGACAATTAAGCCCATCGCTGACTTCTTGATTCAGTCATATTAATTAATAGACTAGTTGTTCTTAGTGATTCTATGATAGAAATGCATTAGTAAATTGTTAGTTATATTACATCCTTGATAATTTCCAAATTCCATGACCATCAATCTTGTGGTAATCATAGAATTCAATACAATAGAAAGTGTAAAAGCATTGAATATTCCTATATAGGGCTTTTTGTATACCTATGCAAAGCTTCTATTGGGAATTTTGTATACCTTTGCAATGCTTCTGTTTACCATTGCAATTATTTTGTGTACCTTTTCAATGATTTTGTATACCTTTGCAATGCTTTTGTATACCTTAGCAATGTTTTTGTAGAAGGTTCAATTTTCGAGGACCAAAATTCTTCTAAGGAGGGGAGGATGTGACACCCCATAAAACCACACGTATAAAGTCCAGATTGACGGTGTTCATGGACCATGTAACCTTGAACGGAAAGAATCCATGTGGGCACTGGCCACTTGAGACCCATAAGAACCACTTTAGATTGAAGGCCTATTTTGACCTAAGCCATGGGTCTTTTGAACCAAACCACTTGGGGGCCTGTTTTGGGAACTAAATCCTTTTTGGGCCACCCTCGATGCTTAAGTTATGGGAGACTAGCTATTAAGACCCAATTGAGACCGTCTTTATGAAGGACCGCTAGAAAGATGGAACAGGACATTTGGGTCGATGAGTTGGGAGCCAAAGGATGGATTGTATACAGTTGAGTGATGATGTATAAGCTAAACTCCTTATCAGTGTCCCCCCTATTTTAGCCACATTCACATAACCATGCAGAGCATTATTTGCATCAGATTTGGTCGGTTGTGCATGGAAAGGAGAAACTGAAGTACAGAAGAGAAGCCATCCCTTTTTCTCCTTCATTTGGTTCAAGCTCCTTGCAACACTAAACCTTGGATCCATTCTGAAAAACTCCTCCGTTTCAAGTAGAAATCAAACCCTATAAGCTCTGACCACCGCAACTTTGTAAATAGTTCAATGAAAGGAAAGGAGTCATGGAATCGGCTTGTCGAAGGCATTGATCCTACGAGTCGTAGAGCTTCGCATGTGAGGAAAACTTGTAGAGGTAACTCTCGCCTCACGTGCGTCATGTGTTAATGTTCGAATATCCTGTTAGGTAACAATACTCGTGGCCGCATGCAAGGATTTCAAGGATCAAACATGTTCGAAGCACGAAAAAGGGATGCTTTGGGATTAATCATTGAAACCCTAGCATGAGCTCTGAATTGGGGATAATTTGTATGTTAAACTCCACAATGTGGGGTTTGTGTGGTGCGTTTTCTTTTGTGTTGAAAGAGAAGTATCGTAAGCGAGTGAAACCTCATCTAGAGCATGTTGAGTGTGATGTAGAACCATCTCGGGAAGCCATACAGCTCAAGTTCGTGGTATGAACTATTAAAGATAGCAGTTCTGTGTGATACGCTCGAGCGGAAAACCACCTAAAGCCCTATGCTCGAGCGTGAATTATAGGCTTAAATTGCTCGGGAAGGAACCACTTGAGCGTGAGCTGAGCATTTACATTGGGAATATGCTCAAGCATGATTTAGGTTGCTCAAGCAGGAGAAGACCTGACGGGTACACTTGAGCTGGATCTCTAGGCTATTTTTGCTTGGGTCAAAACCGCTCGAGCGGGACTTGGAGATTGGTATTTGAGACATGCTCGAGCGTAAATAGTGCTGCTCAAGCTGCATATCTTCTGAAGCCTACGCTCGAGCATGTTTTGTAGGCTTATTTCGCTCGGGTTAAAACCGCTCGAGCGTGAAGCATATGGGCCACTGGGAATCGCTCGAGCGAAATTGAGCCACGCTCGAGCGTGAACCTCTGTCTTTGGCTATTTTCAATGTATGTACTTGGGATTTGGCTAGCATCCTTGTGAGTTATATGTGTAGACTAAGACATGTAGTGGACATCGTGATTCAGGATAAACTCACCATGGAACAAGGTTTTGAACTCGTCGGACTGTGGATCTTTGAACGTGTGTTCGACGTGAATTCATGTAGGGAAAACACCTTGCCAACTAATATGTTCTCTCGAAGTCATGTTTTGTGATGCTATTTTCAAATGAATTAGATTTTTGTCATGAATATCATTTACGTACTCTCGCCATGATTTATCTTTATGTCTCTTGAAACTTGTTAACATGAAAATTTGATGTTAAATTTGTAGTCACGTCTTGCATGATCTCTTATATACGTCTCTTGATTTGCGTGTGTACTTGTCTTGTAGTGTTCTCGCTCGTAAAATTCATTCTTGAGCATGTGTACTCGATCTATGCTTGCATGTTTTGAAGTTGTGAACATGTGCAATGACGAGTGGAGCCTCCATGAGAGGGGTGGAGTCCCCGAGGTTACGACCCTATGTCCGCTACGGACTGCTCAGTTCCCTAATACGGGATACTTACTATAATGCCATATGATATGCTTTGTCTCGAAACTATGAATCCTTGCCATGCATCATAAATTATCTCAAATCTTGATTATATGTGTTTTCTTTCTCGTTTCGTTCATATGTTTCAATTATGTCTTGGCTATCCTATCTTGTTATGCATAGTGTAAGCATGTCTTATTCGCCTTCATGATTTGACCAGTTGAGATTTTGTGAATGTTTTACTTGAATCTGATAGATTTTGAATGCAAATGCAAGTTTTGACTACTTTTAGTTATGCTTCAAGAATATGAATCTGAATGATAAGGTGTGATTTAGCATGGTAATTTTCTCTACTGAGCTTGGATGATGCTCACTCCTCGACTATACATCACAGCTACAGGTGGGGACGTGGAACATGATCCAGAAAGGGAGGAAGATTTGGATTATATTGTCGGGGATGAGGAGGATCTGCCTGAAGGGCATTATCCTTAAGGTTGGAGCAGTTTTGTTGTGGGAGAGTTTCATTTTGAGAGAATTTTGGTAAAAAGGTAAGTCAGGTAAGAGAGGAAAGAGGAGAGGTTTTAGGGATTGTCACTTTACTAAAAACTACAGAAACACAATGTAAGATGCAAATGATCTAGAACTTATTAAAACACAGATTTAAAAAGATGGAGAAAAGGATTAAAACCAAAAGGGGGAGAATAGTAGCTAGGGATTTTGGTCTTCACTGAAAATTGGTTGGTCAGAGGCAATGCAAGAGATTGATTTACAACTCTCCTTCATCTGGCTACAAGCTCAGATGCAAGGTATAAGAATCTAACCTAGACTAGAGAA
Source organism: Chloranthus sessilifolius (assembly GCA_021018995.1). Taxonomy (NCBI): domain Eukaryota; kingdom Viridiplantae; phylum Streptophyta; class Magnoliopsida; order Chloranthales; family Chloranthaceae; genus Chloranthus; species Chloranthus sessilifolius. The sequence continues at coordinate 41,288,921 of CM037587.1, forward strand.
TTTGATTGATCTTAAGGCTATGTTTTGTCCACTTTGATGGTCACAGATCATCCTAGGATTTCCTCCAATTCAAGGGTGTTGATAAGAACAATTAAATCATTACAGATGTTGTGGATGCAAGGCTACAAGCTTTGGCATCCACAGGGATGTTCAATCTAGGGAAATCAAGTGACAATCAAGAGATCTGTAGATCAAATTTAACTTTACAACCAACAATTACTGATTCAATACAAACATACAGTACGTTATTCTCAGAACTACAATCTATGCAACATCTAATCCCATACAAAGCCTTGAACCTCTCAATTTATAGCTCTCAACCTCACCTCAGCTACCAATAGTATTTAACCAACCATGGTTGGACTAAAGAGAGAATGGGGAAGAAGGAAGAGGGTAAAATTTTGGAGGAAAAGGGGAATTTCGAATTTGGTCTGAGCTCTCTCAATTTTTGGATCGATCTTCTATGTAATTTCTCTTCCATTTATAGTCTTCCCTTCTGTCCTCAGATTTGTTTCAGCCAATCAGAGCTCAAGAGAATAATTATATTATTCTGAGCTACTGTTGTGGCTGATTTTGCTTCTAGAAACTCTCCACTAATTGGTTCAAACTGGACAAGTACATGTGAGGTGGTTAGAGGGTTCCCATTCGTGCCCATATGCATTCCAAAAATACCCTCAAACTGGCCAAACAGCCTTGGTACACGTGTGCACAGAGTACTGGAGTGAATTGCTGATGTGGCTGGAACTGAGAAGTTCCTAGATTGTGCTTCGAGAGGTTCAGCGAACCTCTCGACAGGTTCTGAGACTTATTTATGCTCCATTCCACAGATCAGATCAAGCTTTCGATAGGTTCCTTTTAACTATCGACAGGATCTTTTGACTGCTCGACAGGATAATTCAATACCTAGTTATTGTCCTAGCTCCAGCTATCCTCTCGACAAGTTATAATTCAACCTCTCGACATCTTATACAGCTCTAGTTGAGCTTTCTATAGGTTCTGTTCTGTTGTTCGACAGGTTGACTCAACCTCGCGAAAATGAATGCAGCTTCAGGTAAGTCCTCTTTAGGTTAGTTTTGACTGCTCGATAAGTTCAAGAGAACCTCTCGACATGTAGGTGGAACCTCATGAGATCCACTGCATCTCTAGGTGACCTCTCGATAGGTTGCAACACACTAATCGACAGGTTCTTCTGCTGCAGCTTAAACCTTTCAACAGGTTCTGTCAACCTCTCAACAGCTTCATTTTTCTTCCTCAGAACCTATCGATGCGTTATAATTTAGTTCCATATCCTCTCAACAGGTTGCTTCATTCAGTCTCAACTCCTTGACAGGTTCTGGGAACCTGTTGATCTCTTCATATTCAAACATCCTGACCTGTCGAGTGGATGAAATAACCTCTCAAGCTCTTCTGCTCTTTGCTTCCATGTCTGGCACACATCTTTGGGGTGTTGTCCTTCTTCTATCTAGCACACAGTAGCCTCTTGAGGGGTGCAATCTTCATCCAATGCAGCTACTCTTGCTCTCATGCGTGTCCAGTTGGACACATGCCATTCCCATAGACCTCTGAGACTCCGTGAACTGCTTGATTGGCTAGCCTTTTGGGCTGCATGAGCACATGTTGAGGCAGCAGTTTCTTTTTTGACATTTTTAGATGGAAGTCTGCACTATGACTGTAATTTATTGCTTAACTACAAAACACACTCAAGACACATTATTAGTCACTCAAAGGTCCATCAAAGGTCAGGTTAGGAGGTAAAAAATGATATTTTTCACTAATTAACACACCCCCGAACCTATGCTTTGTTAGTCCCTGAGCATAGGAGAATTTTAAAACAATGATTGAAAATAGAAAATTCCACTTTTGTAGGGAGCACAGATGCATTTAGCATATGCATCAAGCCTTTTAAACCCCTAGGTGATCCCTAGTAGAGGAGTGAAGTCTCCTGAGGGTTTTTAGTAAAGTCAACCATTAGCAACAGACATGAACATCAAATTCAGATGACAGATATGGACATGTACTCAAAATAGAATAGAACAAAGCAAAATCAAACACGCAAGAAAATCTTCATCACCCTAAAAGCAGTAATTGAAAATTTTCTAAGCAATATAGAACAAGACAACATTCAACTCATATGGTACATATGTTACAAAGCTGCGGATCACAGACCAATGGGAGATTTATGTAGGTGAATGGTCTGAGGAGGCTCCACTGAATTTTCTACACAAATTTTTAGCCTCTGCCCATTCATTTTCATGATCTTCCCAGACATTGGATCCAAGATCTCCATAGCACCAGATGGGAAGGCATGAATGACACTATAAGGTCCATCCCATCTGGATTTTTAACTTCCCTAGAAAAAATCTTAGTTTAGAGTTGAAAAGCCAAGCCTTAGTGTCAGCATTGAAATCCCTTCTCATTAGCTTCTTGTCAAAGAATGTCTTTAATTTCTCCTTGTATATTCTGGCATTTGAATAGGCTTGCAGCCTTAGCTCATCAAGCTCTGCCAGCTGTAATTTCCTGTGAGAACCAGTAGTAGTTAGATCAAAATTCAGTGATTTGATAGCCCAATAGGCTCTGTGCTCTAACTCCACTAGTAGGTGGCAGGCCTTGCCATAAACCGGCCTAAATGGGGACATGCCAATAGGGGTCTTATAGGCTGTCTTATAAGCCCGCAAAGCTTCATTCAACTTTTGTGCCCAATCCTCTCTATCAGTCCTCACAGTCTTCTCCAAGATATGCTTGATCTCCCTATTAGAAATTTCAACTTGCCCACTGGTTTGTGGGTGGTAGGGAGTTGCAATTATGTGTGTAACAGAATACTTTTTGAGGAGATTCTCAAAAGGCCTGTTACAGAAATGACTCCTCCCATCACTAATGATAGCTCTGGGAGTGCCAAATCTGGAGAAGATATTGTCCTTTAAAAATTTAAAGAAACTACGTGGTCATTGGTCCTTGTGGTAATGGCTTCCACCCATTTGGACACATAGTCCACTATTATAAGTATGAAGTTAAAACCCATAGATGTAGGAAAGGGCCCCATAAAATTAATGCCCCAGATGTCAAAAAGTTCTATCACAAGGATGGGCTGCAGTGGCATAGAATCTTTCTTGAAAATGCCCCCCAACCTTTGACATCTCTCACAGGCTTTGCAATGTATGTTTGCATCTTCAAACAAAGAAGGCCAATAAAAACCACATTACAGCATTTTTGCTGCTGTCTTTTTGCCACTGAAGTGACTTCCACAGGCTTGCTCATGGCACATAGAAAGAATACTGTGGAATTCACTTTAAGGTACACATCTCCTAACCACCTGGTCTGCACAGTGCTTATATAGGTATGGATCCTCCCACAAAAAATGTTTGACCTGAGAGAAAAATAGGTCTTTATCCATCTTGAACCAGTGAGGGGGAATCCTACCAACAACAAGAAAATTGATAATGTGTGCAAACTAGGGCACACTAGACTGCAAGGCAAATAGCTGCCCATTAGGGAACTCATTAACAGGTGCTACTGCACATTCTTCCAAAATAATTCTAGAGAGGTGGTCAGCCACCACATTCTCAACCCCTTTTTTATCCTTGTTCTCAAGATTAAACTCCTATAATAGGAGGATCCATCTGATCAACCTTGGCTTGGCATCCTTCTTAGCCAATAGGTATTTCAGGGCTGAGTGATCAATGAAAACAATAATTTTAGACCCAAGCAACTAGGGTCTAAACTTGTCCACAGCAAACACAACAGCTAGTAGCTCTTTCTCAGTAGTGGTGTAGCTAAGCTGAGCTTCAGCTAGTGATTTGCTAGCATAATAGATCACTGCAGGCAACTTATCTTTCCTCTTTCATAAGACAACACCTATGGCCAAGTCTGATGCATCACACATCAGCTCAAAGGAGAGTGAGTAATATGGAGCCTGGTTTACAGGAGCAGTGGTAAGGCACTTTTTCAAGACCTCAAAGGCATCAAGGCACTCAGCAATGAAGTCAAATGGCACATCCTGACAAAGCAGGTGACACAATGGCTTTGAAATTTTGCTGAAGTCCTTAATGAACCTCCTATAGAATCTAGCATGTCCTAAAAATGATCTGATTTGTTTAACAGTCCTGGGTGGGGGCAGGTGTGAAATTAAGTCCACTTTAGCCTTGTCAACCTCTATTCCTTTGTGAGAGACCACATGGCCCAATAGAATTCCTTGTGTCACCATAAAGTGACTCTTTTCCCAGCTTAGGACCAAATTGGTCTCCTCACATCTTTGTAAAATCAGGTTCAGGTGACTCAAGCACTAGCTAAAGCTATCCCCATAAACTGAGAAATCATCCATGAAGATTTCTAGGAATTTGTCAATCATATAAGAAAATATTGTATACATGCACCTCTAAAATGTCGCTGGAGCATTGCACAGTCCAAAAGGCATCCTTCTATAGGCAAAGGTGCCAAAGGGACATGTGAAAGTAGTTTTCTCTTGATCTTGAGGATAAATAGGGATTTTGTTATACCCTGAGTATCCATCAAGAAAGCAATAAAATGCCTTCCCAGCCAGCTTATCTAGAATTTGGTCAATGAAAGGGAGGGGGAAGTGGTCTTTCCTGGTCTTAGAGTTGAGTGTTCTATAATCAATATAAACTCTCTCCAGCCAGTGGTCTCCCTGGCTGACATTAATCCCCAGAATCAGTAGTGATAACTATTATGCCTGACTTTTTAGGTACCACCTGGATAGGTGACACCCATTCTGAATCTGAAATAGGGTAAAGTACCCCTGCATCCAACAATTTCACTATTTCCTTGAGGACCACCTCCTGCATGTGAGGATTAAGCTTCCTCTATATCTCCCTTGAGGGTTTTGCACCCTCATCCAGATGAATTCTATGCATGCAAACTGAGGCATCAATGCCCCCCAGATCAACTATTATCCCCAGAGTCAAAACTGGGGATGATGGGAACCCAGCACTGCTAGTGCTCATAGACAAATTTGAGATGCTATTCAATCAAGCTACCATTGCTAGGATCCTTGGGATACTAGCCAGGTATAGCCGTGAATGTGGCTTGGGTCCCCCTTTGACAACCACCATCCTAGAGATTGCTAAGGAACTGACTGGAGGTATCACAGCCTCAGGTGCATCAATCAGGAAAAGAGACATGCACCCCCACCTCAGATTCATGGATGGGGTGCTGAGAAAAAATATATATTGCTCTAGACATGAGCAGGAGAGGAGGTCTCCTATTGCTGATGCACTCTTCTCCTAGCACAAGAACCACTACTTGGATGCTGCCAAGTTAATTTTTTAGGGGATGACTGACATTGTGGAGAAGGTGAAAACCAAAAAAAAATCTCATTCCCTTCCTTACTGCAGGCTTATTACAACCTTGTTGAAGCTTGAAGGATATCAATTTCAAATGAATGAAGAAACCATTGCCATGAATCCCAAAAATTATGGGAAGAAACAATGGGGGATCAGTGGCACTCTCATTAAAAAGAAAAAGAAGGTAGATGTTAGAGCAACCTCTGATGTTGCTGCTATTGCTGCCTCTGTGGCTCCACCCTCTGCTGCCCTCTCTCAGGCAGCCCTTTCACTTATGCCAGCCAACACCACCTCCACAGCTACAACCATTACCTCATCAGCCACACCTTTACTTTCCATACCAGCCACTACCCCAACCTCACAACCTTCCATAGTCCCATTACCCTCATCCCAGCTAACTTTACCCATCCCCATAACCCCCATACCTACTGCTACCTTAACCATACCCTCACCCATCACATCAGCCACACCAAGCTCACTCATCCATACCACATCTGAAGAAACCATACCAATCCCTTAACCACCCTCACCTATGCTAACAACCTATAAGAAGAAATGAATATCAACCAAGGCACAGAAGCAATCCCAACCTCCCTATATCTCCCAAACCATCCCAATTCCTAAAACCTCCACTATACCATACCCAACCATTGACCTACCACCACCCTCACCAACCCAAGCCTTTGAGCCTAAGCCTCACACCTTCAAAATCTCACATAGCTCCCCACTATACCCCCCCAACCCATTGAAACCTCCACACCTTTTCCACCCGACTTCCTTCAACCTTTAAGCCAATCCATTCCATCCTTATCTACCCATGACCAAATCCCTATTTCAGATGAGGGATACTCAGCCATGATGTCCTCTATCATAGGGGGCATCAACTATGAGTTTACCCCTCTCCCTGACTCCCCCTCCCCCCCCCCCCTCATTTCACCCCTCCTCCACAATTCCCTCAGGCCATCATTTTCACTCATGCACCCCTACTTCCCCATTTCAACCAATTCCACCCCCACCCCTGATTTCCTATCCCACATCTTTAACCTTTACTCTCCATTCTAGCCCAAGTGTTGGCAAACTCCCAAACACAATCATCCATTGATGCTAACCTGCATGCCATGCACTCCAATCTCCTAGGCCAAACCTCAATTCACACCAGCTTAAAAGCCATCCAAGCCTCCTTGTCACTTTTATCCCCAACATCCCAACAACCACTTACCCCACCAACCACCCATTTACCTAAACCACCTCCTTCTCCCCAACCCATCACCTCAGTTGTCACCACACCTACCATTACACGCATTGAACATGTCCCCATTTTTCCTCCAACTACATTTACCAATGCCTCCACTCAAACTGAACCTGAACCTAAACCTACCCCTATCCAGTTGCCCACTATTTCCCTACCTGATCCCCCACCTGCTGTAGCAACCTCTAATGTTGCAACTGATGTGGAAGACCTCATCCCAACCACCTCCATTCCTACCCAAACAGATCATGAGCCTGAACCTGCAGCCCATCACCCTCTACCCTCTATATTCACCTCATCCATCCCCTCCCCCTTGGTGGCTGGCCCTTCTTTAAGTGATCAGCAGCACATCCTTCCAGCCTCTTCCTTTTCCATACCTCCCTACTCTACTCTCCTCCATGCCATGTAAGAGAACCCATACTTGAAGAACGATGTCATTAAGGGCATGGCTACCATCAGAACTTCCATCAAACAGTCCTATGAAGAGAAAATCAGTCGGATGGAGTTTGATCATCGAGTACAACTAACAGGTATAGCTAAGGGATGGGGTAGAATTTTGATCAAGTATGAAACTAAAAAGAATATTACAGCAACGGAGAATATGAGAGCTAATGGCCTAGAGAAAAGATTAGCTGCCTCAAAAGATGTTACAATGGCCATCAAGGACCTCTATGAAACTAGAGTTCAGCTTGCTAAGATAAAGACTACAATCCTTGAAAGGAAGCTTGCTGAACTAACTGGCGCAACTCCTCCACAGGCAGTTAAGCCTGTCCCTCCTACTACTTCCCCTGCTGCTACTCCAGAAAAAGGCAAAAGTCCCCAAGTCAAGACTGAGCCAGCAGACAATTAGGATGATTAGATGTGCACCTGTAGTTAGTTAGGATGTTTTTGCCTTAATTTTGTGTAGTTCTTTTTCCTTAAAGTGTAAACTCCTTTTGCAGCATTAATGAATTTCCTTTTTCATATGTTTTGTTTGCTTTACTTTCTGCTCATAGCTAGTTTGTTTGTTTTAGTTGTTTTATGTGTGCTTTGTTTCTTGCATTCACTTCTTTTATTTTCTGCTAATTTTGTCTTTAATCCCTGCCGCACATGCCCTTTTATCTTTGAATCAGTGAGGACACTACTCCTCATAGGTTTGGGGGTGTGGCAAGGATTGCCAATGGTCCAGTTAACCTAGTGCAGCAGTCTTAACTAAGTGAGGAATAAATAGAAGGAACTTCACCTAAGAAATGTTGAAAGTGAGGAGATTTAAATACTATGCAGACCTGTTTAATACTAAAATCATTTAGAAATCAATACTTCTATGAGGTGAACATCAGGAATTTTTTTATAAACAGTAGTTAGTGAACCAGTAAGGAGAGAAATAAGTGAAAGCATAAGCCTTTGAGTTCAATTAAAGACCATACCCAATGAGCTTTGAGCCTATAAAAAAAAAAATTTCATAGTGTCTTTGCCAAGTTTTTCATCTTCTAAGGACTGACTGAGTCAAGCCCTTTTCACTAAAAGTTAGACACCCCAAGTTGAAGTTGTTTGACAGTAATCAACCTGAACCTCTTAACCTGATTTATCCCTACCCTCACTCTAAGAATTCAGAAGGTAAAGGAGAGGATGTTGATGATAGGTGAGTAAAGTTTAACATTTGGTGAAAGGAGAAGAAAAGAGAAGGAGATCTGTAAATAATAGTGTAGCAATTGTAGATGTGTGGCAACCATCATAAAAAAAATATATAAATACAAGAAACAAAAAGAAAAAAAAAAGAGAAAAGAAAGAGAAGTCAAAAGAAGAATTCCATTAGAAATGTTGAAAAGAAGAGAAAAAGTTGGCCACTTTAGCTCTGAAACTTCAAAAGAAGATGAAGTTGTGTTGTAATGAAGAAGGTGAAGTCATAAATCATCTCCTACCTGTGTTGATTTCTCATTTTTGAACTCCTTTTTACCCTTTTATTCTTTACAACCCTCACCAATAAGCCACATTACAACCCATGAAAAGCCCTTGTTGATCCAAAGTCAAATGAACTGTCATGTGAAGATGAAGGAATGTCTAATCTATGGTGAGAGTACTTTATGATGTCAGAAATTAGAAGAAATGCCCATGCTCATACTTGCAAAACCATTTTAGGTATGTAACTGCTCTTGAGCTTATTGTTGTTTTTTTGGATTTCCTTTATTTACCAGTGTGCTTGCTTATTGTGTGGTAAGAACAAATAATAGAAACAATGCAAAGCAAAATAAAAGATGATGGCAACAGCACAACTAAAGAAATCCTATGCCTGCAAGATCCAAGGCTATTGTAGTAAGTTTTGATAAGTAAGAGTTTGTGCCACAGAGAAGTTGATCTAGAACCTAAAATGGGCTATAATAGTAGGCCTCCAGATCTGACTACAGATCTGGCAATCCTAAAGAAAGGGAGTTGGCTGTCACGCCTACACTAAATTGCCTAAAGAAAGAAAAAAAGTACAGTCCTATCTTAAGAAAGGGTTATAAAGAAGGGGATGGTGTGTGTTAAAATAATGATAAAAAGGGTGAGAAGTAAGCAGCTTCGGTTATAGGTTTATTTAATTATGCAACTCAGATTTAGGGCTCTCTCTGCAGCAAGTCCTTGCTGAAGTGCTATTACTAACCTCAACGATGTGGAAATATCCAACTTAACCCATGCCATTTGGGATACTCTTAAGGCTATAGTCTGTTCACTCAGATGGCCACAGTCTATCCTATAGAGTTTGTCAAATCCCTTTGATCAAGCCAGAAGTTACTAATCTAATCCAAAGGAGTAAGCTGGTCAAACCTCATCCAATGGATCAAATCAGGCCATGAATACTATTGCAGACACTATGTTTGCCAGGCTACAAGCTCCCAAGTTCTACGCACAGATCTGGCTGACATTTATTGGAGTTTCAACCCATAAAGCCCTCTGTGTATTGTCAAGGCCGCAACACATTGATGCCCACAAAGAGGACCAGCAACAAATTGAATAAGGATCTAAGCATAGCATATCATTGCTACAAAAGGCCTGAATGACTCAGCCTCCTAGTCCGCAATCACTACAGAGAAGTCAGATTTAACATCTGATGGTGGTCAAGTAAAATAGAGGGAAGTATGTTCCTGCACAATCTCTCACTAAGACACGAGTCCAAGTGTAGAGAAGAAGAATCCATCTCAGATCTATGACCATGTTTGTCCTAGGGATAGTCTGTCTACTCAAATGATCACAGGCTATCCACAGAGGCTCCCTTACCCACAGATATAAAAATAAAGCATAAAAACTATTGTCTGCCACCATGGTCCCAGGGCATCACACTCAAGCTTCCATGGGCCTTTCAATAAGCTCAAATACTAAATATATGCTATACCCTGAACAAAAGTATAGACAAATAGGAAAATAACAAATTGAGTAAGTATTCAAATAAAGATTCCATTGATCTGGTGTTATTAACAATGAAATCCCTCAAAGCAGCAGCCTTGTGCGCAACAGCTCAACACCAAATCCCAATGTTTACTGAACTGTTGTCTTCCCAAGTGTGCATGATTTATTTATATTTTGAAAAAAAAAATTTCAAAGTACGGACTATACTGAAATTGCAAAACTATAAAAAAAAAAAAGAAATATTAGCACAGAGAGAAATCAATTAGCCACAGAGAATTGAGCAAGTTTTAAATGTAAGTGAGTAAAAGATCGTCCACAGAGAATTGATATAAAATGTATGGTAAACCTTCAAATCTGAGCTACCAGATCTGGCCTCTAATCCTATCTACAAAGCAAGTAAGATGGGAGGTTGAATTTATCACATTAACTAAATTATCTAAAAGTAAAATTTAAACTAAGTGATCCAGATCCGAGTTGGGAGAACTGAATGCAAAATTAATAAGAATGGAGAAATAACAGCTAGCTTAAGCTTAGTAATTGATTACAGAATGAGAAATAGTGTAACATAGTTGAGAAAGTATCAAATCTTCATCTGGCTACCAACTCAGATGTAAGAGAAAATAATCCAATTCAAGGATTAGAATTGAGTTGAGCTTATGACTATGATCTGTCCACTATCATGGACACAGATCATCCAATAGTTTTCTTCTTCAAATCAAAGTCTTGATTCAGAACATAAGCACCACTACAAATGTTGTAAGAACCAAGTTACAAACACAGATTCTCACAAGGATAGTGAATTAAGGGAAATTGCTTAAAAATAGCAAATCTAAAGGAAGCTAATGAGTGAGGAGATCACAATGAACCCTCAAAGCATCAATCCGATTGAGAATGTACTGATGAAAACAACCTTTTCAAATCCACCATTACAATTACTGAACACAGCTTACAACAGCTCTCGGATTTGTAGTCTTGAATATAATTCTCACTTGAATTACACAAGTATCTCACAGTTCTCAGTTATAGACAAAGGCTAGGCTATTACAAAGGTTTCAGACAAGCTATCTTGATCTGAATTGGACCATGGGGCGGCAAGAATGAAACTCAAATTCTGGATGCCCAAATTGGGCAAATAGTTCATCTATTTATAGTTTTCCCCAAGTCCAACTCAGATGTGCATCAACCAATCAGAATTGGTTAGATCCATATCAACTAATAGGAGTCGAGCACAATGATCCAGATCTGTTCTGGCCAATCAGAACTGCTTGATCTGGTTCAGCCAATCAGGGGACAGAGACATCAAATTCTGTTAGGTAATCCAAAAATCTGTTTGAGCTTCTAGAAGTTCCCACCAAGTAATTTCATATTTGGGTGTTCACATGGAGTGGAATATGCCTCTGGTTCATGCTCAGAATCTTCCAGAATGCCCCTAGGTTTTTAAATACATTGGGGCACGTGCAGAGATAATTAAAATGTCCTTGCAGATGCTAGGAATCTTTAGAATACGATTTTGCACAGATTGGGAGCCTTTTCGAAAGGAAATGTAACTTCTGAAACTCTATTCGCACAGAACTGGTGTTGTTCGTAAGGAGTTTTCTTATTTTCGAAAGGATCATCAGCAAGTTTGGTTCCTTTCGAATAGATTTCAGGTGCTCTTCGAAAACCAAGCCTGGAGCTTTAGTTCTTTTCGCAGTGTTCAAGTTCTTTTCAAATAGATCAGGAATCCTTTCGAATAGCATTCTGTAGTGCATTCTTCCTTTCGAATAGCTCCAAACCTATTTCCAGGTTGAAACCAGGCCTTTGTCTTCTTTAGTTTAGGCATTTTGACAGCCAGTGAGGCTGTCCCTTCTCCTTCTTCCTCCAGATCAAGATGGGTCATCATCTTTTTGGCACTTTTAAGCTACTTTCAGGGTTAAGCCTGCCTTGATTGTTAGCTGTAAAACAAACACTTAAAACACTTATTTAGTTCTCTCAAGGGTCTATTAAGGCCTAGGTTAAGGGGTGGAAAATGGTATTTTCTAGTTCTCAACACACCCCCAAACCTAAGCTTTGCTAGTCCTGAGCAAAGACAATTAAAAACAGTGAAAAGCCACCTTTGTAGGGAGCACAGTTGCATTTAGCATATGCAACAAGCCTTTTAAACCCCTAGGTGATCCCTAGCGGAGGAGTGAAGTCTCCTGAGGGTTTTCAGTAAAGGTACCCACAAACTTCTCCAATAAATCAGTTAATATTAATGCAGTTTTGTTAAACAGACTTTCTTCAAATCACAGATTATTCACACATGCATCGGTCAAACTGTAAGAGGATTCCCAAGAAAACATCAGTTCAAAACTGAAATTCTGCTATAATTCTTTTACCATTCACCAGTTTGTGTCAAAAGGCTTTAAAAGAAAAAATAATGAAAAGCTTGCCTTCTATTTGAGAATCCTGCTATGATGTTACCTCAAATAAGTTGATTTCAAATCCAACTCTCACCAGGGCTGTCACTCAACATACAAGTAGGAGGGTTTTAAGGCGATTCTGACCCTCAAATAGGGTATGGCGAGCATGGGCATTGCTTTTCAGTTATAAATTTACTACTTTTTTTCACCATAGATTACACAAATCCTTATCTCTATGTGACAGCTCAATCCATCTTTGATCAGTAAGGACTTTAACTTGGGTTGTAATGTGGCTTATGGGTGAAATTTATCAACAATAAAGGGGTGGAATGAAGTTCAAAATTTTAGAAGTCAGTCAAGGTAAGGAGGTGGTATACACACCTTCTTCATTTCAGCACAATTTCATCTTCTTCTTTAAATTTTCAGAGCCAAAGTGGCCATCTTCTTCTCTTTCTTTTTCAAACTTCCAATGAAATGACTTCTCCTTTTCTTTTTCTTTTTTTTTTTTTTTTTCAACAAAATTGACTGGAATGCCACATTTCTTCTACTAATACATCATTGCCTTCGATTATTTTTCTTTTTCTTTTACCAAACTGTTACCCAACTCACCTTTCTTCAGCTTTCTTTCCTTTACCTTCTGAATTCTCAGAGTGAGGGTTAGGCTAAATGAGGTTGATGAGGTTTCAAAGAAATCTTGGATTTATAAAGCTCAAATGGTGTGTATCAAGGGCAGTTTTAAAAGGTGGGGCTTTTTGAAGTTTAAACTGTCCAAAAGGAGGCCTTACATCATGTCTTTAATATCATGATTGCTGTCAAGCTGTTTTAACTTGGATATGTGTAACTTTTAGTGATAACAAGCAGGTTCAAATAGTCCCTAGAGCAAAAAAATTTGCCAATTCATACCTCCAAAGAAAACATTTCAGGCCCAAATCTCACTGGGTGTGGTTTTCTATCAAATTCTTAAGGTATATCATCACTGTTTTCTCTCTTTTTAGGTTTACTAAAACATCAATTTTCTTTTGGAAATTTTCTGACATTTACTTCATGAAAGTATTAGAATCAGACTAGAAATCAATTTTAAAAAGTTTTAATTTCCTCATTTTTCAAAAATAGGTGGGAAATCACTTCATTTTCAAAAATTCTGCTGATCATAGCCTGCATTAATATTAACTAAATTATTGGCATCTCTGCCACACCCCCAAACCTATGAGGAGCAGTGTCCTCACTGGTCCAGAAATGGATAAGCAAAAAAAAAAATAAGCACAATGATAGAAAAAAAAAATGCACAGTAATGGACAAATAAACAGAAGTAAACAATAAACAGGAATTAAACACTAAACAAACAACAAAAAAATGTACAAGGTAGTCTAATAACTAGGGTCAAAATCTGAATCATAAGTTGGTTCAATGGGTTCATAACTGGAGTTAGTATTGGAGTCTGAACTTGATTTAGCTTGCTCTTGGATTGTGGCTTGGAGTTCGGTGTACTCTTCAGACTTGATCTTTCTGGTGAGGCCAATATATTTCTCAAGTCTATCAGCCCTCTCTTTTTCTCTATCTGTCCTCAGTTTTTCTTTGACAAGCATCATTGATTCTTTCGAAAAGTAAAAAAAAAAATCCTTTTCTAAAAGGAGAAAGGCATCAGTACCTTTCGCAAAGTAAATGGCTTCAGAAACATCTATTCGAAAAGATCTGCATCTATTCATAAGGTTTACTGTTTTTTTCGAACAGTTGTGGTTACAGGTTCAGATCCTTTTCGAAAAGGAGATTTTTTCTTTTCGAACTGAATTTTCTTTTGTGAAATGACTGTAAAACTTGTTGAAAATTATGAATGTACTTTCGAACAATGTTCTGTAGTACTAAACTGATTTTTTATTTTTTTTTAACAAAATCTCCACATTAAAATCATTGGAATTTATTCTCTCAATTAATTCAAAAACATAAAGCTTCCAGAACTTATGATTCCTCAAAGAAAATTTAACTAAAACATGACTAAAATAGAGAAAAATAATTACACAAAACTATGCAAAAATCACATAACAGACACAGTTAAAATACATATGATACAGTTGTGTGACATTAGATTTGTGGAGGCTCTTGATGATAGATGGTCATCACAGGCTCCAAGATATTTTCAATACATGGTTTGAGCCTTTGACCATTTACTTTCAAAGTTCTCCCATCACTCAGGTCCATAATTTCAACAGCTCCAGATGGGGATGCTTGAATGATAGTATATGGCCCTTCCTATCTAGATCTCAGCTTTCTAGGAAAAAACTTGAGTTTTGAGTTGAATAACCATACCTTAGAGCCAGCTGTGAACTCTTTTCTCAGCAGATTTTTGTCATAGAAGGCCTTAACTTTTTCTTTGTAAAATCTTGCATTGGTGTATGCATCCATCCTCACCTCTTCCAACTCAGAGAGCTGCAGTTTCCTGTGCGTACCAGCAGCAGTGAGATCCATGTTTAAAGCTTTAATGGCCCAAAAGGCCTTATATTCTAACTCCACTGGTAAATGGCATGCTTTACCATAGACCAATCTGAATGGGGACATGCCAATTGGGGTTTTATAGGCTATCCTGTAGGCCCACAATGCATCATTTAGCTTAAAGGATCAATCCTTTCTATCCTTCCTCACTATCTTTTTCAGTATATGTTTGATTTCTCTGTTGGAAATCTCCACTTGTCCATTGGTTTGTGGATGATATGGAGTAGCTACTCTGTGAGTCACAGAGTGCTTTTTCAATAGAGCCTCAAAATACTTGTTACAAAAATGGCTTCCCCCATCACTGATAATGGCTCTGGGGGAACCAAACCTAGAAAAGATGTTATCCTTTAAGAATTTAAGGACAACTCTGTTGTCATTGGTTTTAGTGGTTGTGGCTTCAACCCATTTGGATACATAATCCACAGCTACTAAGATGAAATTAAAGCCATTTGAAGGAGGGAAAGGTCCCATAAAATCTATCCCTCAAATGTCAAACAATTCAACGACCAAAATGGGCTGTAAAGGCATTGAGTTTTTCTTGGAAATGCTGCCCAATCTCTGGCAGTTCTGACAAGACTTACAGTGCTGCAGTGCATCCTTGAAGAGTGTGGGCCAATAAAAACCATACCGCAACACCTTTGCAACAGTTTTGTTTCCACTAAAATGACCTCCACAGGCCTGCTCATGACACATGGAAAGTATTCTGTGGAAGTCTTCTTCATGGACACATCTTCTAATGATTTGATCTGCACAAATCTTGAACAGGTAAGGATCTTCCCAAATAAAATGTTTAACCTTTGAAAAGAAGAGATCCTTGTCCATTTTATTCCCGTGTTGGGGGGTCCTTTCGATAGCCAAAAAGTTGACTATATTTGCAAACCAAGGGATATGCACACTGATAGCAAAAAGTTGCTCATCAGGAAAAGAGTCATTGATAGGCAACCTATCAATCTTAGCAATCAGAATTCTAGGCAGGTGATCAACCACCACATTTTCCACACCCTTTGTCTTTAATCTGCAAATCAAACTCCTACAATAGGAGGATCCACCTTATTAGTCTTGGTTTGGTATCCTTCTTAGACAGAAGGTATTTCAGGGTTGAGTGGTCAGTGAACACCATAATTCGTGAACCCAAAACATATGACCTGAATTTCTCCAAGGCACAAACAACTCCCAACAGCTCTTTCTCAGTTGTTGTGTAATTGAGTTGTGCATCAATCATTGATCTACTGGCATAAGCTATGACATGAAGCAGTTTATCCTTTTTCTGCCTAAGAACAACTCCCAATGCATAGTCTGATGCATCACACATCAGCTCAAAGGGCAAGGAGTAGTTTGGAGACTGAAGTAATGGAGCAGAAATCAAACAGTTTTTTAAGAATTCAAATGCCCTAAGGCATTCATCATTGAAAACAAAAGGGACATCTTGGCACAATAAATGGCAAAGAGGCTTGGATATTTTACTAAAGTCCTTAATGAACCTCTTGTAAAATCCAGCATGCCCCAAGAAACTTCTGATTTGCTTAACAGTTTTTGGAGGAGGCAAATGTGCAATTAAATCTATTTTTGCTCTGTCCACCTCAATGCCCTTATGGGAGACAACATGGCCAAGGACAATGCCTTGGGTGACCATGAAATGGCTCTTCTCCCAGCTTAAAACTAAATTGGTTTCTTCACATCTCTGTAGCACCAGGCTGAGATGATGTAAACATTAGGCGAAACTGTCTCCATATACTGAAAAGTCATCCATAAAAATCTCCATAAATTGGTCAATCATATCAGAGAAAATAGAGTACATACATCTTTGAAAGGTAGCAGGGGCATTACAAAGACCAAAAGGCATCCTCCTATAAGCAAAAGTGCCAAAATGACAAGTGAATGTGGTCTTTTCCTGATCTTGTGCATACACAAGAATCTGGTTGTAACCAGAGTAGCCATCAAGAAAACAATAATAAGCTTTCCCTGCTAGCTTATCTAAAATCTGATCAATGAATGGAAGAGGGAAATGGTCTTTTCTGGTCATTGTGTTGAGCTTTCGGTAATCAATACAGACCCTCTAACCAGTTGTTTGTCTGGTTGAAATGAGCTCACCAGATTCTAAGGTTACAATAGTAATTCCAGATTTCTTAGCTACCACCTGTGTAGGTGCCACCCAAGCTGAATCTGAGATGGGGTAAATGACCCCAGCATCCAACAACTTAACAACCTCCTTCATGACCACTTCCTACATATGAGGATTCAGCCTCCTCTATATTTCTCTAGAAGGCTTTGCATCTTCTTCCAAGTGAATTTTATGCATGCAAACAACTGGACTGATTCCTTCCAAATCAGCAATAGTCCAGCCAATTGCCTTCTTATGCTGCTTTAATACAACCAACAACTCTTCCTCTTGTTCCTCAGTGAGGGAGGAAGAGATAATCACAGGCAATGTTTTATGGTCTCTTAAAAACACATATTTCAAATTTTCTGGCAACTGTTTTAGCTCTACATCAGGTGGGCTGAGAAGAGAAGGTAACAAAGGTACCTTGGCTGGTTGTGGAAGGGGAAAAATAGCAGGTTTCCATGAAGAAAACCTTGTTGTTTGGACAGGAGTTTCTTGCACAGCGTTGACCTCTTCAGTCTTTGAGGCACAGGCTATCTCTTCCACAACATTTCTCTAAACATCTTCAAAATATGTGATTAAATCCTTACACTGCAGGAACTGGGGTAGAGTTTCCTCTACCAGTTCATCCAACAAATCAACAAGAAAACACTCCTCAGAACTGAACTGAGGCTGGGTAACTGTATTGTAAACATTTAACTTCACCTTCATATTTCTGAAGGACACTTCCATAATACCAGACCTGCATTGAATACAAGCATTGGCTGTAGCCAGGAATGGTCTCCCCAAAATAACAGGAATGGAAGTTATTCTTTTTGTAGGTTTCATGTCCAATACTAGAAAATCAGTAGGGTAAAAAAACTTATCTACTCCTACCAACACATCCTCAATCACCCCAACTGGCTTTCTTTCAGATCTGTCTGCTAGTTGTAATACCACATGAGTGGGTTTTAACTCTCCCAATCCTAGTTTCTCATATACAGAATATGGAAGCAGGTTAACGCTAGCACCCAAATCTAATAAAACCTTTTCAATGGTATGTTCCCCAATAATGCAAGGGATTGTGGGGATTCTAGGATCTTGGAGTTTAGGAGGTGTGGCAATGGACAAAACCTGTTTGACTTTCTCCACAGCAAAGACTTTCTTGGATAACTGGATCCTAGATTGTCTTTTGTGTGTACAAATGTCTTTCAAGAACTTTGCATAGGCTGGGACTTGCTTTATTGCATCAAGCAAAGGAAGATTTATCTTGACTTGCTTGAAAGTCTCCATCATTTCGTCTATTTTTGTATTCCCTTTATCAAAAGGGGATGCAGATTTTATGGCATGGGGAAAGGTAAATGAGGAACTAGAGCATAATCACCAAAATTTTTTTTATTTTTTTGTTTTTCATTTTTTTTATTTTTCTGGGGTACATCAGCACCCCCAATGCTAAAATCATGTTGCTCCTACTGCATGTTCCTAGCAGTTTTCTCATTTTTTTCTTCTTCTTTTTCTGTATCCACATTGTTATTTAGAACTCTTTCACTTCTCAAAGTAGTGATAGCTTTTACTTCTTCATGTAAAAAAGAGGCATCTCCAACCATGAATTGTCCTTTGGGATTGTTCAAAGGTTGGCTAGGTAAGCTGCCTTCTTCTCTTCTGATCAAAGTATTTGAAATTTGACCCAATGTATCTTCAATCTTCTTAATACTCTGACTGTGAAAGTTCATAGTCTAAGTTAAAGACCCTAAATTCTGGAGTGAAGTTAGAACTTGGTCTTGAAAAGAAGGGGATCTGGAAGGAGGCTGAGCTGGGGCAGATTGATGCATAGGTTGTGCCATCTGTTGGGGAATGGGCTGCTAAAAATTAGGCTTGGTATAGAAATTCTGCTGGTAGGGCTGAACAGTTTTGAAAGGTACTTGGTGCTTGGATTGCTGCTGATGTTGTTGTTGATAATTGCCCTGGCTCCACCTTAAATTAGGGTGCCCTCTCCATGCATATTCATTAGATTGCAACTGTCCAAACGATTGGGCAGCATGAGCTTGCTCCACCATTAGATCTGGGAACTGTGGTGCAACTGGACATTGATCATGGGAATGAGTAGGGGACTGGCATATCAGACATGCCTCCTCTACTCTCGAAACCATTGGACCTTGACGTGAATCCATCAATCTATTAAACTTGGTGGCTAAATTGTCCACCTTCCTTTCCAACTCATTCACCTCATAAATCTTTCCCTTGGTAGTCTGCTCTTTATTCAACCGAGCAGGATTCTCAATGTCTCTTGATAGAGATTCTTGTTGGGTTGAATTTTCACCAATAACTTCAAATAGGTCCCAAACCTCCTCAGTTGTTCTTTGCAAATAGGTGCCTCCACAGGAGGCATCTACCATGTTCTTACCCTTTTAATCAATTCCCTGATAGAAGCTTTGAACAAGCTGCCATTGGGGAACTTGATGATGAGGGCATTGCCTTAAAAGCTCCTTAACCCTTTCCCATGCTTCATGGAAAGTTTCAGTTGAGTGTTGAGAGAAAGTGACAATGCTTTGTCTCAACTGGTTGGTCTTAGACATAGGAAAGTATTTGGCTAAAAATTGACACTGCAAATCATTCCAAGAAGTAATACTATTTGGTGGCAACATGGACAGCCATGCTCTAGCTTTGTCCTTTAATGAAAAAGGGAAGAGCCTAAGCTTGGTTGCCTCTGAACCCAGTCCAGCTATGTTAAATGTGGTACAGAGAGACAAGAATTCATCCACATGCTTGTATGGATCCTCCTTACTCAAACCATGGAAGGAAGGAAGCATCTGGATAGTTGATGATTTGATTTCATAATTTCCTTCAACAGTAGGAAATTGAATGCAAAATGGGATATTATATGCACCTAGTGCAAAGTAATCCCTCAAGAGTCTAGGTTGCTCACCCATAGTAGCAGTCTCAGCAAAATTCTGTGATGTTTGTCTGGTTCTTAGTAGCCTTTCAACTTCTAAATTCAGAGGGACAATCTCAGGATTAAGAGTCCTCCTACCAAACATACAACACAGATACAGAGAAAAAAATTATGCAAAGCAAACCTTCAATACTCCTTACTGAGTAGATTCCAAGCTCAACTGTATAGGAATAACTGCACAGATTCAAGCAATAGAAACAGTTAGCACTGACATAAAAAAAAAACTAAGGTCTACCAATTTTAAAATCGATTCCCCGGCAACGGCGCCAAAAACTTGTTGTCTTCCCAAGTGTGCACGATTTATTTGTATTTTGAAAACAGATTTTTCAAAGTATGGACTATACTGAAATTAGAAAACTATAAAAAAAAAAGAAGTAATATCAGCACTGAGAGAAATCAATTAGCCTGCAAGATCAGGGCCAATTGTAGCAAGTTTTAAATGTAAGTGAGTAAAAGATCGTCCACAAAGAATTGATTTAAAATGTATGGTAAACCTCCAGATCTGAGCTACCAAATCTGGCCTCTAATCTTATCTATAAAGCAAGTAAGATGGGAGGTTGAATTTGTCACATTAACTAAATTATCTAAAAGTAAAATTTAAACTAAGTGATCCAGATTCGAGTTGGGGGAATTGGATGCAAAATTAATAAGAATGGAGAAATAATAGCTACCTTAAGCTTAGTAATTGATTGCAGAATGAGAAATAGTGTAACACAGTTAAGAAAGTATTAAATCTTCATCCGACTACCAGCTCAGATGTAAGAGAAAATAATCCAATTCAAGGATTAGAATTGAGTTGAGCTTATGGCTACGATCTGTCCACTATCATGGACACAGATCATCCAATAGTTTTCTTCAAATCAAAGTCTTCATTCAGAACATAAGCACCACTACAAATGCTGTAAGAACCAAGTTACAAACACAGATTCTCACAGGGATAGTGAATTAAGGGAAATTGCTTAACAACAGCAAATCTAAAGGAAGCTAATGAGTGAGGAGATCACAATGAACCCTCAAAGCATCAATCCGATTGAGAATGTACTGATGAAAACAACCTTTTCAAATCAACCATTACAATTACTGAACACAGCTTACAACAGCTCTCGGATTTGTAGTCTTGAATACAATTCTCACTTGAATTACACAAGTATCTCACAGTTCTCAGCTCAGATGTGCATCAACCAATCAGAATTGGTTAGATCCATATCAACTAATAGGAGTCGAGCACAAGGATCTAGATCTGTTCTGGCCAATCAAAATTGCTTGATCTGGTTCAGCCAATCAGGGGACAGAGGCATCAAATTCTGTTAGGTAATTCAAAAATCTGCTTGAGCTTCTAAAAGTTCCCGTTTCATCTTTGGGGATTCACATGGAGTGGAATATGCCTCTGGTTCATGCTCAAAATCTTCCAGAATGCCCCTGAGTTTTTAAATGCATTGGGGCACGTGTAGAGATTATTAAAATGCTCTTGCAGATGCTGGGAATCTTTAGAATATGATTTCGCACATATTGGGGGCCTTTTCGAAAGGAAATGTAACTTTTGGAGCTCTATTCGCACAGAACTAGTGCTGTTCGCAAGGAGTTTTCTTCTTTTCGAAAGGATCATCAGCAAGTTTGGTTCCTTTCGAATAGATTTCATGTGCTCTTTGAAAACCAAGCCTGGAGCTTTATTTCTTTTCGCAGTGTTCAGGTTCTTTTCGAATAGATCAGGAATCCTTTCGAATAGCATTCTGTAGTGCATTCTTCCTTTTGAATAGCTCCAAACCTTTTTTTAGGTTGAAACCAGGCCTTTGTCTTCTTTAGTTTAGGCATTTTGACAGCCAGTGAGGCTGTCCCTTCTCCTTCTTCCTCCAGATCAAGATGGGTCATCATCTTTTTGGCACTTTTAAGCTACTTTCAGGGTTAAGTCTGCCTTTATTGTTAGCTGTAAAACAAACACTTAAAACACTTATTTAGTTCGCTGAAGGGTCTATCAAGGCCCAGGTTAAGGGGTGGAAAATGGTATTTTCCAGTTCTCAACATGAACTATTACAAAACTTACATGAAACAATACATAAATGCTTACCAAAGGTTTAGCCAGCAAGTACTAAGCTAAGAGAGAAGAAAAAATAGAAAAAGACGTGATCAAACCCTAACCCTAACCCTAGCCTGCTTAAGCACTCAGCCGACAGAGGTTGAAGGAGAAGGAAAATGATGATTTTGCTAAGTTTCAAGCGCAGCTTATATACTTAGTCTCAATGTTGTGGCTGAGAGGAGAGTAGAATCCTAATTCTTTCAAGTAGATGTGGCACTATTATAGCCCTTGGATGCTTTGGAATGCATGCATCAGAATTTGTGCCTCGGGGTGTGTACCCTAGACCTGAGGAAATCCCTAAAAGGTCCTTGAGTTAGGGTTGAGAAGTGGAGAGCCCAATCTTCGCGAGGCTGGTTTTTACATTTCACTTATGTCACGTAGCTGCAGAGTGTTCGCGGGATAGAGTTTGGCGTGAAATATTATTGTCTCGCATAGTAGAGCTTTGGATGATCGTGTAGTTGCTTCAGCATTAAATGTGCTCACGAAGAAGAACCTTTAGTGCCTTGATCGCTCGCGCAGAAGAGCTTCAGAAACTTCACTTGTGGGGTACTCACGTAGATGCTTTCGCATCTTGCTTGGTATAGAACTGAACTTCTAGGCACACAAGAGCTGCGCGAGGGCTATGCGAGAGGATTTCTAGTTGTCTCTCTCTTCCAGAGCCATGCGAGAACTTCGTGAGTTTGCTTTGGTTCCTTGTACATGTTGGACTCGCGAGTTGCTACGCGCAATTGCTCTAAGGCTTGATCTCCATGAGAATTGCGCGAGCTGTATTTCTGAAGGCTCAGTGTGCGAAAGCTCCACAAGTTTCTTCATATGGTGCTTGCAGCTAAAGTGCGCGACTGCTACGTGAGACCTGCTCTGTGATAACCCTTCCATTTGAACTACGTGGCTTCTTCACGATCTCAGTTATACTGCATGTCTTAGCTACGCAAGGGAGCTCTGTGAGTGACTTAAACAGCGCGAGGCTACACCTCAACTATGCGAGATAGGTCAATGGCTCCTCTGCTGCTATGTACATGTTTCTGTTGCAGCTTTCTCCACTCCCACCTATTCTTCTATCATCTGCTGGGCTTTCTGGGTCTAGTATGACATGTAAAACAATCACCATGGTGTGTACCATCATGGTGCTCCATCATTTTGTAGTTCAGCTGTCATCTTTTGCTTGAAATCTCTCTCTTCTTAGCACCAAAAGCACAGACTTTGTGTTAAGCTGCACAATTTATTCGTAACTACAAAACAAGCTAAAATGGAATTATTAGTGAGCTTCAAGGTCCAGCAAAGGCTTGGTTAAGAGGTGAAAAGTGGTACTTTTCAGTGATTAACACTTATGTGAAATGATACACCCTTAAATTTATTTATGAGAGACAGCCCTGATAATCATTGGGGCATTGTTTGAACCATGTATTGATAAGCTTAGCACTATTTTGCATATAATGCTTTCTTGGTGTCAGTTGATTGGATGTGCTGATCATGCATGCATGACTGAGGTGTTAAATTGTTTGCATATAATACTTTGGAACTCCTTTAATTTTGACAAAGCAAGGGTGAAATGAACTGCATTTATTTCAAACTGATTAACCATTGTGTGCACTTCTGTTAACTATTTCATTGAGAAGTTTGTGGGTACCTTCATTAGAAAACCCTCAGGAGACTTCACTCCTCCACTAGGGATCACCTAGGGGTTTAAAAGGCTTGATGCATAAGCAAAATGCATCCGTACTCTCTACGAAAGTGGCATTTACATTCTTAGAGTAGTTGTTTAAATTTTACTTTGCTTAGAGACTAGCAAAGATTAGATTTGGGGGTATGTTATTCATAGAAAAGTACCACTTTTCTCCTCTTAACTTAGCCTTTGCTGGACCTTGAAGCTGACTAATAACTCATTTTTAACTTGTTTTGTAGTTAGTAATAAATTGTGCAGCTTAACACAAAGTCTATGCTTTTGGTGCCAAGAAGAGAAAATTCAAGCAAAAGATGATAGCTGAACTAGAAAATAATGGAACACCATGGTGGTACATACCATAGTGATTATTTTGCATGTCACAATGGACCAAGAAAGTCCAGCAGATGAAAGAAGTATAGGTGAGAGTGGAGGAAGCTGCAATAGAAGCATGTGCATAGCAGTAGAGGAGCCAATGACCTATCTCGCCAAGTTGATATACTGCCTCGCATTTTTCAATTCACTGGCAGAGCTCCCTCGTGTAGCTAAGACATTCAGCATATTAGAGCACGTGAAGAAGTTGTGTAGCTCAATGAAGGGGTTATCACAAAGCGGCCTCTCGCGCAGCAGTTGCACACTTCAGCTGCAACCAACATGTGAATAAATATAGCTCTTGTACACTAAGCCTCCAGAAATACAGCTCGCGAAGTTTTCGTGAGGATCAAGCCTTAATGCAGCCACACACACTACCCCGTAAGGCCAATTGGTGTAAACAATAGCAAATATCTCATGAAGTTCTCCCATGGCTCTGGAAGAGAGAGACGCTCAGAAATTCTCTCGCACAGCTCTTGCGCGCCTTGAAGCTTAATCCTGAACCGAGCAAGACGTAAAGGCATCTGCGCGAGTACCTCGTGAAAGAAAACTTCTGAAGCTCTACTGTGCAAGCAAGCTAAACACTGAACATCCTTCAGCGCAAGTGCATTCAAAGCTGTAATAGCTGCGCAACCATCCACAGTCCTGTTGCGCGACACAGCAGTATTCAAAGCCAAACTCTACCCCACAAACACTCTACAGCTGCACAACAGAAGTGATATACAAAAGCCAGCCTCGCGAAACTCGGGCCCTCCACTTCTCAATCTTAACTCAAGGACCTTTTAAAGATTTCCCTAGGTCTAGGGCACACATCTCGAGGCACAGATTCTGATGCATGCATCCCAAGACAACCAAGGGTTGTAACAGTGCCACATATGCTTGAAATATTAGGGTTTACTCTTCTCTCATCCACAGCATTAGGATTAAGTATATAAGCTGTGCTTGTAACTTAGAAACCATCAATCACTCTTTCCTTCAACCTCTGTCGACTGAGAGCTCAAGCATATTAGGGTTAGGGTTAGGATTTGATCACCTATTTTTCCATTTTTTTTCTTCTCTCCTAACCCAGCACTTGCTGGCTAAATCTTTGGTAAGCATTTAGGTGTAGTTTCATTTAAGTTTTGTAATAGGTCATTTAAACATTAGAATTTTGTGTTGAGTTGTTGTGCACAAGGCTGTTACCTTGAGAGATTTCATTATTGGTAACATCAGATCAATGGAATTTGTGTTTGAATGCTTACTTAATCTATTATTTTTGTATTTACTCGTAGTTTTGTTCAGGCTATAACATGCATTTAGGATTTGAGTTTATTGAAAGGCCCATAAAAGCTTGAACTTGTAGCCCTGGGACCATAGTGGCAGCAGCATTCTATCTCATCATTTGTGGGTAAGGGAGCCTCTGTGGATAGCCTGTGACTATTAGAGTGGACAGACTTAGCCCTTGGGCAATCTTGGTCACAGATCTAAGATGGATTCTTTTTCTCTGCACTTGAGCTTGTAGCCTGGTGAGAGATTGCGCAGGAACAAGCTCCCCTCTGTTTCACTTGACCACTATCAGATGTTAGATCTGGCTTCTTTATAGTGGTTGCAGCTGTGAGGACATTTTATTGCAAGCTTTCTTTAAGCAATAAATCATTGATTTAAAGTCCATTTAAATCTATAGATCTTTTTGTTCCCTTAGATTCTCGATCAAATTTGTGTATTTGGGAATGACCCATTCACTTAACCTTTAGATCTTTTAATTATCATCTGACCTTCCTAGGTTTAATACCCCTATAAATGTCAGCCAGATCTGTACGCAGATCTGGGGAGCTTGTAGCCTGGCAAACATTGTGTCTGCAATGGTATTCATGGACTGATTTGATTCATTGGATTGGGTTTGATCAACCCACTCCTTTGGATTAGGTTAGCTTTTCTGGCTTAATGAATGGGATTTGACAGACTCCATTGGATAGACTGTGGCTATTTGAGTGAACAGACTATAGCCTTAAGAACACCCCAAATGGCATGGGTTAAGTTGGATTCTTCTATCTTGTTGAGGTTATTGATAACACTTAAGTAAGGATTTACTGCTGGGAGAGCCCTAATTCTGAGTTACATAACTGAATAAACTTTTGCCTACACTGCTTACTTCTCACCCTTTTTTCTTTATTTTAACACACCATCATCACCTTCTTCATAACCCTTTCTTAGGATAGGACTGCACGTTGTTTCTTTTCTTTTTAGTAGGTAATTTAGTGCAATTGTGACACCCAACTCCCTTTCTTTAAGATTGTTAGATCTGTAGCCTGATCTGGAGGCCTACTATTATAGCCCATTTTGGGTTCTAGAATAATTTTTCTGTGGGACAAACTCTTACTTATCAAAACTTACTACAATAGCCCTGTATCTTGCAGGCTTAGGATTAATTTAGTTGTGCTATTTCCATCTTTTATTTTATTTTTATTTTTATTTTATTCTCACCACACAACAATAAATCAAGCACACTGGAATAAATCCACACCAACAAGCATTCAATCTAGAAAATCTAAATGGAATACCAAAGAGTGTTACAGATCGAATGATTCAATAAAAATAGCTTTCATTGCATATGAAAAATACTTACAATGTTCAGCTCTCCAAACTGCAGTCAATGTACACTTCCAAACCTTTACAAACTTTCTTAGACTTATTACAGCGTAAAATTCAGTCTTATCTACTACAAGAGGACTTAGCCAGCAAATGATGAGCTAAGGAGAGAAGAGAAGAAGGAAAAGATGACCTAACCCTAACCCTTAAATGACTTAAGCACCCACGAAATTAGGGTAAAAAGTTGGATACTTTTTTGCTAAACACCACAGCTTATATACTACTCCACCAAAAATATCTTGTGCCTTGGTCAATCAAAAAATAGAAGAGAAATGCCCTCATTATAGCTGCTGTCGTGGCCCATTTGTGGCCAAGTGTTGCCTCGAGAAGTGGGAAACAACTTGGCACCTCGGGATGTGTGCTCTAACCACTGTGGAATCCCAAGAATACCCTTATGTTCTTACTGAGAAGTTGGGAGCCCGTGCCTCGCAAGGTTTAATTTGCTTATTTTGCCTCTCACGTGGCTCTCGCGGGGATGATTTTTCTGCAGAAGGAGGCTCGCGAGGTTCTCTTTGTTGTGAAAGGTATAGCTCAACAGATGAGGCTCCAGGTGGTTCAGGTAGCGAGGATCTTTCCAGGATGGTTTTGCGGCTCACGCGACTCCTTGCCAAGATGAATTGAGCTTCTCGCGTGGATTATTCTGTCTATGAAGTGCGCGAGGTCTGCGTGAAGCAAATCTTCTGAAGTTCTGATCCTCGCGAGGACTGTGCGAGGTGCTTTTCTAAAGCTTTTTTATAGTGAACTGAGCGAGATCTATGCGAGCTCTTTATGTGATGCAGACTTGAGCTTCGCGAGATCTGCGCGAATGGATTGTTCAGGCATTTAACTACGCGAGGGTTCCTCTATGCTTGTTTGTTGTTATGTAGAGCCTGTTGCAACAGTCTCCTCTGCTTGGGGAAAGCTTCCTTTCATGTGTTGGGCTTCTAGATCCCACCTAGGCAATCCAAATGATCACTATGGTGTGTGCTACCATGGTGTGCTCTATGTTCTTCAAGCAGCTCCAAGATTTGGCTTCAAAACTCTCTCTTCTTGCCCTCCAAAGTGTGGACTATTGCATTAAGCTGCAGTTTTATTGTTAAGTATATAACATGCTCAAAAGACAATTATTAAATGGCTCCAAGGTGTAGTAAAGGATAGGTTTGGAGGTAAAAAATGATATTGTTCAGTGATTAACACACCCCTAAACCTAATCTTTGCTAGTCCTCGACCAAAGGGAAAATTAAAACAGTTATTCAAAACAATAAATGTCACTTCGTAGGGAGTACGGATGCATTTAGCTTATGTACCAAGCCTTTTAAACCCCTTGGTGATCCCTAGTGGAAGAGTGAAGTCTCCTGAGGGTTTTCAGTGAAGCTACCCACTAACTTCACCATTAAAATAGTTAAGTAGAGTGCAGTCTATGAAAAAATAGAATTCAATGAAGAAAGCTTCATTCCACACTCATTCTTTAAAAATTAGAGGGAAATACAGTAGTAATGTAGCTAATTAAAACTCAAAATCAACATGTCTTTGCATCACCACCATTCAGTTTACATCAGGAATACAATGTGCATAAACCAGTTCTAAGCTTGCTTTAAATTCAAAAATCAGGTTTTGAAGCCACCCCAATCAAGTTAAATTTCAGACCCAATCCTCACCAGGGCTTTCTCTCAACAATGAGACTCTAAGGATGTTCACATTCTCAACAAGCATGAGCATAGGCATTGCATTTAAGTTCCTGACATCCCCAAGTATTTTCACCATAGATTAGACATCTCCTCCTCTCCACATGACAACTCATTTCACTTTGGATCAACAAGGTCTTTTTGATGGATTGTAATGTGGCTTATGGTTGAGGTTTCTAAATAAAAAAGAATAAAAGGGGTATGAGGGATTCAAAATTGAGAAATCAGTAAGGGGAGGAGGTGGTTCGTGACTTCACCTTCTTCATTTCAGCACAACTTCATCTTCATTTGTGATTTTCAGAGTCAAAGTGGCCAACTTCTTCTCTTCTTTTTAATTTTCAGATGGGATACTTCTTTGACTTCCCTTTTCTTTTTCTCTCTCTTTATATATATATATATATATATATATATATATATATATTTATGATTTTTATGATGAATTGTCACACATATACCACTGATACACTGCTTGTCTGCACTTTACTTTTCTTCTCCTTCCACCAAATGTTGAACTCCTCTCAACTGACTTGAACTTCTTCTCCTTTACCTTCTGAAATCTCAGAGTAAGGGTAAGGTTGAATTAGGTCATGGGGTTTAGGTTCAAGTACTCTAGTGTTTATTGAAGAAAGATGGATTTAAGGCGCGAAGAGTGTATGCAAAAGGGGCAGTTGAATGGGTAAAAATTTTAGGCTCAACTATCCAAATGAAGACCTTAGATCATCTCTTTAGTGCCATGAGTGCTGTCAATCAATTTCAATTTGGAGGTGCCTGACTTCTAGTGGCAAAATGTTGAGTAAATCATTCCTTAGAGCAGAAAAAATGCCAAAGCCACTCTTCAAAAGAACTTTGTTAGGCTCAAATCTCACTGAGTATGGTCATCAAATTAACCCATGGGGTGTATTTCTAACTTTTTCTCTTCTCTCTAGTTCACTAAGTACCAATTGAAAAAAAACAATTCTGATGTTAGCTTCATGGTAGTGCTAATTTTTCAAAGATTTTTTGTTTTAAATATCTGCAAAAATTTTAAAGTTCTTTTCTCTACATGATTAAGTAAGAATTGGCTTTATTCATCTCAATTTAACCATCATTGTTGTACTAAAATTAACTATTTTTCTAGCGTACCTACCCTGCCATACCCCCAAACCTAAGTTAAATAGTGTCCTCACTGATTCATTAAACCTTTATAAGGGCAGCAGGGTTTAAAATAGAAAAAGAAATTTAGTATAGCAAAAAAACTAGAATGACAGCAGGAATGTAAACACAGACAAACAAAGACATACAATGCTATTAACACACAAAAGACTATTTTGATTAACAACATCAATATTACATGAGACAATGTACAGATTGGACAACAGACTAAAAATATAAAACTAGTGCTAAAACAAAAAAAATAGAAAGGAATTTATTTACAATAGTATAGCCTAATCAGAATCTGAGTCTGAACTTAATTCAAAAGGGGGAGTCCATTCATATTTGCCCTTCTCTTTCGTCACTGTGGTGGCTTGTGCAGCACCAGCCTTGGATCTTTTGGCAGCTAGTTTCTTGGGCTTAGTGTTGGAGGACTCCTTGAATGATATGCCCTTGGGCACAGCAAGCTTCAGGACCGAAAATGTGGAGTAGAGAGTGGCCACCAACTTTTCCAACTGGATTCATTTAATCTGGTAAACTTTGTATAGGTCCAGGGGATTCAACACCATTTTCCAATACCTCTTTAGCTCCCTCTCATTGTCTTCTTTGATCTGGGCAATCTACCCCTCATATGGTTGCTTCACCATGTCCGTGATTGATGCTATCACTGCTTTGATATCACTCTCAACATAAGGGTTATCAACCATGGTGTAGACACCCAAATTTGGCCCAAGGCTCGATCGAAACACCTTTCGAGAGAGGTGCAATTCTGAGATTTTTTTGACATGTATGGAACCCTTAGGAATCACTCCAAACCCTTA
This sequence comes from Chloranthus sessilifolius, assembly GCA_021018995.1. NCBI lineage: Eukaryota > Viridiplantae > Streptophyta > Magnoliopsida > Chloranthales > Chloranthaceae > Chloranthus > Chloranthus sessilifolius. Next base: position 41,319,081 of record CM037587.1, read on the forward strand.
GGAATCACCCTAGATCCCTTAGGAACCTACCCCGAACCTTTAGAAACCAATCTCGACCCTTAGAACCCATTCTGAACCCTAAACCTAACCTTCCCGGGCAATGGATGAAGAGTGGTAGACCAGGAATATATGAAGTATTTTATTGATATCAAATAATATAAAGAGGACTTCTCCAGCTTTCCAACGAGCCAAGAATCGCTTCAATCGGAGTTGTATATCAAACGTTATGACCATTTAAAAATTGGGCAAAATTTCAGGATTTTTGCCTGGCGCAACTAATAGTTGCGCCAAGCCATTTTCCCCCTAGATTTGCTTAGCGCAACTAATAGTTGCACCAGGCCTTTTTTCCTTAGAAATTGCCTGGCGCAACTAATAGTTACGCCAGGCATAAATGGGTCCCCCCACCCCTCGCGAGGCCAATTTCCAGGCTACTGTTCAACACTGTTTTACTGTACATTTGCCTGGCGTAACTAATAGTAGCGCCAGACATATGAACAATGACTGTTGGGTTTTGCACCGAATTTCATATTTGGGGTTTGACTTGTTGACCACCTTGACCTTTGGAGTGTATTTTGATAGTTCTGTTGCACCCATTCCTTACCTATTTGCAACCCTCCAAGTGGCCTAAAGCCTCACCCCATCATCCACAATTAGAACCACCTTCACACCTTTCCAAGCTCTCAAAATTCTAGGAAACCTTAGATTTGAGATTACCTAATTGCTAACCCCAATTAGCATCTAAGTAGCCTCCTAATCCACTCTTTTCCTATAAATAGAGCTCCCCTCCCCTTGGTTGAAGGGTTGAGAAATTTGCTTAAGAGAGAAAGAGCTCAAAGTGAGAAGTTCTTCCTCCCTTTTGTACACTATTTTCACCCAAATTTCAGAACCTCCAAACCTCATTTCAAGCTTGTTCTTGCATCCAAAACCCTTAGCCTAGGTGTGTGTGATCCCCTAGCCTCCATCCCCTACCTCTTAGCTTTAAGTCCAAGGAGTTAGAATCCCATTTTCCACCATACAAAGCCTTCAAGAGCTCTTCAAAGCAAGCCACGCAAGGCTCCTCTAAGGTGCTACAAGGGCCCGAGGGCTCCGGCTCTCCCCTTTCTTCTCCTATCTCTTTCTAGCTCCCTCCTTCCTCTCATTTGTGCCATTACGCTGCCGATTTTCCGGTAGGAACGAAAGGGCACAAATAAGATTCTAAGCCCTTTTGGGCAAGAGGAAGCTATTTTCTTTGCTTCTACTTCATTTTATTGTTGGCCATTAGTAGAGACCACGTTAAGCGGGTTGATCGGGTGCCTAACACCTTCCCGATCGATAACTGAAGCCCCTACCCAAAAGCCTTTGGTGTAGACCGGATTCAGAGTCATATTTTTAGCACTTCGGTGCTCATAAAAATGAACTAGGTATCCCGGGACACCGAAAGCTCCGGGTGGCGACTCTATATTTTTTATCATTAGAGAGTGCATCGTCGCGACGTGGATCGCATCGATTGCCACGGTTGCACAGATGGCGACTCTGCTAGGGAAGTAGCTTGTAGAGTTTTCCCTTAAACTTGGCCTTGTTATTTTTTATTTTTCTAATATTTTATTACTATTTTTTTATTATTTTTGCTGTTTTTTTCTCACCCCTCCGATTACGTCATTTTTTACTCACCCCTACGATTCCGCTTTAAATTTCAGCAATCTTTGCCTAGTCACTTGACTGGCACCTTTTTTACTCACCCCTACGATTCCACTTTAAATTTCAGCAATCTTTGCCTAGTCACTTGGCTGGCACCTTTTTTACTCACCCCTACGATTCCGCTTTAAATTTTAGCAATTTTTGCCTAGTCACTTGACTGGCACCTTTTTTTACTCACCCATATATATCCGCTTTAAATTTCAGCAACTTGACTGGCACCTTTTAAATTTCAGCACTTTATATTTCCCTCCTAGTCGCTTGAGTGGCCCTGTCTTTTTTTTATTATTCATATCCTAACAGTGGACGCCGGCCCATAGTGGCGGCATGAGATAATTACCCCCGGTGTTTGAACTAAAGAAAACTTTCAAAAAAAAAAGAAAAGCTTTGAAAAAAATTAAAATTGAACCAAGTTAGGGAGCTTAATTAATTTATTTTGCGGGGTAGATTTTTCAAAGGGGTTGGTTTAGGCACACATACAAACACCCGGGTCTTAGTATGGCGGCAACCCCTAGTGGTGATGATCCAGAAAAGTCTCAGCCCACCTAGTATCTGAGAAGGCGTTTGCGCCGGAAGTTTATCGGGTGGGTTCTAATTCCGAAGCTTAAAACCCTTGGGGAGCGTGCTAGCGAGTTATACCGGACTCAATCCTTTAGGTGCGGTAAGGAGAGAATCGATCACCATAAAACAACTCAGTTCCCGGAAGCCTACCTTCAACAAAAAAACCAAAAAGAGACTCATTTCAGGCATCAGTGGCTGCTGCTTCCTGTTCTGGAGAGGCAGTTTTTGCCTGGCGCATGTATTAGTTGCGCCAGTGTAAAAACACTGAATTTTATAACTGGCGCAACTAATAGTTGCGCCAGCTTTAAACTCCAAACTTTTTACCTTAGTGCAACTAATAGTTGCGCCAGTGTAAAACTCCTCCCCTGCAACCTGGGCGCAAGTATTAGTTGCGCCAGGTCTATTTGCCAGCACCCAACTCGAATCCTTGGCCCTTTCCACCTCCCGAGTTTCCTGATCAATGTGCATAGTGCCTTATTTAGGCCCCGCCATCCCCGACACCCAATACACCCCCGCCAGTCAAGAGAAGGCAACTTCTTTTTGGCTCATTTCGAGGGATCGGGTCGTGTGCCTCAATTTTCGTGCCTTTAATAGATCGAAGGTTCTCATTCGATTCTTCTGAAGTGCATCGGAACCGTCGCCGCGGGTCTTAAATTAAGGTACGAGAGCCACCCGAAAAGGGAATTTCAAGGCCTCGGAACCTTCGTTTTTCAAAAAGTTTTCATAAAATTCAAAAAATATATATAAATAATATAATAATATATAATCAAAACACAAAAAAATATTTAGTTTGTGGTGCCGGCACAAATCATCTTGCCCTTCATCGTCCCGTAGGGGAAGGAGGAGGATTTTTGGGCCTTATCCAAGGCACCCTTACCCAACCCGCTCCTAAAGAATGTCGTGGGTAGTGGACTCGGCCTACGCCGATCCCGACTCATCCCGGCCACATTCTCCAACCCACTCCCATTCGGGAGAAGTCTTTTCCACCATCCCCCTCACAACCCCCCTTTACCGTTATCGGCCCATTTGGCGCCCCCATTTTCCCAACCGATACCCCCCAAAATATCCAAAATCCTACCCCCCATTCTCCATCTTTTGCCAAAACCATGCCCATGCCAAACCCATTTTCCCAATCCACATCCATGCCCCAATTCCCATCATCCCTTATAGACCCAATCCACCCACATTCACATACACCACTTCCACCCTATCCAACCTCCCGCAAAATCTCCCAACCATCCGGGTCATACCCATTTTTATCGGGACCATGCCCAACTTTCCTCATCCCCCATCATCCCAAAGCATACCCAATACATCCCCTCATCCACCCCATACCGTGGCCATGCCCAATTATACCGGGGCCATGCCCAATTTTTCCACCACCTCCATCCCATCTATACCCCATCACCCCTTAAATCCACCATCCACATCCCAACCCCCTTCCATGGACATGATGGAGGAGATGTTCCGAGCATACTCCTCATGGAGGGCTTCCAAAAATATCTCTCCTTCACACCCCACATCCATGAATCCATTCCACGCCTTAGCAAAGCTCCATGCTTCACTCTCCCATGACCCCCATCAACCTCCCATAATCCACACCATCCAAACCCCCATCACCTACATACCCCAAGGCCCATTGGCCCAAACCACCTTTTCCCACACATCTCAAGGCCCCATGGCCCAATACCCCACCATCCATGATCTCCAGGGCCCCATGGCCCAATACCCCACTACCCATCATCCCCAAGGCCCATTGACCCAAAACCCCATTACCCATATCCCCCAAGGCCCATTAGGCCAAACCCATCAAATCCAAACCCATCAGGGGCCCATGGTCCAAACCCACCAATGGCCCATGGCCCGGACCCAACAAGGCACATCGGTCCAGACCCATCAAGGGCCCATGGCCCTGACCCAACAAGGCCCATCGGGCCAGACCCATCAAGGACTCATGGCCCATACCCATCCAGGCCCATTGGGCCAGACCCACCAAGGGCCCATAGCCCAGACCCAACAAGGCCCATTGGGCCAAACCCATCAATGGCCCATGGCCCAAAGCCATCAAGGGCCCATGGCCCAAACCCATCAAGGCCCATTGGGCCAGACTCACTAAGGGCCCATGGCCCAAACCTACCCAGGCCCATTGGCCCAAACCTATCCAAGGCCCATGATCCAAACCTACCAAGGGTCCATGGCCCAGACCTATCAGTGACCCATGACCCAAAATGATCAAGGGTTCATGACCCAAACCCAAACCCAAACCCCACACTCATACCTTCCACAATACCCCCAACACTTAACCCAACCTTCACAACTGGGTCAAACCCATGTCGTCCCCCAAACCCAATTCTCCCATGGCCCCACACCCCAAGGCCATCTCCAAACCTTCCCCCATACCCAATGGCCCTATCAGGCCCCACCTCAATACCAAATTCCCATCACCCAACAAACCTTTCCTCATTCCCAATGGGCTCACCCAATCCCTACTCATGTCATTCCCATCCAACCCATGCAGCAACAGGTTGAGAATCTCGTCTTCACTGCACATTATGTCGACCAGCAGTATGAGGAGGACGAGATTAGAAACAGCGGGGCCTATGCTGGGGCATTGACCAGCCTCAACCCTCCACCAGTAATTGCCCACCCCCTGGTAGCCCAGAGTGAAGTCCGATTGACGGCCGAGAAAGCGGCCCCTATATCGAAAGAGTCAGAGCAGCTGAAAGAACAGTTAGACAAAATACAAAAATAGCTGATGAAAATGGGTGGTGCTGAAATCCACGCCACGGACTTCACAGACCTATGCCTGTTCGCTGAGGTCCCCTTGCCCCCCAAATTTAAAATGCCAGTATTCGACAAGTACAATGGCACAGGCAACCCGATCGCACACCTCAAGTCCTATTGTGGGGACATGTGCCAGTACGAGGGGGACGAAAGACTGCTAATAAAAGTCTTTCAGAAAAGTTTGATCGGACCGGCCCTGAGGTGGTTCACATCTCTTGAACCATCCATGATGAAGACATAGAAAGATTTAGCGCATCTGTTCCAGGAGCAGTATGTCTATAATATTGATATTGAACCGCGCAGGTCTGATTTGGCCCATTTAAAGCAAAATTCAAACGAGACCTTCAGTGACTACTTAGGGCGATGGAGAGCACTGGCAGCTCAAGTCAGAAATAGAATACCGGATGATGAGCAGATAGAGATGAATTCAAAGAACACTCTGCCAGTGATTTCTGATTTCCTTGTGTACCAATAGCAGTCTAGTTTTACTGATTTAGTAAGGAATGCCAACCGCTGCGAGGATGCCATCAGGGAAGGGCGTTTGAGTAAGAATACTTCAAGGGGCCCTAGCGGGGTCAGAAGATTTTCTGAGCAAAGGAACAAGAAGAGAACAGGGGGCGATGTCCAAAACATAGCCAACACCAGGCCTAATAATAATATTACTCTATTTCAATTTCAGGTGGCTCCACCAGCACTTGTCAGGCCTGAGCAGATGCAAAGAATGGGGAATGGGCAAGGAATGCAAATGGCCCCGGAACAGAGGAGAGCCCGCTACGACCAAGTCTTTATGCTTCTTGAGCAATCATTGAATGTACTTTTACCCCTGTTAGTGGAAAAGGGATTAGTGGCTATCCACCAATCGCAACCTCCTCCTCACCCGATCCCAAAGAACTATGATCCAAATACCCACTGTAATTTTCATCAGGGTCCGGGTCACCCTACTGATCGCTGCTTCCCATTGATGCACGCTATCCAAGATTTGATCGATGTCAGAAAAATCATTCCCCCTGTACCTTCTCAGCATGCTAATATTCATCAAGTACCACTACCCCCACATCCTACCAGAGGAGCAGGTCCCAGACCCACCATCGAAATGATAGAAGATGAGGAGTTTGAATTCGACCCATCCGATTACATCAGTGATCGGGAGAGTTATGTAGCACTGCTGTTAAGAAACGTTGAAGAAAGAAATATAGGGGTAGTTGAACCCCTAAATTTGTCAAATTATTTCTCCAATCCAACTCCACAAATTGAACCCTTGGATCTCAGGGCATACTTTCCATCACCCACACCCGTAAATTATGTGAATATCAATGCATACCAACCATACACCACAACCCCCATAAATTACCCAATAAGCCACCAAGCCCCAATCCAACACCCACACCCATCAGTCATCAATGGCCTGCACCCACTCCATCACCCCCATCTCAACCACAGGCAAGTTCCACCACCCCGGTCAATTACCTAACGGCCCATCAGCCGCCAGCACCCACTGGCTATCAATGGCCTACTTTTACCTCCTACCCTCCAATGCCGCCACCCTCAGGCTCCACCACCCCCATTTAGCCCAATCTTTCCACCCAACCCACTGCCACCGGGGTGAATTAAGTATTGCCCACGCCTCCTGAGATGACAGTACAAGCACCTCAAGAACCGATAGCCATACCTCTCTAGCTCTCGGGACCCACATATGATCCTCATCAGGTCCCGCTAAGCTATGAATAAATAGATGTCAATGCCGGAAGCAGCAGTAGAGAAGGGGCAGTAGATTTTATTACTAGGTCAGGGAGAATATCGAAGCAGCCCGAAGCACCAGCAGCAGCACAGGCCCAACATGAAGGAAAGAAAGACAGCGCGGTGAACCCCTTTGAGAAAATGAGCCGAGAATATATACTCGAGACTCAGCTGAGAAGGATGCCTGCCCATATCACTGTATGAGATCTGTTGATGACGTCCCCACTCCATTTTCAAGCATTAATGGGGGCGTTAAAAAATGTGCATGTATCACTCCAAGTTAGCCCGAATGAAGTCGGGCAGATAATTGGTCAAGTGATGGCCCCAAATGCCATTTCATTTTCTGACTCCGATTTACCTGAGGAAGGAGGTAGCCACTCAAAATCTTTGAATATAATCGTTGAATCCAGAAATATGGTTATCCCCTTGGTACTAATTGATAATGGGTCTGCATTAAATATATGCCCGTTGAGAACCGCTACCAAGATTGGGGTTGATCCGTGCATGTTAAGACCCACCAAAACCAGCGCTAGAGGGTTTGACAATACCAGGAGAGAAATAATGGGAGAAGTTGATCTTGAGCTGTTGATAGGGCCAATGACCTTTTCCATCTTGTTTCAAGTCATGGATATCAAATCCTCATTTAATCTATTGTTGGGGCGCCCGTGGCTACATGAAGTCGGAGCCATACCTTCCACATTGCACCAGAAACTCAAATTTATATCTGGGCATAAGATCATCACGATCTTTGGAGAGGGGCACAGTGAAAAGGAAAAGGCTGCCAATAGCATTGAAAATCCCAATATGCTAGATATACCACACACCGCTGAGGACGTCGACCTCCACAGTTTCGAGTATGAGGTGTCGGCAATACTCCCAGAACCCATTGAGGGCATCATGTCTAAAACGGGAGGCGGTATGGTAGCAGCAGTAGCAATGCTCCAAAAGTGGGGCTATCAGAAAGGGAGGGGTCTGGGACTTAAATTACAAGGCTGAAGAGAGCCAGTTGTAGCTAAGGGACAGAAAGTAAGATTCGGGCTAGGATATAAGCCCACGGAGCAAGAGGTCCGAGAGGCCAAAGAGAAAGCCACGGTCGCCGCGGCTGCAAGAGCTCGAGGAATCAACATAGAGGAGAAACCTCGCCCTAGGCCGCACATCAGGGATTCCTTTATCAGTGCAGGGGTCACAAAGATCGATCGAAATGGGGCAACCCATTTGACCCCACACAAACCCATAGCCCCAGTCCATCCCACCAATCCCCAGATCTCTCTTCCCAACTTGGAGATAGACCTGGCCTCATTATCCCTTTTCGAGGAACGACGGTCGGTATCTGAACAAATCCCCCTTGTGATGAATCACCACAAAACCGAGTTATCGTTTGAGGACATGACCTCAGACGAAATGGGGATCAATATGATGGAGGATGACTCTAATGAGCCATATCAGTCAGCACCCTCCATCCCAACAGGTAAAGAAGTGGCCCCTAAGGTACACAACTGGGCATCTTTGCCCCAAACTCTGAAAGCAGGAAGTGGCCTAAAGTTTGGCGCCTGTTTCCCAAAAAGAAACTACCTATAAAAAGTGAGATAAGCCCTTGGCAGGCAATACCTTGTACATACGCAAGCCCGCCCGGTCAAGGGTCCGTCTCCGAAGAAAATAAAAATCTCAAAAACATGAAAGAAAATAAAAATCTCAAAAACATGAAAGAAAATAAAAATCTCAAAAACATGGAAGAAAACAAAAATCCCAAAAACATTGAAAAAATCCAAAGTTTAAAAATATTGTCATTTAAAATTCCAGAAAATGTCCCACAAAAGGATGCCTTAATCAAAATACCCGTCCCACGTGAAATCGACCCCTTCCCTGTAGAAATACAAGAAGAGGTAGGGATCACGAGTCTGGACGAGGATGTCCCCTTCGAGGAGCTCCCCGATGAGCTCCTTGATCGATTTGCCAACTTTGAGGGCCCTACCCCCATTGTCGAAGAGACCAAAGACGTCAATCTAGGAACTGAGGAGGTTCCCAGGATAACCAAAATCGGAATGTCACTGTCTCCTGAGGAAAGAAAAAGCATGATCAACTTCCTTTTGGTCATACCAAGACGTTTTTGCCTGGTCGTACGAGGACATGCCTAGTCTAGATATTGATTTGGTCGAGCATGAGTTGCCCCTCTACCCTGATATGAAGCCAGTCAAGCAAAAGCTGAGACGTCTCCGACCCGAATGGATGCTGAAAGTCAAAGACGAGGTCATCAAGCAGTATGACGCGGGGTTTCTCATGGCATCCAAGTACCCGCAGTGGCTAGCTAATATTGTGCCTGTACCAAAGAAAGACGGAAAGGTCTGCATGTGTATCGATTTTCGTAATTTGAACAAAGCGAGCCCAAAGGACGATTTCCCATTACCACACATCGACATCTTGGTTGATAACACAGCTAAGCACGGGATGCTTTCTTTTATGGATGGATTCTCAGGATACAATCAGATCAAAATGGCAGAGGTTGATCGTGAGAAGACAGCGTTCATTACCCCCTGGGGAACGTTTTGCTATCGAGTCATGCCATTCGGGCTGAAGAATGCTGGTGCAACATACCAGAGAGCTATGACTGCACTATTTCATGACATGATGCATAAAGAGATTGAAGTGTATGTCGACGACATGATAGCTAAATCACCAGAGCGAAGCGACCATCTAGTAAACCTTCAGAAGCTGTTTGAGAGGCTGAGGAAGTATCGACTACGTCTAAATCCATAGAAGTGCACATTTGGTGCTCTGTCAGGAAAACTATTAGGATTCATCGTCAGCAGGAGGGGGATCGAGGTCAACCCGATCAAAGTCAAAGCCATCACTGAAATGCCACCGCCGTCTATCGAGAAGGAGGTTAGAGGGTTTATGGGCAGAATACAGTATATCAGTCGGTTCATTGCACAGCTGACTCCAATCTGCACGTCGATCTTCAAGTTACTAAGGAAGAATTCGCCTGTTGAATGGAATGACGATTGTCAGGCAGTGTTCGAAAAAATCAAAAGCTACCTCCTTAATCCACCTGTTTTGGTACCACCTGAGCCAGGGAGACCACTCTTGATGTATCTCTCCACGAAGAAAGTTTCAATGGGATGTGTCTTGGGGCAGCACAATGAAACAGGAAGAAGAGAGCAGGCCATTTACTATCTGAGCAAGAAGTTTACTGATTACGAGACACGCTACTCTCATCTGGAGAAAGCATGCCCGGATCTTGTATGGGCTACTCAAAGGCTCCACCACTATTTGCTATCTCAAGCCATTCTGCTCTTAGCCCGAATGGACCCTTTGAAGCACCTATTTGAAAAGCCAACTCTCACTAGACGAATCGCACGATGATAACTTTTATTATCAGAGTTCGACATCACGTATGTCACTCAGAAATCGATCAAGGGGCAGGCACTTGCTGATCATCTTGCTGATAATCCTTTACCCGACTATGAGCCGTTAAGAACCAAATTCCCATATGAAGATATCTTGTTCATGACGAAAGACGATACAGAAGAAGAAGAAGAATCATGGGTAATGCACTTTGACGGGGCAGCAAATGTCAGGGGCCAAGGAGTTGGCGCCATCCTAATTTCACCAAAAGGATCCTATGTACTGGTCTCTATCAAGATCAACTTCCCTTGCACTAACAATATGGCAGAGTACAAAGCTTGCATCGCTGGTCTGCAGGCAGCTCTCGATCAGAATGTAACTCATCTTTGAGTATTTGGAGATTCACAGTTAATCATATGTCAGACAAATGGTGACTGGAAGACGAAAGACGAGAAGTTGATCCCCTATCATGAACACCTCGAGGATCTGATAGCTTGCTTCCAAGATGTAACTTTCTCATACGTCCCTCGGATAAGGAATCGCTTTGCCGACGCATTAGCAACTTTGGCGTCAATGATCGAAATCCCCTATGGTGTTGAAATGAAACCGATCAGGATTGAGTAGAGTAATGAGCCGGCTTTCTACCTCCAGATTGAGGAACCTACAAAGCCTGATGATGAGCCACCTTTATTCTCAGACATCAAGAATTTCCTCGAGACCCGGACTTTCCCAGAGGGTACGTCCAAGACAAATCGACGAACCATTCAACGTTTAGCGACAGGCTATGTCACATCTTACTCAGGTGCCTTACTGAAAGTGAAGCGGTCAATATTATGAAAGAAATCCATGAGGGAGTATGCGGAGCCCACGTCAGCGGTCACATGCTCGCTAAGAAAATCCTACAATAGGGATACTTTTGGACCACCATGGAATCAGATTACTGTAAACATGTTCAAAAATGCTATAAGTGTCAGGAACACTCCAATCTAATACACGCTCCTACCATTGATCTTCACTGCATGACCACTCCTTGGCCATTTGCTACCTGGGGCCTTGACGTTGTCAGAATGATTAATCCAAAAGCATCAAACGGACATCGGTTCATCCTCATCGCCATTGAGTACTTCACCAAGTGGGTAGAAGCGGCGTCATATGCCAACATCACGGCCAGTCACATTGACAAGTTTCTCAAAAACAGCATTGTATGCCGATTTGGAGTACCCAAAGATATCATCACGGACAACGGCACAAACTTTGTGAATAAGCGCATCCGAGACTTCTGCGAGCAATACGAGATCAAGCACCATCGCTCATCCCCTTATCAGCCTCAAACTAATGGAGCCGTGGAAGCCGCGAACAAGACAGTCGCCCGCATCCTTGAGAAAATGGTCATCACTTATCAAAATTGGAGTGAAATGCTGCCATTTGCTTTGTGGGCCTATCGAACGTCGATCCGTACCGCTACAGGGGCAACACCATTCTCCCTTGTGTATGGAACCGAGGCCGTCCTCCCGATAGAGGTTGAAGTACCCTCACTCTAAATCCTCATAGAATCAGGCTTACCCGAAGCAGAAAGAGAGAGATCACACTTTGATCAGCTGAACTTATTAGACGAGAAGAGACTCCTAGCCTTGTGTCACACTCAAGTTTACCAGGGGAGAATCGCACGCGCTTACAATAAACGTGTCCGCAGTCGAGATCTAAAGGTAGGAGACACTGTGCTGAAGAAGATCTTCCCATCCCTCCATGCCGATCCAAGAGGAAAGTTTAAGCCAAATTGGAAAGGACCATACGTCATTCGAGAAGTGCTGCCAGGATACGCCATCCGCCTCGCCACCATGGACGGAGATCATCTTCCTGAGCCCATCAATGCTAGATATGTCCGACGGTTCTACTCTTAGTCTATCGCAATAAGGTAAGTATTGATGAAATAGATATGTGACTGCTTAAGAACCACCCAAAAGAGGCCATCATTCCTAGCACAGTAGCCAAAAAGCATCCCTAAAAATGATGATATCCTTTGCTACCCCATTTTGAGCTTGGTCCTTTCTTTCAATAAACCCCTTTCCCAAAAATATACGTGTACATATACCAAAAAAAAAAAAAAAAACACAAAAGATGAAGTAGAGTTACTATCAAAATCCAAAAAAAAACAAAAAAGCAAAACCTCAAAGAGAGATTGCCTCAAATAAAGCAAAAAGAATCACGAGGCATGTACAGGAAAAACCCCCAAGGAAGAAAGTATGTTGAGAAAACTGAAGCCGTATCAAGGAAACCCTTTTAGCCCAGCATACCATCAAATCCTAACCTAACCCATGGCCAAGCTACACCCTGAAGGAAGCCCTCTTTGTAGATTCGCAAGCAGTCATAATATCTGTTAAGCCAACATGAGCCGAGTCGTGAGACGACACCAGAACCCCATCTAGCCGGCTATGACGGAATCAAGGTCTATGTCGTGCCTGTTGAAAAGAATAAAAAATAATATTAATAATAAAATAAAAATACAAGCTCAAAGTAAGATGGACGTGGTGAAAACCCGAAAGGGCATTACGGGTAAAAATAGCGAGCTTGTACGGACCAGGTGAAAACCCGAAATGGCACTTGGGGTAAGAGAGCTAAACCCATGGACTTGGTGAAAACCCGAAAGGGCGTCACGGGTAAAAAAGGGAGGAGATAAATAAAAAAAAAAGAAAAAAAAAAAAGAAAAAAAGAAAAGTTTAGACTGATTGAGAAGATTGATGTTTGAGGAACCCTTTTGTTACTCTTCCTGTACCCTCTTGACTGACTGAGCCACTCATGCTAGTTCAAATCGGGTTTCGACCATAATTGTCTTTGTGAAACCCGCACCGTCAAACGTATGACCCGAGGCAAGGAGAAAGGTTTAACTCAATCCAAAGGGATTAACGTTCCGGCCTTGGTAAAATCCAGAAACTCACTCAGGACCGACTGCATGAAAGAGTTCGACTATACTCAAAATGGGACCCGTTACTCCGTCTCACTATCAAGGCATCAAAAACAAAAAAAAAAGGAAAAGCCAAAAAAAAAAAAAATCAAGAAAAATCCAAACACAAAAAAAAATGTATACTCATTTTCATGTACATATTTCCAGCATCATATTTCAATCTCCAAAATGAAGAAAAATAACAAAAATCTCTTAAAATAAAAATCCAAAAAATATCTTGAAAATGAAAAAGTGTACGTAGAAATCTACATTTTCTTCTATTGTTTAGGATGCATTTTCTTTATATGTATAAACAAAAAAGGGACTGACGTTTTCTCGAGAATGTGCAGGAACATCACACGGTCCAAAGCCTCGAAACGGGCAACTTCTCAATGATGGACAAATCAGATAAAGCATCTCACCACCGATGTCAGGTCTAAAAAAAATAAAATAAAATAATGATGAAAATCATTTTGAAAAGAAAAAGAAATCTATGTTTTCATGCTATGCACAGCTATGAACTAGCATATTTTTGATGCGATAAGATGTCAATATGTTACCGGCAACGCAGCTGTGCAAAATTAATGTCTTAGGTCTAAGGTTCGCCTTGGATCCATGGATCCTATTTCAATATAGGAGCGACATTATCGGTCCCAGTCAAATAGTCAATGTTTCGATCGAGTCAACTCCACCGCTAAATCTTTGCCCTGATCGCTCCATATTTTGGTTTCAAGTGAACTTGAGTGCCTTGTACTTCAAGTTCGTCACATGATATTTTCAGAGGTGTAGACTCTTGGTCCTCGTAGTCTGGGCATGCGCCCTACGGGGTTTGAGGTCTGAATAACTCCGTCCTCGAAAAGATCCATTGTTGGATTGATTCCAACTTGTCAGATATGAAACTACGTCGGACAACTATGTGCAAACATGCATTCAGAAGGGTTCATTTACCTTTTATTTTATGTAGGCTTAAAACCTATATGGGCAGCGGTATCCCTATAAAGTGTACGCCATGCGTCTGGGTATCAGTATGATAGTCGTTTGTCCTTGTAAATTGTACCCGGGCGGGTCCGGGTCGGGGCTTCCATCGCCTTTGATGCTTATTGCCCCTAATGGGTCCATGTTTATGCATAGTTGTTCATTTGTAACTTCATTGATGACGGAGTCCAAGATTGAGTATCCTTCGGTGGACACCCAATTATGACTCGGTCTTTTCGATATCACATGAACTTGAGTACGTTGGCTTCAGTTTCATCGCAAACTATTGTGGAGGCACGGGCTCTTGGAATGCGTTGTCTGGGCGTGTGCCTCCTGGGGTTCAAGGTCCAAATAATGCTTGTTTAAAAAAAAAAAAAAAAAAAATATGAAAAAAAGCAATCTTAAAAAAAAAATGAAAAAGAATAAATCTGTGCTTCCCCACAGAGAAGCGCACAGGCATAAAGCGGTAAATTGTCAATATTTTATCAGCAATGCAGCTGTGCCACATCGAAGTCCTGAGTCGGAGGTTCGCCTCGGATCTTTGGATCCTGCCTTAAGGCAGGAGCAGTGGTGTCGGTCTCGGTCAAACAATCAATGTTTCGATCAGGTCAACTCCACTGCTAAATCTTTGCGACAAGCGCTTTGTTTTGGGCTCATACAAACTTATGTGTCTTAAGCTGCAGATTCTCCATTAGAAAAGGTCAATCGTTGGTTGAAACCAACCTGTTGAGAATGAGATTATGTGTCAATCAAACTATGTGCAACCATGCATTCAGAAGGGTTCATTTCCCTTTTATTTTTTGTAGGCTTAAAACCTGTATGGGCAGCGGTATCCCTATAAAGTGTACGCCATGCGTCTGGGTATCCGTATGATGGTCGTTTGTCCCTGTAAATTATACCCGAGTGGGTCCGGGTCGGGGCTTCCATCACCTTTGTTGTTGCTTATTGCCCCTAATGGATGCATATTTATGCATAGTTAATTGATGCTTATGATCATTGTTAGCAGAAACTAGGATTGGATGTCCCTTTTGGGTTAGCACCAGGTAACTAGTTGGATCTGTTTAGTGGTATTTGAAGCTGGACGCTCTGAGTCATGTGGATCTGAGGCGCATTTTGAAAAATGGCACCCACTCTTAAAAAGCGTTGTGACTTCTATTCACTTCGCTCTGGTGGTCATGCTAAATAAACTTTGGGATCGATAGGTTCGCCCAAAGATCTCAAACCCTGCTTTCAGCAGGGGCACCCACAAGTAATCCAATAAGGGCATCAAATGCCTTGTAGGATTGGACGCAAACTGTGGAGCCTTGCGTATGTTTACTTCGCGCCTATCTTTGAATGTGGGTCGATCACCCCTCTTACTTACGAAGCTATTGCATTCAGAATGAATCTCGAACATCAATCACCTTCAAATCATCTCGAGAAGCGGATGTTTTTCCCAACTAACAGGCTTTTGCAACTTGAGAGGCGAACATTTTTCCCAGCTAGTGAGCTTTCGCAACTCATTTCACCTCGGTTATGCCCAGTAATATCGCTAAGTGCTTGGGAACCAATTACCTCGAGAAACGAATGATTAGCCTGGCACCCCAGGGCTTTCATTTTCTCACCGTGTTACTCACCCGATGTTTAAAGTTCGTTCTGAATACAACGGAGCTGTCAGTAATGCCTTGGGCCTCTTCGGATGTCTCTTTTCTTTGGCATACGATGACTAGTGATCGGATACCAAAGAGGGGCATCTGTAGACACCCAAATTTGGCCCAAGGCTCGATCGAAACACCTTTCGAGAGAGGTGCAATTCTGAGCTTTTGATGACATATATGGAACCCTTAGGAATCATTCCAAACCCTTAGGAATCACCCTAGATCCCTTAGGAACCTACCCCGAACCTTTAGAAACCAATCTCAACCCTTAGAACCCATTCCGAACCCTAAACCTAACCTTCCCGGGCAATGGATGAAGAGTGGTGTGCCAAGAATAGCTGAGGTCTTTTACTAATATCAAATCATATACCATTGGAAAGAGAACTTCTCCAGATTTCCAACGAGCTAAGAATCGCCTCAATCGGAGTTGTATATCAAACGTTATGACCATTTGAAAATCAAGCAAAATTTCAGGATTTTTGCCTGGCGCATCTAATAGTTGCACCAAGCCATTTTCCCCCTGGATTTGATTGGCGCAACTAATAGTTGTGCCAAGCCTTTTTCCCCCAGAAATGGCCTGACGCAACTAATAGTTGCGCAAGGCATAAATGGGTCCCCCCACCCCTCGCGAGGCCAACTTCCAGGCTACTATTCAACACTGTTTTACTGTACATTTGTCTGGCGCAACTAATAGTTGCGCCAGGCATATGAATAGTGAATGTTAGGTTTTGCCCTGAATTTCATGTTTGGGGTTTGACTTATTAACTACCTTGACCTTTGGAGTGTGTTTTGATAGTTCTGTTGCACCCATTCCTTACCTATTTGTAACCCTCCAAGTGGCCTAAAGCCTCACCCCATCATCCACCATTAGAACCACCTTCACACCTTTCCAAGCTCTCAAAATCCTAGGAAACCTTAGATTTGAGATTACCTAATTACTAACCCCAATTAGCATCTAAGTAGCCTTCTAATCCACTCTTTTCCTATAAATAGAACCCCCCTCCCCTTGGTTGAAGGGTTGAGAAATTTGCTTAAGAGAGAAAGAGCTCAAAGTGAGAAGTTCTTCCTCCCTTTTGTGCACTATTTTCACCCAAATTCTAGAACCTCCGAACCTCATTTCAAGCTTGTTCTTGCATCCAAAACCCTTAGCCTAGGTGTGTGCGATCCCCTAGCCTCCATCCCCTACCTCTTAGCTTTAAGTCCTAGGAGTTAGAACCCCATTTTCCACCATACAAAGCCTTCAAAAGCTCATCAAAGCAAGCCACGCAAGGCTCCTCTATGGTGCTACAAGGGCCCGAGGGCTCCGGCTCTCCTCTTTCTTCCCCTATCTCTTTCTAGCTCCCTCCATCCTCTCATTTGTGTCGTTACGCCACCGATTTTCCGATAGGAACTGAGGGGCACAAATAAGATTCTAAGCCCTTTTGGACAAGAGAAAGCTATTTTCTTTGCTTCTACTTCATTTTATTGTTGGCCATTAGTAGAGACCGCGTTAAGCGGGTTGATCGGTTACCTAACACCTTTCCGATCGATAACCGAAGCCCCTACCCAAGAGCCTTTGGTGTAGACCGGATTCAGAGTCATATTTTTAGCACTTCGGTGCTCATAAAAATGAACTAGGTATCCTGGGACACCAAATGCTCTGGGTGGCGACTCTATATTTTTTATCGTTAGAGAGCGCATCGTCGTGAAGTGGATCGCATCGATTCCCACGGTTGCACATATTGCCTTGGTGAGGGTATAAAATGGGATAATGGATATAGATGAGGAAAGGACAATGGCCTTTTTCGAAGGGTAAGAAACAGAGGGGGTGGTCAGGTAAAAGGAGAGGGGAGGAGATGATGGGGGTGAAAGGATTGGTGCCAACTCCTCCTCATAGGTGAATGGGAGTCGGGGCAGCTCCTCCTCAAGAGGCTGAGTTTGGGTAAAGGTTGAGGTAAATGTGGGTAAAATGGGTAGTTCTTCTTCCTCAAAATCAGTTTGGGTAGAGGCAGAGGCAAAGGTAGGTAAAATGAGAGGCACCTCCTCGACCTCAAAATCTATTTGTGTGGAGGTAGAGGTGGAGGTGAATGGAATCTGAGTCAACTCTATAATATCAGGGTCTATCTGAGTGGCAACTGGTGCCACTAGGGTTGAGGGTTGGGGTGGAGGTGGTGGTGTGGTTTCAGGTATGGGTATAGATGTAGGTGGCTGGGGAGGTGGGTTTAAGGTCTGAAGAGTGGTTTGGATTGACTGAAGGCTGATATGCATTATGGTTTGGTTGTGGGTATTGGCCAAGATTTGGGTTTGGAGTGAGGTAAGGAGGGAAAATATATGGGATAAGGAATCTAAAATGATTGGGATTGTAGGGGATTGTAGGTGTGGTTGTTAGGATTGGTTGGAAAGGGGAAGTTGGGGCATGGTTAAAGTGGGTAGGCTGTGGGGAGTCAAGGAGGGGTGAATACTCATGTCTGATGTCCTCCACAATGGAGTCCATCATTGCTGAGAACCCCTCATATGTGAATGGATCCTGGTCATGGGTGGGGGGAAAAGGAATGGAATGTGTAGGGGAGGTAATGGGATCTAATGGGTAAGTGGTTTCACAGGTGGTGGGTGGTTCTATGGAAGTGGCCAGAGGGTCACTGTCATCCATTGTGAAAGGGGTGTAAGAGTCTTGAGATGGGCTAGGGATATCAGTTGATTCAATGTTTGGTATGGGCTGGTTTAATAGACTGGGGTCAGGGCTTGCTATAGGTGCTGATAAGGTAATGGGTATGGTAGGTTCAATGGGTGCTTTGGTTGGTTTAGAGGCTTTCCGTTTGTACTTTCTTTGGATAAGTGGGGTGGGTAGGTTAAAAGGAAAGGTGGGTTGAGTAGGAGTTGGCACCTGGATAGGGATGGGTGACGGATTGATGGTGACTGGTGGTGGGGTGGTGTGGGGGGTTGAGCTGGCAGCAGGGGTTACTTCTTATGTTGTTGTTGCAGTAGTGGTAGTAGCAGTTGTTGCTTCTACTCCTTAAATGGTAGGTGCTGTCACATCAGGCCCCTTGTTCTTATTTTTCTTTCCCATAAGGGACATACTAATGGTCCATAACCTCCTTCCAAACTCAACTGGGGAAGTGTCTTAGTTGATTCCCCAATCTTCCAGTGGTATCCTCCTTGTTTTAGCAGGGTTGTGATCAACCTGCAATATGGAAGTCCAGTGGGCCTCTGTTTCTTCTATACTTTGGTGTGAATGTCTTGCATCCCCTCAAAAATCAATTGGGTTGCATTGAAGCAATGCCCCTGAGAGAAGGAATAGATGGCATCAGCAATTGGTTGCGTTCTTTCTTGTTGGTGCTAGCCACATAAATGTTCTTCCTAAGAACATTATCCATAAACAGTAGGCTGGGGTCAAAGTCTCCTCGCTTGATTGAGACCCCAGAAGCCTTCTTTCCTTTGGTCAACTTCTCAGGAATTTCAATGATGGATGCACTCAGTGGAGCTCCCAGATTGTATGTTGGGTTATAAGCAGCTAGAATGCCTAGAGCTAGGGCAATCTCATATGTTCCCACTAGCATCTCAAAGTCATCAATTAGGGCTAACAGCCTAGGGTGTCTAGCATCGGACTTCTTTACCCTGATATTTTGGTACCACAGTTGTACTAGTTTGGGGAACATCAACTCCTTTAAATATGTCAACAAAGGCTCCAAGGAGGCCTTGATCAGAAATTCAATGGCTGCAGCAGCCAAGGGCTCCTTTTCAAAAAATACCTTGTCAAAGGCAGTCTCAAGCTCTAATTTTATGGCAGCCATGAATTCACTAGGAGTTGTTAGGGGGTCGATCTCTGGGGCATCCACTTCACCCTTTTTCTATTTCTTTGATTTTTTAGGGCTTTTGGTGACAGCCCTAGCCCTATTTTTGGGTGCAACCCTCTTTCTGGGTTTCTCCACTCAGGATTCTAGGACATTAGTGGCCTCCACAGTAAAGGATGTAGCAATCTTCACAAATTTTCTTGTGGGAGTGGGTTTTTCAATTTGTAGGGGGTTCAATAGTGCATATAGGTTATCAGAAAATGGGGAGCTGGAGGCCATTTGTACAAACTCTAAATATCCCCTCTTTAATCTCGAACCCAAGTTGCCTACAGCTCTCTAAGGTATTTTAGTAAAATTTCATCCCATAAACTAAACTATTATCTAAAAACAACAGCTAAAGAAGTACACTTGATAGAGTCAGATCTTACCCCAAAATTGCTAGGCTTTCGCCACAGAAGCTCTACAATGGATCAATTGGCACTTTGCTAGGCTCAAAATGTGCGGCTGGTGATGCTGAGCAAAGTGCAAGAGTTAAAAGATGGGTGGTGGAGCAACACTGGTTGTTGGGGAAAATTTTGGAGCGCCTAGCATGGGATTGCTCTCGCAAACTTTTGTAAAGGATGGCTTGACAAAGCCTGGCGAGGGTTTTAAACCACTGAACCCGAGCTTCGCCAGGATCTTGCGAAGATGAAGTAAGTCAAAAATGATCCATGCGAGCAGTAACCAGCCTGGAATGAACTTCGCGTAGTTCACAAAGATCTGGGCGACTAGTTGTTTCGGTGAAAAATTAGGGCTTCGCGAGGCTCTCACGAAGATTAGTCAAAAGGAACTAAGCCTCGCGAGCGCAAAAGGCATGGAATCAACCATGTGAGAAGTTCAATGCATGAAAAGTGACTGCTCACTTAGTTCAAAATGAACTACGTGACAAGCTATTTTAGAAAAAATAGGGCCTCGCTCGGTTCTACTTTCAGGCAATGCTACTCGCAAGGATTTCTAGCATTGTCAAGCCCAATGTTGTTCTGTCATAGCCTTCTTTTTCCATAGCATCCTAGACACATGTCACTTAATGATTCATGACTCATGCAGGCACTTTCATGCTTTACGTACACAGATTATCCACACACAACTCTCATCAGCAGATCATAATGAGGCATAGGAACCAAGTTGCACAATCATTTCACACATGCAGATTCACAAACCACTGTAGATGAAGACTCACAAACTTAGATCCAGATTCACTAAATGTTAATAACAACTACCACAGAATTCAAAAGCACACAAACACATACAAAAGCAGTAAATAACAGACTTTTCACATCAAACAAGAACAGTTATGTTGCACAATATACAGGGCTGGGAATTAATCATCATTAGGAGGCTCTTGAAGGTACATGTTTGCAGAGGTCTCCATAGAGTTTTCCACACCCAACTTGAGCCTCTGCCCATTCACCTTCATGACCCTTCCTGAAGTGGGATCCATGATTTCCACAGCCCCATATGGGGATGCTACAAGAAAAGGGCCATCCCATCCAGTTCTCAACTTCCCTGGGAAGAACTTCAGTTTGGAGTTAAAAAGACATACCTTATCACCTGCAGTAAGATCCTTCCTGAGAAGGTTCTTATCAAAGAAGGCTTTGGCTCTTTCCTTGTAAATTTTGGCATTGGAATAAGCATCCAACCTTAATTCCTCCAGCTCAGATAGCTGTAATTTCCTATTTGCAGTAGCAGCAGTTAGATCCAACTTCAAGCTTTTAATGGCCTAAAAGGCCTTGTGTTCCCACTCTACTGGTAGATGCCATGCTTTGTCATAGACTATTCAGAATGGGGACATTCCAATTGGAGTCTTATAGGCTGTCCTATAGGCCCACAATACATCATTAAGCTTCACAGCCCAATCCTTCCTATCTGTCCTAACTGTCTTCTCTAGGATATGTTTAATTTTTCTATTAGAAATCTCCACTTGCCCACTGGTCTGTGGGTGATATGGGATAGCAATCCTATGGGTAACAACATACTTCTTGAGCAAGCTCTCAAAGTGTCTATTATAGAAATGGCTGCCCCCATAACTGATGATGGCTCTAGGGGTGCCAAATCTGGAGAAAATATTTTCTTTAACAAATTTGAGGACAACCTTGTGTTCATTTGTTCTTGTGGCAGCTACTTCAACCCATTTGGAAACATAATCCACAGCCGCAAGGATAAAATTGTATCTCATTATAGGAGGGAAAGGGCTCATGAAATCAATTCCCCATATATCAAACAGCTCTACAATAAGGATGGGTTGCAATGGCATTGAATTTCTCTTTGAAATTCCACCCATCCTTTGGCATCTTAAACAGGCCTGGCAGTGTGCATCGGCATCCTTGAATAAGGAAGGCCAATAAAACTCACACTGTAGCACCTTTGCTATTGTCTTTTTCCCACTAAAGTGGCCCCCACAGGCATTTTCATGGCACATGCTAAGAATACTGTGCATGTCACTATCAGGGACACACTTCCTAATGACCTAGTCTACACAGTACTTGAACAGGTAAGGATCCTCCCAAAAAAAATATTTGACTTGTGAGAAGAACAAGTCCTTGTCCATCTTGGACCAGTGGGAGAGAATCCTACCTACTGCTAGGTCCTTACCTATGTTGGCAAACCAAGGGATGACCGAATTGATGGTAAATAATTGCTCATCAGGGAATGAATCTCCAACAGGTGTAACAACAAACTCTTCAACTAAAATCCTGTGCAGGTGATCAGCCACCACATTCTCTACTCCTTTCTTGTCTTTGATTTCAAGATCAAACTCCTGCAGCAGGAGGATCCCTCTAATCAACATTGGCTTTGCATCTATCTTAGAAAGTAGGTATTTGCGGGTAGAATGATTAGTGAACACTATAATTTTAGACCCAAGTAGATAGGATCTAAATTTGTCCACAGCAAACACTACTGTCAGAAGCTCCTTCTCAATTGTTGTATAATTCAACTATGCTTCTGCTAGTGATTTGTTGGTATAATAAATCACACTAGGCAGTTTATCTTTCCTCTAACCCAAAATAGCACCCACAGCTAGGTCTGATGCATCACACATTAATTCAAAAGATAAGGAATAATCAGATGCTTGAATCACAGGAGCAGTGGTTAAACATTTCTTCAACACCTCAAAAGCGTCAAGACATTCAGCATCAAAATTAAATTTCACATCTTGACACAGCAGGTGGCACAGAGGTTTAGAAATTTTGTTGAAGGCTTTGATGAACCTTCTGTAAAATCCTGCATGTCCTAAGAAAGACTTGATTTGTTTGACTGTTTTTAGTGGGGGCAGGTGTGAGATTAAGTCAACCTTTGTTCTATCAACCTCAATGCCTCTAGGAGAGATCACATGGCCAAGCACAATGCCTTGCTTGACCATGAAATGGCTTTTCTCCCAGCTCAAGACCAGGTTGGTCTCTTTACATCTTTGAAGAATCAGGCTGAGGTGATGCAACCGCTGACTAAAACTGACTCCAAAAATTGAGAAATCATCCATAAAAATCTCAAAAAACTTATCAATCATATTTGAAAAGATTACATGCACGCATCTTTGGAAGGTGGCTGGAGCATTACACAGTCCAAAAGGCATTCTTCTATAGGCAAAAGTGCCAAATGGACAAGTGAATGTGGTCTTCTCTTGGTCTTGAGGATACACAGGTATCTAGTTATAACCAGAGTATCCATCTAGGAAGTAATAGAATGATCTTCCAACCAGCCTATCCAAAATTTGATCAATGAAGGACAGGGGGAAATGGTCTTTTCTTGTATTGGAGTTCAGTTTTCGATAGTCAATACACATTCTCCAACCAGTGGTCTCCCTGGTTGGCACTGACTCCCGAGACTTAGTGGTAATAACTGTGATGCCAGATTTTTTGGGGACCACCTGGATAGGTGAGACCCACTCAGAGTCTGAAATGGGGTATATGACCCCTGCATCCAACAGTTTTACAATCTCTTCAAGCAACTTCCTCTGCATTTCCTTTGAGGGCTTGGAACCCTCTTCCAAATATATCTTGTGCATACACAGATGAGTCAATTCCTCCCAAATCTGTAATCGTCCAGTCAATTACTTTCTTATGTTTCCTAAGTACTTCAAGCAACTCCTCTTCCTGCTCTATAGAGAGAGAGGATGAGATAATGACTGACAGTTTCTTATCTTGTCTTAGGAAGGCATATTTTAATGTCTTTAGTAGCTGTTTAAGCTCCAGATCAGGTGGACATTCTATTAAAGGCAACAAAGGTGCCTTGGAGGGTTGAGGTAGGGACAGCAATGTGGATCTCCAAATAGAGTGTTGCACTAGGCCCATAGAAGTCTCAATAGTAATGCAATTCTAGGCCTCCTTATGAACCTCAGTCCACACATTCTAAAATTCCTCACAAATTTTATCCCAATCTAGCTGATTGGATAAATTCTCCTCTACCAGGTCCTCTAATACATCCATTGTAAAACAGTCCTTATTGTCCAGCTGAGGTTGCTTTGTAGCATTGTACATATTTAATTGACCTTCATGTTCCCAAATGTAACCTCTATCACCCCTGACCTACATTGAATGCAAGCATTAGCAGTGATTAGAAATGGCCTGCCCAAGATGATAGGTATTGGAGTGCTACTCTTGGAAGGTTCCATGTCCAACACCAAAAATCAACAGGGTAGAAAAACTTATCCACCCCTACTAACACATCTTCAATAATTCCCATGAGTCTTCTCTCAGACCTGTCAACCAACTAGAGCACAATAAGAGTTGGTTTCAGCTCCCCCAAACCTAGTTGTTCATATACTGAATATGGCAGTAGGTTAACACTGGCTCCCAAGTGTATGAGAGTTCTGCCTATGGTGTGGTCTCCAATAATACAGGGGATGATAGGTACCCCTGGGTCTTGAAGTTTTGCTGGTGTAGCAATCAATGACATAGATTTAACTGTATCTACTATAAAGACATTTTTGGACAAATGGATCCTTACCTTCCTCTACTGTGTACATTGGTCTTTGAGGAACTTAGCATAAGCTGAGACCTGTTTGATGGCATCAAGCAGAGGTAAATTGATCTTAACTTTCTTGAAGGTCTCCAACATTTCTTCTATTCTATCATTCCCCTTATCAAAAGGAGAGGGGCCTGTAAGAGCATGAGGAAAAGGCAGGTGGGGTACTGTCGGTACCTCAGCTTTCGGCCTAGCTATTTCATGATCAATTTTTTATTTTTTTATTTTTTCCTCATTTATTTCATTATTTTGGGCTCAACAACAGCCCCATTATTGTCCTCCTGCTGCGAGCAGCAGGAGATAAGTCCTCTTTTCTTTCTACACTCTCATTTTTCTCCTGGCCCACCTTAACCATCCACTATCCTGCCAGACCTGAGGGTTGTGACTGGTTTGGCTTCCTCATGGGTTGAGGAACCTTCACCAATCAAGTAATGACCCTTTGGATTGTTCATGGTTTGGCTAGAAAGTCTACCCTCCTCTCTTTTGGTCAAGGCATTGGAAATTTGACCAAGTTGGTCCTCTATTTTATTTATGCTTTGACTGTGTGAGTTCACAGTTTGTGATGGAGAACCAAGGTATTGCAGTGATGATAAAACCTATTCTTCAAAAGAGGGGGCCCTAGGCTGTGGTGGGGGCAAAGCTAATTAGTTTGGTTGTGGGGCAGGCAGCTAGAAATATTGTCTAGGTGCATAACCCTGATTATACTATTGGTGTGGTCTGTATTGTAGAGCTTCTTGTTGTTGGGGTTGGTGGTAGTTGTCTTGTCTCTATCGTAAGTTGGGGTGGTTTCTCCATGGGTACCTAGCAGGCTGCTGCCCATATGATTGGGTAGTGTGCTCCATGACTAATTCAGGGTATTGACCTGCTGATGGACAATCCTCAATTGAGTGTGTGGGTGACTGACATATCAGACATGCCTCCTCCACTTGTGCAGTTAGTCTAGGCTGCATCAACCCCATTAATTTATCAATTTTCATGGTCAGGCTGTCCACTTTTCTTTCAAGGTCACTGTGCACATTGACTTCATACATCCTTCCTTTAGATGCAGCTTCTTTTACCATTTTAGCAGGAGTCTCAATGTCATTTCTGGACAGAGTCTCCTGCTGCATAGAATGTTCACTGATAACATCAAAAAGTTTCCAAGCCTCTTGAGCTGTCTTGCTGAGGTAAGTCCCACCACAGGAAGCATCCACCATATCCCTACTCTTGGGATCAATCCCTTGGTAGAAGCTCTGGACAAGCTGCCAATTAGGGATTTGGTGTGTGGACATTATTTCAACAGTTCTTTAAACTTTTCCCATGCTTAATGGAAATCCTCGGTTGAGAATTGAGCAAAGGAGAGTATGCTCTTCCTCAACTGGCTGATTTTAGACATAGGAAAAAATTTAGCCAAAAACTTGCATTGGAGATCATTCCAAGACTGTATGCTATTTGCAGGGAGCATGGAGATCCAAGTTCTGGATTTATCCTTTAGGGAAAAAGGAAAAATCCCTCAGTTTGGTGGGTTCATCTCCCAAACCAAAAATATTAAAAGTTGTGCATAAGGCAAGCAACTATCTATGTGCTTATAGGGGTCTTCTTTACTTAACCCATGGAATGAGGGCAGCATTTAGATATTTGAGGATTTGATCTCATAGTTTCCTTCCACTACAGGGAATTGAATGCATAAGGGGGATGAATATGCCCCTGGTGTATTGTATTCCCTCAGTGGTCCTTTTTCTCACCCATCTCAGCTGCCACAGTATTAACAGCAGGGCTTTGTGTGGTCTACCTAAGTCTAAAGGTTCTCTCTATCTCAAGATTTAGAGGTTCTAAGTCAAGGTTAAGAGATCTTCTACCCAACATACACACACAAAATAGCAAGAAAAGATAAGCACTTATAACACAAACAAAGAATGTTAACCAAAAATTATTACTAAAACTACTGTTGAAATTAAGGTATTAATAGAAAGGAAACATAAAGCAAGGTAGAGGGGGTGCAAACTAAGGTAAACAAGCTCCAACTGCAACCTCCAGCTCCTCCTTTTTGCTGTTGTGCCAGATCTGCAATAATCCAAAATACTTCAGTAGTACTTTTATTCACAAATAAAAACTGCAATAAATGAATTTTATATATAAACAAATAAAAACTCATATCTACTATTTAGATTAAAGGTCCCCGACAGTGGCGCAAAAAACATTGGTTAGTTTTAGATTGTTGTGCTTTTTATTATAAAAATTAGGTAGTAAAAATATGGTGGTAAAAATAAAACAAAAGGTGGAACTGAAATGGATTGAACACAACACAAACAACAATCTGAAAAATATAGTCCTGTAAGACCCAGGGCCTGTTGTAGTAAGTTTTGATAAGAAAAGGTTGTCCCACAGGGAAAACTGATCTAGGACCACAAGAGTTGTATAATAGACCTTCAGATCTAGCTACAAATCTAGCATCACTAACCTAGACTAGAAAGCAAAGGTAAAGGAAGGGACTTTTGGGGTGTCACTATCTACACTACTTTTAAAACAGAAAATAAAACTAAAGTTAAAGAAAGGGGGTTTAGAGAAGGGTGAAAATGGATTTGGAAAATAAACTATAAAGGGGTGAGAAGTAGTAAAATAGGGACTGATATTTTCGGCTGAAACAGAGGCTGGTTAAGCTTAGTAAAGGATGGATCTACATCAGTCCTTCATTTGGCATCAAGCTCAAATGCAAGGAAGAATAATCCAATCCAACCCAGGGATATGGACTAGTCTTAAGCTATGATCTGTCCACTTAATGGCCATAGATCATTCCCAAAAGATATACTCCACTGTAAGGATTGAAATCAGAACATTAAAATTACTACAGCTGTTATGGTTGCCTGGCTACAAGCTCACGCAGGCATAGGAGCATTCAATCTATAAAATCTAAATGAAATACCAAAGAGCATTATAGATCAAATGATTCAATAAAAACAGCTTTCATTGCATATAAAAAACACTTACAATGTTCATCCCTCTAAACTGCAGTCAATGTAGACTTCCAGACCGTTACAGACTTTCATAGACTTATTACAGCGTAAAATTCAGTCCTATGTACTACAAGAGGACTTAGCCAGCAAATGCTGAGCTAAGGAGACAAGAGAAGAAGGAAAAGATGATCTAACCCTAACCCTTAAATGACCTAAGCACCCAACAAATTAGGGTAAAAAGTTGGATACTTTTCTGCTAAACACCATAGCTTATATACTACTCCACCAAAAATATCTTGTGCCTTGGCCAATCAAAAAATAGAAGAGAAATGCCCTCATTGTAGCTGCTGTCGTGGCCCATTTGTGGCCAAGTGTTACCTCGGGAAGTGGGAAATAACTTGGTACCTCGAAATGTGTGCCTTAACTATTGTGGAACTCCAAGAATACCCCTGTGTACTGACTGAGAAGTTGGGAGCCCGTGCCTCGCGAGGTTGAAGTTGATTATTTTGCCTCTAGCGTGGCTCCTGCAGGGATGATTTTTTTACAGAAGGAGGCTCGCGAGGTTCTCTTTGTTGTGAAAGGTATAGCTCGCACAGATGAGGCTCCAGGTGGTTCAAGTCACGAGGATCTCGCCAGGATGGTTTTACGGCTTGCGCGGCTCCTCGCCAAGATGATTAACATAGTGATATTAGGACTTAGTTTGCTACTAATAAGTTACTGATGTGCAGTTATTAAAGAAAAATAGCAAAAGAGAACCAAAGTAATAATATTCATAAAAATAAACTCATAAAGTAATAAAAAGACGATTGAACCCCAAGATGAATCATCGCCTACTGAAAAGATGAAAAATCATACTTTACGATTTAGCAGAACAAAGTACTGGAAGAATAGAAATCGTTATTTATACTTTTGCAAGAAAAGTTGCTCAAGGGAAAAACCGATACAAGAGAAACGATGAATCGTAAATAAAGAATCATTCTATATGAAGTTGTATTGAGAGAAGAAGAAAAGATGATAAATCATAAATACAGAATCAACCAAAGAAAATAAAAGCTAGAAAATCATGATTTACGATTTTTCAGAGAAGACACCTTCCGAAGTTGATGATCACATGAGAATTAACACCGCCATGCATAAAATTAAAAGATCTCTTAAAGAAGAAGTCCAGTGAATCACATATCTGAGAGATTGACGAAGAAGAATCTTAAAGGACTCTGCTGCTGAAATAAAGGAGAAAATTCATAAGTACATCAACTATGGAAAGCAAGGAAAGATAAAAATTAGAAGTAGAGATATACTAGGATAGTTTTGCTTTAAGTACTTTCTTTTATTTGAATTAGGAGTTTGTAAACTGACCCTTATGATCTATAAATAAGAGGCTCGGCACATAGGAATAACCATCGAAGGAATTCTCAGCATCAATTGACAACTGAGGTTGGGTTTTCTTTCTATCAACTTAGAGTAGATTTTTATTGCTTTGTAGATTAGATATCGAAGGTTTCTAAGAGCAATTGACGACTGCAATTGGGAGCTGAAGATTAGTGTAGATATCGTAATTTCTTAGAAGCAATTGACGACGACGGCTGGGGGATGCAAGATAAAATTTTATTATTTTCTAGTTTAGATTTATTTTATTATAATTTCTGCTTTGTAAATATCTTCGAATTTTAATTTAAATTGACGACTTAAGTTGAAGTTTGCAGATTAGTGTAATGGTTTAACTTTTCCATCTTCAGTTTTCTAAAATTTGATTAACACCCAAGTTTTAAGAGACTGTTGATTAGAATAAATCTGCGTTGATAGAATTTTAGTATTGATTGACGATCAATGTTACGAAACTTAATATATAGTGTAACGATACTATTTAATTTCATAAATATCCGATAGCAGAAGATTATGATTGACGACCATAATCTGAAGAAAGAGAATTT
This sequence comes from Chloranthus sessilifolius, assembly GCA_021018995.1. NCBI lineage: Eukaryota > Viridiplantae > Streptophyta > Magnoliopsida > Chloranthales > Chloranthaceae > Chloranthus > Chloranthus sessilifolius. The sequence continues at coordinate 41,348,367 of CM037587.1, forward strand.
AGGATTTATTTTCTGTAAAATTTAGATTAAGAAATCATTCTTTTCTTCAATTTCTCCAATGGATTAGGAACTTAAAAAATAAGTATAAGTTTTTAGAAAGTGAAGTTAATATAGATAAACCTGTCTTCGTAGGAACGATCCTATACTAGCTCTATAATTTCCATTGTGCGCTTGCAATAGGTTAAGACTTAATTAGATACACATATAAGTAGCGATCAAGTTGTTGACACCATTGCCGGGGACAGCATTATATATATATATTAATTTAAGAAAACAAGTATTTATCTTTCTCTTTTTATATTTCTTTATATTTTTAATTTTCTTTGATCACTTCTCAAATCTTTTACAGGTTTATTCGGAGTGACTAATCAGGGTTTTTAACTTCCCCTAATCAGAGAAGCTAGAGGCTAAGATATGTTTCTCTCCCTTCTTTCTAGAATAAAAATCAAATAAAAATAAAATAAAATAGGCATTTACAATAACTGTTTTAGCCACCCTACTCTACGATAATTCAATTCAGAATGGCAGGAAAAGGTCAATATGTAGCTAAGACGATGGGGGAATATTATGCTTTAACACCTCTTATACCTCCCCATGTATTCAAATACACCCTACAACTGATAATAGAACTTTTGAAATTACACCCAATATCCTTCAAATACTTTCTACTTTTCATAGGTTAATGGACGAAGATCCCTATTTGCATCTAAATAAATTTAAATAAGTGTGCAACATTATTCAAATTAAGAACTTGACTGAAGAATCCACTCGATTAAGGTTGTTTATATATTCCCTTAGAGATGAAATAAAGCACTAGATAAACTCTTTGCCTCATAATTCAATTGCTAATTGGGAAGGTCTGGAACGTATGTTCCTTACAAAATTCTTTCCAATCTACAGGACAAATAAAATCCGGTATATTATCATAACATTTCACTAATTTTTGGATGAATCTCTGCAGAAATGTTGGAACTGTCTTAAGGATCTTCTGTGCAAGTGCCCTCACCACGAGCTTACGTGCTGGCAACTTGTGCTCACTTTCTATGAAAGGTTTAAAGATGCAAACCAGCATATGTTTGATGTGGCCTGCGGTGGTATATTTCGTACATTAATAGCAGAAGAAGGTTGGGAACTCTTTGAGACCCTTAGTGAGGAATCAGTGCAACACCATGCATCGGGAGAGATTGTTTCGGAGACTTTAACAAATATACTTCCTAAGCAAGGAGGATTATGTAAATTAAAGTCAATGATGAAAGTTTTTTCAAGGCTAAAGCTTTGGAAAGTAAAAGTTCAATCTCTAGTGGGTATAAAATCATACCCAATATCTCAAAAAAGAGAAGCTTGTGGTCCTAACCATGGCCTAACCCAGGTAGTTTCCCGACCTCCAACTGTTTCTTCTTACCCCACAGAAGCCCAAAACCACACTGCTACTGAGGATGCCTTATTACAAATAGTTTATAGTTGGATGCAACATAGCCGCATCCAGACACAGTTACTCAATCATCTTCGACAATCTATCTTAAGGTTAGAAACTCAAATTGAGCAGCTAACCTTTCTGAGAGAGAGAGTAGCGTACTCCCTTCACATGCAGTTGGTACATCTAGAGGACGTCTATTTATGGGAGGCACATCAACTCCCTCTGTTTTAAATTGAATTCCCCTAGAACCTGTTGAGCTACCGCCTCACCCATAGCAAACACCTGTAACATATATATTTAATTTAATTTTGAAGAGTATTTTACGATTTACAGTATGCGCAAGTACACTCAATCGTAAAGACTCTTTTTTCTGGTCACAATCACTTTAAGCATATGGATTTATGAGTCCTTGTGATTCGTAGAGTCAAATCGTAGCAAGTACGATTTGAAGCGTCATAGAGTATCTCACTTTCGTTATATGGAATTGCAAATGACAATTCTGGGGAACAGGTGACTCTAGTGATCAATCTTATCGATTACATTGGAACTTGAACCCATTTAACTCATCGAGGAAGCGGGCACGCATCGCATTCAATAAGCCTATACCTTGACACGTGAACCCTTCCCTTCCCTATATAACCAGGCCTTCGCCTTCCCAACAACTCATCTCTTTCGTCTTCCTTTCATACCCTAAACCCCATGGCAAAAGAAACCAAACAGAGTGATTTCAGTAAGTAACTTGATAGAATTCTTGAGATACACAAGGCTGAGCTCCTAGCTGCAATACAAAGAGTAGAAAATCTGAAGCGCTAGCGACCTATACTGTGGCAGCCTGAATTTTTTTGACACATTATTTTTTATTTTTTATTTTAAACTCAAAAAACTCGGATCGTCGGGTCGCAAATCACGATTCAAATACAGAGTATATACTTGGTACATTTGTATAAATGTAGAAAATCAAAGCAGTAATACATATGACAGGAAAATAGAAATTTCTATCATATACAAAACTCTGTCTAACAAGACAAAAATCATTGGTGATGGCCGACCATCACCTAAACAGTGGTATACAAAATATCTACACAAGAGATGTACATCAAAATCTAATTCTACCAGCCTACAAGATGATTGGACGTACCAAGTTCAAATCTCAAAATCCATAACTAAAATAAAAACAAATCCACCTGTCTATAGCAACGGAATCGTCTCAAGCTCCGAATCTCACTCAAGACCTGCACCTGTACCTGTGACGTAGAGTCAAGGAGTGAGCTAACCATCTAAGCTCAATAGGAGAAGATCAATACTAACTACATTTTATCCAAACAAATACATAACTCCAGTGACGGATGCATAATTATAATAACCAAAGTCGAAGCATTTTCATATTAGTTCAAAATTGATAGGCTTTATAAATAAATATCGACTTAACCCTATACTAACCACATCAACCTTTATAAATAGAGAGCCACCCCTCTTGCTTAAGGGCTTGAAAATTTTCTAAAGGAGAGAAAAACCTAGAATACTCCCTGTCCATTTTCAAACACCACTCCTCCATTCAAATTTCATATTTGAGTTTTGTCTTTTGGATCTTATCTTCCATCACCAAACCTTGAGAGTTAGTTAGAACTACCTTTTACCCTACCTCTCCTACCCTTTAGCTTCCTAGCCTTGGAGGTTCAAACCCATTCCTCAACACATTTTCTATCGGAAGCTCACCAGAAGCACATCAATGCGAAGGTTCACACCGGTGCTACAAGGACTCGAGAGCTCCGACTCTCCCCTCTACTCCTCTACGTTCTTTGCCTTTCCTCTATCCTAAAATTGAGTCGTTACGCTGCTCAAATTTTGGTAGGTGGGAAGGGCTCAATAGGATCGGTGTGCCTTTGGGCAAGAGGAAGTGTCGCCCATTTTATATCTCTTTTTTCTATATATATATATATATATATATATATATATATATATATATATATATATATATATTAACAACCACACATAGTCCCGACTATAGTAGAGACCGCTTACGAGCGGGTCGATCATGTGCCTAACACATTTTCGATTGATAACCGAAGCCCCTACCCAAGAGAGCCTTTGGCAAAGACAGGTAAATGAGATTTACATTTTTACACTTCGGTGCTTGTTTATCAATTTTGAGGTATCCCGGGTCACCAAAAGCTCCGAATGGTGACTCCATCATTGAGCGCATCGTCACAACGGATTGAGAAAATTCACGATTGCACATACATCTTTTCCATAAATTTGTTATATGTTGCATCCTGGCTTATCAGTTTTTGTTTATATTTTCTAACACTATATATCATATTATTTCCTTGGACTTTCAATAGCCAATTATAGTGGCATACTAGTATAACTGTATCAGTGCTCATAATGCACCTATATGTGAATCCTACATATATTAATGTATATGGTATTATCCAACTCTATAAAGATTAAATAGCCCATTATAGTGACGTAGTAGTATAATTGTCAGTACTCATAATGCAACTACATGTGAAGCCAACATATATAATGATTATCCAACTCGGATTGAAATGGACAATACAACCACGAACAATTAATTGGTAATCCTAATATTTTCTTTCATACTTATACGATGCTTCTTATATAAAATTTAAATAAGAAAGAAAATAAATTCTTAAAGCCTAATCAAATAGTGGATATAAAGGACAATGAACTGATCATGTCTTAAAGAAGAAATTGCCTAAGGAAGAGACATCACAGTCTTATAAAAGGCTGATCTTATCATATCTTCAAGAGGATACTCACTAATAAATGGACAATACGGTCTTATAAAAGATTGATCATGCCTTTTAGAAGCAACTGACTAATAAATAGATAATACAATCTTATAAAAGACTGATCATGACTTATCACTAGTGTGATCTATCTAATTTATTTATTAATCTATAATAGGCGCATGTCTTTACACATGTAGAACTGAAAAATAATAAAAAAGTTATTTTTTATATCATATTTTTATAAAAAATCACTTTTCAATTTAAATAGATAATTCATTCTCTACATTATAGGTCAGAAAGATAATTCATCATGTATAACAATATACTAACCCTAAAATTTGAGGGTCTTAGACCTTGCCGAGTCATTTCATAAAGTTGGTACCTCGAAGGATAAATAGAGTGATAGTTGGGACCCTAAATGGTAATTATTTCTAAATAAAACACTACCATATCTAATCAAGCTACAACTGCTATTACGTAAGACCGAACATACTCTACTATCATTATTTTCATATGGATCTTTCTAATAAGATTGATAACGATAACAACTTAGAAAGACTAATAACGATTTAAAATAGATATGATTAGTCTAATAAAAGTTGTTTTAATAATACATATCGAACTAAGTTCTCACACTTAGTTCATCAAAAGATTGTTAAATGAGATCGATAGGAACTACATAAGACTAATAACGACTTTAAAAAGGCATTATCTATCTAATAAATTGATTTTATTATACATATCAAACAGTACTGCCACTTCATCAAAATTAGTAGGGAAGTGTTTTTTATATATTTTCGTTAACAATCAACAAAATTGTACATGAAAAAAAACATGAACCCCTTATGGATAAGATTTTAGTGTTTTATGGGATATAGCGTTTTTACAAATTGAAAAAAACATATATTTAAAGTCAAAGGGTATAAAAAATTACTCAGAAAATAGTGATGAATGTCAAGTTTTTAAGGTTTTTTCTAAAATATCCAAACAATAAATGGTGGCCTAAATTCTCAAAGTTAACGTTTTAGGGTTTTAAACCCTAAACATTGCAAAAAAAAAAAAAACACTTTCACTCTGATTCGGATATTATTTGCAAATTAAACTATAAAATCCAAAGCATCACGAGATTCCTAAGTTGGTTATGCTTCAACAAGCTTATAAGATGTTCTAATAAAATTAACAAAAGAAAAACAAATATATTTATTGAATAAATTTTAAAATTTAACAAATTATAGGAAATTTGTGGGAACATATTATAACATGAAATACTCAATAGAAAATTTGAGAAAAAAAAAAACATTTAATAAAGCTAACAAATAGTGGGAAAAAGAACCCAACAAATAAATATTAGAACAAAAATATTTCTCCACATGGGTACCTTTGTGAAGTGATTTTAGGGTTTTAAACCCTAAACATTATGATTTGAGGGTTTTAAACCCTTAACATTTTGATTCGAGGGTTTTAAAGAATAAACAATTGTGACCTAAAGAATAAACAAATCACACATTTTATTAAAAACAGTCAAACCCATAGTAGTATACCGGCGATTCAAAACGCGTGGAGACGAGGACAGAGGAGCAGCGAAAATCCAGCAACAATGGGTACCGGTGGAGCGCCATTTCGTTTAAACCTATAGTAGTATACCAACGATTCAAAATGCGTGGAGATGATGACAGAGTACCGGTGAAAATCCAGCGACAATGGGTACCAGAGGAGCGTCATTTTGCAGGAGGGTTCAGAGGGAAACCGAAAGCAACAACAAGAGGGGAAATCGCAGGCAAAATTTCTAATTTTGCCTTTTATATGGTACCTACGAATGAGTTATATAACTCATAGGCTAATTTGATCTTTTCATCTCCTTCTCAATTGCAAACGAAAGGTCTTTTAAAGCGCACGTGTTCATTTGTTTTTTAAATAAACCCGCCCAATTGAAAAGTTTTAGGGTCTCAAACCACATTGGGTCATTACACGAAGTAGGGACCCTATCAGGTAAATAGCCGCAGAGTAGAAACCCCGCTGGGTAATTATCTCTTTGCGATATGCTATGGTGTTTACAAGATCATAGAAAAGAGCAGCGTACTAACGTTTTGAAATTACTTGATTGGGAACAAGTTGATGAGTTTTTTTAATATATACATATATATATGCTAAAGTCACCCTGTTGGGTCTCCAACCTATGCCGATGGTTGTAGTTATTGGTGTAGTTATTAGCCGATGACATTATCGTCGACGGCTATCAGCCATCGGTGTATGGTTCTCCAACTGTCGGCCTACTATACTATGACGGCTGGGGAACCCTATGACGACGGCTGGCAGCCATCGGCGTAACATCTTTTTTTGTAGTGAATCTTGTCCGCAATGCAAGACTAGATACAAGAAGCCGCACTGGGTATCGATGTCGATCGTCAGTCGGTCCATCTTGCACCAATACATATCGACTGGTATGGATACAGTACCACCAATACCAAATCGATTTTTTTTTTAAAACATGTAGAAAAATATTATATCGGTAAGTATCGGCCAATATCGAGAAAAAAATTGTATTGGTAAGTATCGACCAATACCAATCAGTCTTTAATCTAATGGGTCTTGAATCATATAGCAAATTGGACGGTCGGGTATTTTGAGTGAAACATGTAGATTGAAGGTTTTCTTTATAAGAATAATTGCATCGTTTGCCACAAATCCTCTATTGGTTGAGTATTCGTCCAAATGTTGACATGCTTTAATGGGGGAAATCACTGATCTAATGGGTCTTGAATCTGATGGGTGAATGAAGGACCTTTTAGAAGAGTACCTTTAAATCCACCCACCAAACCTTTGAGTTCACCCACGCTAAAACACGATTGAATTGAATCGAATGATGGAGATCATTTATCCTCCCAATATTTCACACAATGGATCTTGAGATTATCGGTGTACAATCAAACGGTCAGTGTTTTATTTCCCGTCAGTTTTATGGGTGTGTACCACATGAAATAAAAAATCGACTATCTGATGGTTGTTAAGACCTGAAAAGTACCACTTTTCTCCCCTTAACTTAATCTCTGTTAGACCCTTAATCATTTAATAAATGTGTTTTAAGTCTATCCTGTAAGTAATAAGCAGCAGTTGCAAATAAGGCCCTAACCATGCCAAGAAGCTTACCTCTTTGCTCCAGAACTACCTTAGGAGAAAGAAAGTTAGACCCAGACAAAACTAGCTGCAGCTTAGGCACAACAAAGTAGAAACAAGTCAAGAAGAGAGCCTCACGCAGAGTCACAGGGCTCAATTGAACCAGAAAGAATGCTTCGCATAGTTGTTGCGGGCTTCTGAAGGCAGCACGCCAACTGCTCGCGCTGCTCTCACGCAGATGATGATGGAAGGAATTGAAAAGCAAACTTCGCGCGGTTCTCGCGAGGCTCAGTCCTAAGCGCTCGTGAAGCACTCGTGCAGCTTAAAAGAGGAGCCCTTAATCTTTGCGCAATTTACAGAGGAGAGAGAGCTCCATGCGTTCCTGCCCGCAGCTGTCACGCAGTGGCCGTGAGATATAGACCTTCAGGGAACTACTCGCGCGATCCAGAAGCTCATGCAGATTGTTTCTTCGTGAGGATCGCCGCGGGATTCATCAAGGAACGAGCCACGCACGCAATTCACACGCCATTCAAATAGAAAGAGCAATCCTGTGACGACCAGAGCATCCTCGCGATGACCAAAGTAGCAATCCCGCGACTACAGGATCTTCAAGACAATCCAAACCTGCGACGCCAATTCTATCATGCGACAAGACCTAGAACTCATTTCTACCTAGTGAGGCTCGGGATCTTAACTTCTCCCTACTTCTGCAGGGGCAATCTGGGAATTTCCAGCAACTAGGGCATGCACTCCAATGCTCTAATCTTCGTGCACACACCTCGAGGCATTCAAGGAACAGAAATGGGCCACATTAGCATTGATAAATTAAGATTTTCCTAACCCTAATTATCACAGAGTTGACTGCTATATAAGTCAAAGCCTAGTTTAGGTTTAAAGGACTTGACTTCTGTACTCCTTCTTGAAACCAACTGTAGAATTGCAGTAGGCTAAGGTTAAGGTTTAGGCAGTTTCTTTTTCCCTTTTTCTTCTCTCCATAGTCCGGCACTTGCTGATTATGTCTTTGTATGTCTATTTGGAATAGAATTAATGGAGTTTTACAATAGAATTTTATGCATGTATGGGATTGGTGTTTTGTGAGTTGTTCTGTACAAGGTTGTTGCCTTGAGATCTTCCATTGCTAATTTGTATTGTAAGCAATGGAGGATTGTTTTTAAGGTTTTATTTAGATCCAAGTGACCTTTGTGTCAAGGTTAGGCACGTTGCAGGCCTAGCCCCACCACAGGATCCACTAAATCTGAATCCCCATGGGAGCTTGAGCTGGTAGCCTTGTGAACATGGTGGCGGCAGTAATGTTCTTGTTCTGCCTTAGACCTCTGTGAGGAGGATAGCCTCTGTGGATAGTCTGTGACTATTTAAGTGGACAGATTATAGCCCTAGGGTGAGGCCAATCCACAGATCTAAGACAGATCCTTCTTCTCTGCACTTGTGCTTGTAGCCATGTGAGAGATTATGCAGAGACAGACTCCCCTGTATTTGTATAGATCCACCATCATATGGTAGATCTGATCTGGCTGTAGGGATTATAGGCTTGTGACTGGATCACTACTGTCTTTCTAAAGCAGTGAACAGCTAAGCTTAAAATCTAGTACTCAAACTCTTCCTGGTTCTGTGTCCAGGCTAGTACACATTGCAGGCCTATCCCCACACACAGAACTTTAGAGGTTGAGGTTCCTATGGATTCTTGAGCTGGTAGCCTAGAAGAAGTAGTGCCTACAATGATAAACTTCTTCTAACCCATCTCTGGATTGTGGTTCCCCTATTGGATAGTCTGTGACCATTCAAGTGGACAGGTTATAGCCATAAGAGATTGGATCATGGAACGGGGGTGAGTTGGATCTTTTCTCCTCTTTGGTGATAATGTAGCCATTGGACAGGATTTCTATAGCAGCAGATCTGAGTCTGAGTTATAAGACGCATCAGATTTATACCTAATAGCTTACTTCTCACCCTTTTATATTTATTTTCTCACACTCCATCATTCTTCTAAACCCTTTCTGTAGTTTAGGCATTAGGTTACCTTAGGATTTAGATAATAGTGACCTTAAATCCCCTTCCATTTAGGATTGTCAGATCTGTAGTCAGATTTGGACGGCCTACTAAAGATAGCTCCCTTGGAGCTTTAGATCAACTTTCCCTGTGGGACAAACTCTTACTCTTACTTAACAACTTGCTACTGATTTTATATCTTGCAGGTATGTATTTTTAGGCTTGTTGCTCTGTAGTTTTCAATCCACCTTTGATTTATTTTCACTAACCCCATTCTTATCACTGTCTCTAATAAAGTCAGTAGCAAGCACTAAAAATATCCTAACAAGTTTTTGGCGCCGTTGCAGGGGACTCTTGATCTATTAGTAGACCCTAGATTTTTCTATTCTTTATTCTTTGGTAGCTGTATTTGTGAATAATTGATACTGCTAATTTACATTTAGAATTTTTCTTACAGATCTGGACAGCAGCAGAGAAGGAAAGTAGAACTGCACTGGGAGTCTAGCTACCTATATTTGCACTTCTCTAACCCTCAAAAACTCAATCTATTTCTCCTTTAAAAATTTCATAGCAGTTGATTAGGATAGTTATAATTTTATTAATTGCAATGTGTCTGGAAGTAGTCTTCCCTGCTGTTGGTGTGTGTGCATGTTAGGAAGGAGATCTCTCAGCCCTACATTAGAGCCTCCTAACCCTGAGATAGAAAGGGGTAGAAAACCAAGAAGGCCCAGACACGCCACATTTGAGCCCCCTACTGAAACTGAGACAGCAGTCATGGGTGAAGAGCAACCCAGAACATTGAAGGAATTGAATGCCCCTGATGATTATAATTCTCCATTCAGCATTCAATTCTTAGATGTTTAGGGAAACTATGAGATTAAAACCTCAATCTTCCAAATCCTTCCCTCTTTCCATGGGCTTAGCAAGGAAGACCCATACAAGCACATTGACCAATTCTTAGCCCTGTGCACAACATTCTCCATTGCTGGTTTGGGACCAGAAGCCACTAGGTTAAGGCTCTTTCCTTTCTCCCTAAAGGACAGGGCTAGCACCTGGTTAGCTACTCTCCCAAACGACAACATCACTTCTTGGAAAGACCTCCAGACAAGATTTATGACCAAATTCTTCCCAGAGACCAAAACCAGCCAGTTGAGGAAAGCAATACTTGCTTTTGCCCAATCCCCAACTGAGGATTTTAATCAATCATGGGATAGATTTAAGGAGATGCTCAAACAATGTCCCCACCACAAAATCACTGACTGGCAGCTTGTCCAGAGCTTCTATAATAGGATTGATGAGAAAAGTATAAACATGGTAGATGCCTCTTGTGGTAGAGCTTACATGTATAAAACAGCTAATGAGGCATGGGGCTTGTTCGAGGTCATCAGTGAAAATGCTTTCCAGAAGATGCCCTCGTCAAGGACTGTTCAAGAGCCTTCTCCTAAGTTGGGGCTTGCTGAAACTTTCAAAGGAAAGATATATGAAGTTAGTGGAAACAATGACCTGAGAATGCAGATGGCCAATTTTTTTGATAAGTTTGATAAACTATTAACTGTGGTGCAGCCCAGATTGGCTGCACAAGTGATGGAGGCATGTCTGATATGCCAATCTCCATAACACAGTGGAAGAGTGCCCATCTGCAGGGCAATACCCTGAGTATGTGATGGAACAGGTTGCTGCTGCCCAATCATTTGGACAGTAACAATCTGGTGGCTACAACAAACAGCCATTTGGATACCAACACCAAAATGTTGGTTACCAATGGAGAGACCATCCAAATTTAAGGTGGAGGCAAGACAATTATATGCAGCCACAACAGTTGTTGGCCTTACCTCAAAGGCCACAACAGCAATTTAACCAAGGATATGCCCCAAGGTCAAATTTCCAGTATCAGCAGCAGCCCCAGTAGTAAAATCAGTTGGTAGTTCCCCCACCTCAGCCCCGAAATGCTTCTTTCGAGGATCAGGTTTTGACCTCATTGCAAAGCCTTGGAGTCCTGACTCAGACTGTGACTTCTCACAGTCAAAGCATAAAGAAAATTGAAGAATAGCTTGGCCAAATATCCAATGCCTTGGCCAAAAGAGAAGAGGGTAGGTTGCCAAGCCAGCCAGTGGCCAACCCTAAGGGCCAATATTTGATTAGAGAAGGCTCCTCAAGTTTTGAGGGAGCTAATGCCATCACAACCCTAAGGTCTGGCAGGCTGGTAGACAACCAGGTGAGAAAGGAATAAGGAGAGGTCATTCCCAAAGAACTGTCGAGTGAAAGTGAAAAAGACTTTGTTAGAGCACAGAGTCAAGAGTTGCTTGCTACCCTGCAACAAGGGAAAAATAAAGAGGCTGTAGTTGAGCCTCAGCAGGAGATGAAAGATGAAAAAAGAAAAAAATAAAAGTTTAGTCATAGGCTTGCAGCTGAGGAACCAGCAGTACCTCAATTGCCATTTCCTCAAGCGTTGAGTGGCTCTATCCCTTTTGATAAGGGGAATGCACAGATAGAGGAAATGATGGAGACCTTTAAGCAGGTAAAAATTAATTTGCCCCTGCTTGATGCAATTTGACAGGTCCAAGCCTATGCAAAATTTCTGAAAGACCTTTGTACTCAGAAAAGAAAAGCTAGAGGCCATTTATCCAAAAAGGTCTTTGCAATCGATATAGTTAATTCTGTATTAAACATGACAATGCCTGAAAAGTTGCAAGACCCAGGGATACCCACTATTCCCTGCATAATTGGTGACCATACAATTGGAAGGGCCCTTCTAGACCTTGGAGCCAGTGTTAACCTACTGCCATACAGTGTGTATCAGCAGCTAGGTTTGGGGGAGCTGAAACCCACCCACCCCCATTGTGTTGTTAATGGCTGACAGGTCTGAAAGGAGACCCATGGGAGTGGTAGAGGATGTCTTAGTGGGGGTGGACAAGTTCTTTTACCCTGCGGACTTCCTTATTTTGGACATGAGCTGCAACAAGAGTACATCCCCTATACCTGTTATTTTGGGCAGGTCATTCTTGGTCACTGCTAATGCATGCATTCAATGCAGGTCTGAGATCATGGAGGTAACTTTTGGACATATGAAGGTTGAACTTAATGTGTACAACAGTGCAAAGTATCCTCAGCTGGACAATGAGGAATGCTTTGCAGTGGATGTATTAGAAGAAGTTGTTGAAGAAGAACTGCCCACTCTGCTAGAGTAGGGCAACATTGTCACAAGTTTAACTGAAGTTTGGGATATAGTAGAGGAAGGAAGCCCAGCTATAATGCCAGAAGACATGTCCACATTGAAGCCTTCTATGGGCTTAGTGCAGCATTCCATTTGGAAACCTACATTGCTGTCCCTTCCTCAAACCAATAAAGCACCAATCCTGCCATCCATCCAACAAGCCCCTGATCTGGAACTCAAGAAGCTTCCAGAAACATTGAAATATGCTTTCCTTGAGAAAGATGAAAAACTTCCTGTAATTATCTCCTCTTCTCTTACCAATGAGCAAGAGGAAGAGTTACTAACAGTTTTGAGGAAGCACAAGAAGGTAATTGGCTGGACCATTGCTGATCTAAGAGGGATTGATGCATCAATCTGTATGCACAGGATCCATCTAGAGAAGGGCTCAACACCCTCCAAGGAAATGCAGAGGAAATTGAATCCTCACATGCAGGAAGTGATCCTAAAAGAAATAATTAAATTGTTGGATGCTGGGGTAATTTACCCCATTTCTGATTCTGAATGGGTGGCACCTATCCAAGTTGTGCCCAAGAAATCTGGCATAACAGTTATCACAACTGAGTCTGGAGAGCTGAGACCAGCTAGGGAGACCACTAGCTGGAGAGTTTGCATCGATTATCAAAAGTTCAACTCTAAGACCAGAAAATACCACTTCCCTCTCCCCTTTATTGATCGAATTTTGGATAAGTTGGCTGGGAAAGCTTTTTACTATTTTCTTGATGGCTACTCAGGGTACAACCAGATCCCTGTGCACCCTCTTGATCAAGAGAAAACTACATTTACTTGTCCTTTTGGCACCTTTGCTTACAGAAGGATGCCTTTTGGGCTGTGTAATGCCCCAGCCATCTTTCGGAGGTGTATATATGTCATATTTTCTGATATGATTGATAAATTCTTAGAAATTTTTATGGATGATTTTTTTGTTTATGGGGACAGTTTTGGCCAATGTCTGCAACACCTCCACCTGGTCTTGCAAAGATGTGAGGAGACCAATTTGGTCTTAAGTTGAGAAAAGAGCCACTTCATGGTAACACATGGTAACACATGGTAACACAAGGTATTATCTATCTCTAAAGATGGGATTGAGATAGATAAGGCCAAAGTTGACCTCATTGCAAATTTGCCCCCTCCAAGAACAATCAAACAAATCAAATCTTTCCTTGGACATGCTGGATTCTACATAAGGTTCATCAAAGACTTCAACAAAATTGCTAAACCATTGTGCCACCTGCTCTGCCAGGATGTGCCCTTTGACTTTTCTGCTGAATGTCTTGAGGCTTTTGAAACTTTGAAGATTTGCCTCACCTCTGCCCTTGTACTCCAAACACCTGACTATACACTGCCCTTTGAGTTGATGTGTGATACATCCGACTTGGCAATAGGTGCTATTTTGGGTCAGAGAAAAGAAAAGTTGCCTGTGATCATTGCCTATCTCAGCAAATCACTTGCTGAAGCTCAGCTGAATTACACCACAACTGAGAAAGAGCTTCTGGCAATAGTTTTTGCTGTGGACCAATTTAGACCTTACCTACTTGGGTCTAAAACTATAATTTTTACAAACCACTCAGCATTGAAGTACCTACTGTCCAAGAAGGATGCTAAGCCCAGGCTGATTAGATGGATACTCCTGTTGCAGGAGTTTGACATTGAAATCAAGGATAAAAAGGGTATAGAAAATGTGGTGGCTGACCACTTGTCCAGAATTGTGTTGGAGAAATATATTGATGATCTTACAAATGATGTCTTCCCGGATGAGCAATTTTTTGCCATCCAATCCTTGGTTCCTTGGTATGCACACATTGTCAATTATCTAATTATAGGCAAGATTCCTACCCATTAGACCAAAATGGACAAGGACCTATTTTTCTCACAGGTCAAATTCTTTTTCTAGGAGGAACCTTGCTTATACAAGTATTGTGCAGACCAAATCATCCAAAAATATATTCCAGAAAGTGATGTCCCCAGTATTCTAGCCATGTGCCATGAAAATGCCTGTGGAAGCCACTTTAGTGGAAGAAAAATAGCTGATAAAATCTTGTAGTGTGGGTTCTATTGGCCTTTTTTATTCAGAGATGCCAATACACACTGCAGGACCTGTGAAAGATATCAAAAATTATGAGGGTTGTCTAAAAGAAACTCAATGCCTTTGCAGCCCCTCCTTGTTGTGGAACTGTTTGATATCTGGGGTATTGACTTCATGGGCCCCTTTCCTCCTTCAAATGATTATCATTTCATCTTAGTGGCAGTGGATTATGTTTCAAAATGGGTAGAAGCCATTGCCACAAGAACTAATGATAATCAGGTTGTCTTCAAGTTTACAAAGCAAAATATCTTCTCAAATTTTGGCACCCCTAGAGCCATTATCAGTGATAGGGGTAGCCATTTCTGTAACAGAAATTTCGAGAGCTTGCTCAAGAAATATGCTGTCACACATAGGATTGCTACTCCCTATCACCCACAAACTAGTGGGCAAGTTAAAATTTCTAATAGGGAGATCAAGCACATCCTTGAGAAGACTGTGAGGACTGACAGGAAAGGCTGGGCTGAAAAGCTTAATGATGCATTGTGGGCTTATAGGACTGCCTATAAGACTCCCATTGGGATGTCCCCTTTCAGACTAGTTTATGGCAAGGCCTGTCATCTCCCAGTAGAGTTAAAACACAGGGCCTATTGGGCCATCAAATACTTAAATCTAGACCTAACTTCTGCTGGTCATCACAGGTTGCTGTAGCTGTCAGAATTGGATGAGCTGAGGATGGATGCATATGCCAATGCCCGGATCTACAAGGAAAGGTCCAAAGCTTTCTTTGACAAGAGGCTGTTGAGAAAGAGATTCATGGCTGGTAACAAGGTTTGGTTGTTTAATTTCAAACTTAATTTTTTTCCTGGCAAACTAAAATCCAGATGGAAAGGTCCCTATATTGTCATGAGTGTTTCCCCATCTGGTGTTGTGGAAATCAAGGATCCCAAGTCTAGGAAAACCTTGAAGGTGAATGGTCAGAGGCTTAAGCCTTGTTTTGAAAAACCTATTGAACCCATGGACACCATTCACTTTCAAGGGGATCCTTCATTAAACTAATCCACAAGTGTGTCAATACTGTATCATATGTACTTTGGTTTTATTAGATTTGTCTTGCTCTCTTTTGTTCAAATTCTCTAAGACATTCTAGTGGCCCCACTTGAATCTGGACCTGTCTGGTTTAAATTTTTATGCTTGGTTTGATGATTACTGCGCTTGAATTGATTGTTTTTGCTTGAATGTATAATGTGGGAGGGTGATTTTTGTTGTCCTTGCTTAAATGGTTGATTTCAATGTGTCTGGGGGTACCCATGGTGGAGAGTCATGCCGTGAATCCAGCCACAGTACAAATGGAAATGGCAGAACATAGAGCACATACTCTATGTTTACTACTTTGCTGTCACTAGGCTCAAAAGGAGGCCTGAGAGACTCTCGCGCAGTTCACATAGAACCATTCAATAGCTGTCACAAGATTCAAGTACACCTGAGAACGTCTCGCGCGATCCAAATAGAGCATTTCACTAGCTATCACGAGGTTCAGCAGAAAGCCTGGGAGACTCTCGCGCAATCTAAAAGGAATACTTTTGTAGCTGTCACGAGATTCAAAGGCTGTCGCGAGATGTAAAGTGAACCTCAAAGTCGTTCGCTCAATCCAAAAGGAGGCCTTGGAGCCTCTCGCGCAATTCACATGAATTCTTCACATACTGTCGCGCGCTCCAAGGTCAGCCTGGGAGATTGTCACGTAATCCAAGTTGAATAAGCACCTTCGCTAGGTTTTATTCTCAATCCCGCGACCAGATATTCTACAGTGCGCCAAGCTTAGCGACAAGTATTTTAACCCCGCGCTTGTCTCCCTTCCTAGTACTCTCTCTTCCTTCTTCATCCAACGAAACCCTAGCTGCCGGCGCTCCTTTTCCTCTCTCCTCCAGCATCGATCCTACAGCCCATCATTCACACCAAGAATCTACAGATTAGTTCCTAGCATCATCCCCATCTATTGCCCTCTACTCAGAGATCTCGCGGTGCCCTGTGCGACAGATCGTACCAAACCCTATAATTTTAGGGTAAGCACCCAAATCTCAGTCCCCATTTCTCATATTCAAAAGTAGAGTTTGGAATGGCCCCCAAGAGTGCGCCAAAGAAGAGGGGCAAGGATAAGGCCCCTGTTGAGACCACTCCTAAGAAGGCCAAGACTTCAAAGGCACCTAAAAAAGGGATGGAAGTGGTTGAGGGGGTGGAGGAGCCAACCCCTGAGATTTCTACTCCTTCAGAGCTCATGGCTTCAATCCCCTTGAAGCCTGAAACAACTTTTGACCTGTCATTCTTTGAGAAGGAGCCTCTCTCTGCCCTTGCCGTTCAATTTATGAGCAAGGCGGGCCTGAGACCCTTGATGAGAGGAATTCTAGCACTAGCCTACCCTAGGCTAGTGCAACTCTTTTACCAGCACATCAGGGTCAAAAAAGACAAGGATAGACAAGTAGGCTTGCTAGTGTTGATTGATGACTTTGAAATGTTAGTTGGCCCCAAAGTGATTGCAGAAGTATTGGGCATCCCAGCCGCATTCGACCCTAGCTGTGGATATGGCCCCCTCCTAAGTGCCTCAATTGATACGATTACAAGAACTCTGACTAGAGGATTAAAGGCCTCAGGGGATTCAATCAGAAGAAGAGAGTTGGAGCCTGGACTCCTCTTCATTGACCAAGTCCTGAGAAAGAATATTTACTGTTCAGGCCATCAGCAAGAGAGGAGAGCTCCGATTGCTGATGTTGTCTACTCCTCTCTGGGCCATGGCTTCCATGCAGCCTGACTAATCTTTAAGGCAATGAAGGACCTGGTGGAAAAATTGGGGCAGAACAAGAAGCCACACACACTCCCCTATGCCCGAGTCATCACCAAACTGCTAATAAAGGGGGGGTACAAGATAGCTAAAACTGATTGGACTATTACCCTTGCCCCTACTACTTTTGCCAAGAGGCAATGGGGAATCAGCAGAAGCTTGATGGAGGCACAGAAGAAGAAGAAAGTTGAGACTCAAGCCCCTCCCAAGCAAGTAGAAGAGGCAACTGTAACAAGGCCCACCCCTATCACTACAGAGGAGATTTCAGAGCCTGTTACCACCACTGCTACAGCAGCCACGTCAGCCCCCCCACCTTTTACTCCAGCATCCACTACCCCTATTCCATCTCTCTCTCACCCTCCTCTGCCTTCATTATCCATCCCCACACCCCCTTCTCCTGTGATTGGTACCTAGGAGGATACCACCCCCCATGTCAGCCCCTCACCATCCCCTACCCTACCTCAATGCACTGCCCCAATACCCCCATCCTCTTCACATAAACCTGACAGCCCTCCACTCATTTCCTACAAAAAAAGGAAAACCACTGAGACAACCCCCACCATCTCCCAGACACCACCCACAATCTCTTTTATCCCCACTGACACACCTCACATTGACGAAGACACCACCTCTGCCCTACCTATCACATCCCCATTCTCAGACATCGACTTAAACCTTAACACAACCACAGGATTCTAAGCCTTTATGGCTAGTTTCCTTGACACCATGCCCAGCCACTATACCCCCCTCACGGACTCCCCAACTACATCACAACATCACTCACCAGAACCCTAATCTCCTCCTCCCTCCACTTTCCATCATGCCCCTTCCTCACCTTTTCAACCTGTGCCCTCTTCTACATAAACTCAACCT